>CM040623.1:75283752-75460132 GCA_022817965.1 Solanum lycopersicoides | reverse complement strand
TTAAATTTATCATGTATTCCTTTTTTATATAAAATATAAATCCACTGATGACAATCTTTTTATAGCACGAATAATTCTTTCTAGAAGCAGTGGTATTTCATTCCTCTTCTGCTGCAGGTGGTGAGCAGTGTGGTAAACAGAGGTTTCAATACACTGTTCAGAAGCCACAGAATCCATAATTGGAGACCAGCTGGTTAAGGAAATATGTGAATTCATCTTATGTGGCATAATAATCTAACCACGAGTTCAGTAGATAATATTGGTCAATGATTTAACAAGTAAATGAGTAAATTGACCGTAAGCCAGCCTTCGATTCTCTGGCATCAAACCAGAAATGCCAGTCTAGCACAAGGCAAAGACAAAAAAACATCAAAAAGAAAGACGGGGGATACATACTCAATATCAGCCATCTCATTGATCAGCTGAACTCGAACGTTTGCCGGCATCTTAATCTTGAAGACAAACCTGATGTTTAGATGAGCAAAGGTGAGTTACGCCAAATAACTGTTACATGAAGATCTAAAAATATGTGCACTTACATGGTTACTTCTCTCACGATATCCACCAGAGCCAACCCTTTTCGTGTCTTGATTTCTGATATTCCTATTAACAATTATGTACAAAACACGATAAGAGAGTAAATTAACTACAAGCACATATATATAAAATGGGCAAAACAGGAGAAGAGGAATCTTTGAGATACGTTTGCAACTGATAGCAAAGGGTTCATTCAGAAGCCAGTAAGAAATCTGCTCAATGTCCTTGGGCAATGGGTTTCCGGTGCACAGATAGACAGCATCTTCTGAAATCTGCTGAGACGCCATGTGTGTTGACTGCACAAAGCTGAAAGTTAATGACAGTGAATCCTAAAAAGAATAGTTACCTGCCTGAAGATAAACAAACTAACAGTTGCTTAATTTTTTTCTTGCATGACATTAATAGCACAATGAGCACCTTATAGTTTTCAGTGGTTTCCTTTTTTTGTTAGCCAGTAAAACAAGCCCCTCCACCAACGTATACATATGTAGATAAATGCCAATCAAGAACTAGACTACGACAGATCAAAAATAAAAAAAAAACTAGACTGGTATGATTATTAGTTCAAGGATGTAAATTGCAGTTAATCTAAGTACCAGTGTCTTCATGCATGCCTGAAACTATCTAATAAGTTCAACTTTTTTTCTTTCACCAAGAATGGTCTCCTCATGACAATTAACAGAGAGAAATGTCCTCCTCACTGAAACCAACTGATTAAAAAAAGGATATCAAAAGAATTCTATTTCTTAAAAGGACCTTGAATAGGCAAAGCAACCCTAGAACTTCACCACCACCACCAACACACACACACACACCAGTCACAATAATCAGCTCTCTGAAAACGTCGCCCTGTAGACTCTACCACGGCTCAGGCACAACATAACAAGCTAGTTCTCAAGGGAAAATGCTTAAGCAATGGGTCTAAGTAACTATAGAATTTCACTTTTACCATAAATGAATAAGGTAGAGTGAGTTACTTTAGGCCCTTAGAGTTCTCCATAAAATCAATTGTGAGCTTGGTGAAATGCGGCCAATAAATCTCTCATTTTATAACTGCAGCCATGAAGATTGACAGCTCCTCAAAAAACTTTTCCTTTTTCTTTTCTTCCTTTTCTTATTTTTCTTACTGCAATGGGAAGTGGGTTGTCAAGCTAGAGAAGAGAGCAAGATCTCTACAAGCACATTGTAAAAAGAAAGGAATTTAACTTCTTTATCAAAAAATGAAAGATAGAAAGGAATTAACTGATTTGTGATGTGAAATCTCTGACCACAATAATTGAAATCTAAATTTAATCTAAATGAGGATAAAAAAGATGAGGAGTTTGAACCTGCAAAATGTTTAAAGCTTTCCTCATGTCACCATTGCTCAATCGTACAAGTGCCTTTAAACCACCCTCAGGGACATCAAGCCTATAACAAAACAAGTGAAAGACTGACAAAAGAAATGATAGTGTAAACCAAATGGAGCAGAGAGTAACTATGACATTATTAACAATTATCATATCATATCCGCTTTTTCTGGATAGAAAGCTAAGAAAATAATTAAAAGGTGGCAATGTGAACCTTTGCAAGGGCCATAATATATTAGCAAGTAAGTATCCATAACTTGATTTGGTTTACAAGGTGGCTTTGAGGACAGACTTTTAGTTGTCAATGTCCAAGAACGCCAGTATGCCAAGTAGAAACATTATTTGTAATCCAATGAGAGTATCACAAAAAGAAAAAGATCTGGTTAGATATATCAAACAATCTGTAGAGAAATAATTACGGTATAAATATAATACTTAAGCATTCTTCTCAAATTGATTTCCCAAAATTGTTTAAATATCTATACCTAGATAACTTTCTTATCTAGATAAGAAGATAGCATATGGGATTCTAGATTGGTTGTGAAAAGAGGGTGAGTTGAATACTCTTGAGCACACTTGTGAGTTTCATAACACACTGATGATAACAGACAAGACTAGCAGAATACACCGAGTGGTTGAAGATGCAGACGTTATTCTCAAAAAGAAAGCCAAAATTACTTGGGCTGAGGAGGGTGATTCCAATACCAACTATTTCTATAGAGTCGTCAAAGAGAAGGAGGAGATCTTAAATCCACAGAATCAACAACTCTTAGAGCAATTGGGTCAAGGGTAACCAGATCATCTCAGGGGCTGCTATCGATCACTACTCTTGTCTATTCACTCATTTATCCAGTGATAATGACCTTTACATTCTTGACAATGTGGCTCCTTTGATCACTGATGAGGACAACAAGTCCACTACCATAATACATGAGGAAGATGAGATTCATCAAACCATTCTCTCCATGCACCCTAGTAGTTCAGCAGGATCAGACAGCTTCAACGGTCACTTCTATCATACCACCTGAAACATTTCCCATTGGTGCCAGCGTTTCCAAGTTCTTTACTCATAGTCTCATACTAACATGGTGCTGATCCCAAAAAAGAAATCCCCCACTGAGCTCAGCCAACTTAGACCCATGGTGCTACAGCTGAAGCTTTAGAGGTTCTTACTTCAAAATCTGCCATACTTTTTGTCCCATGGTGTATAACTTCAGCTGCCTTCAAACGTGTCAGATTGGACTGAAGAAAAAACTCTAAAACCTGAATATGAAAACATTTATTTCTTACTGGGCATAAGCCATCATACGAGCATGACAACAGTTAACATTTATCGGTTGGCATTTCAAGATACCTTGAACTTCCGTGGCATGTGAAGAGAAGTTTGCTTGTCTTTTTTGTATCTTATTCACTATGTCTATGTATTTTACTAGTTGCATAGGCCTGCAATATATTCGATCAAATGATAGTCTGGTGAAAAAGTTATAATAAAGCAACCAAGGGAAACAAATTGGTAATGCACATCAATTGCTACGTTTAGTTATTTCTCTTTCCCTATTAATTCTCAGGTAGTGCTCAATGAACTCCATTAATCTGATGGGGCAGTGAACCTAAGGCATGACAATGCCTGAACCAAGCGGAGAAAAAAGGAACATAAGAGGAATGAAGAAAGAAATGAAATGCCACTGAAGAGCACAGAGTCGCTTTTGCATTACCAATTTTTTCCAAGGGACTAAGAAACATGAAGTATGCACAAAATAGTATAGAAAGGAATTAACTTCAAAGATAAAATGGAACTCACTGTTCAGCCTCAACTACATGTTTCAACCGCTCCGAGACATGAACTGCATCGAGTGGAGCAAATCTAAAACGTGTACATCGTGATTGTAGGGCAGGAATGACCTTGTTGACATTGTTACATATCAAGGCAAACCTAGTGTTTCTTGTATATTTCTCAATCACTGCAGAGGAATAACCCCATAACAATCAGTTTTGCAAGTATAGCACATATATTAAGTGTAGCATGAGGAAGAGGGTGATTTCTTGCCTCGACGCAGAGCAAACTGTGCATCCTTTGTCATTGCATCTGCTTCATCCAATAATACTAACTTCACCGCTGACTTTGCACTAAATAACAACAAAATTAAGCTTCAATTTACTTCTCTAAGTAAGAAAAAAATGACACCTAACTCATCCGGCATATAGTCCCATTGGCCATTTGTTAGTCTCACAAAAATCCAGAGACAGAATGAGGAACAATATGATAACATTACAAGTCTAAGAAGAGGACAATTTCGTAAAGTAGAGTGCCTATACATGTATATAGCCTATAGGGTTGAGTTGAATGTTACATTGTTTACTTATATATACTTTATATAGAAAAGTCCTGAATATACACCACCATTCATTATTCAAGCTCATAGAAGATAAGAAATTAAGGAAAAAATTACCCAAATGAGATGCTCTGAGTACTAGCAAAGTCCTGAATCTGTTGGCGTACCACATCAATACCACGATCATCAGAGGCATTCAGCTCTAAAACCATATTGTGCATCTGAGATCCATATAGCTTCCGTGCAAGTGCAAGAATTGTAGATGTCTTTCCAGTTCCAGGAGGTCCATAAAGCAGCAAATGCGGTAACCGGTTACTACTCGCAAGCCTATCAACTTTTGCCCAAAAAACGTCAATTATGTAACATTATTCAGTCAAAAATTACTAACAATATACAGAGATCAAAACATACTTGTTTCAACAATATCGCGATGAGCAGCAACGTCTGATAAAGACTGAGGACGAAACTTTTCGACCCAAGGAACTGATTTCGGTTCAGTATTGGAGACTATATTTTTACCCTTGCTTGGTTTTGTGTCAATTTTGTCGTCGTCAATATCCATTAACGAGATAGTCTCCGCCATTTTCAGCTTTACTTCAATTCTCTCACTTCCTTAAACCCTAGGAGTGGGTATTTCAAGAACAAATGAACAATAGCAATATTTGGACTGTCGGGTCAAGTAATTGGCGCCAATGAGTTTTTATTCATATATTTTTATTTTTATTTTTATTTTATTTTCATGTGTTGTAAAATATATCAAATCAAAATAAAAGGAAAAAATGGTTGTATAGTACGTACTAGTAACATGAACATGTAATATGTATTTACGACTATTTATTATATATTATTATAAAGTAAAAAAATTACAATTAGTAGTTTTATAACAAATATAATGATAACAAACAATAATATAGATATTAACTACACAAATTTTATGGGATATTTCAATGATACAAAACCTTTTCTATTATTCAAAATACAAAAGAAAAATGCATAAGTATCCCCTCAACCTATGCCTGAAATCTCAGAGACACACTTACACTATACTAAGGTTCTATTACCTCTGAACTTATTTTTTAAATAATTTTTAACCCCTTTTTGACCTACGTGGCACTAGTTTGAAAAAAAATATCAATACACGCGAGGCCCACAAGATAGTGCCACGTAGGATGAAAAGGGGTAGAAAATTATTTACAAAATAAGTTCAGGGGTTAATAAGACCTTAGTATAGTATAAGTGTGTCTTTGGAATTTCGGGCATAGGTTGAGGGGTACTTGTATATTATCCCAAATACAAATGATATATTCAATGATACAAATAAAAAATGATAATTTTTTTCAAAGCAACGAATGAATATAAATATAAGTACAAACACACTAAGCAACAAATACAAACACACATGGTAATCGGTAACACACAAATACAAATACACGAGATAACATATGAATACATAAAATATAAATACAAATGCACAAGGCAATAAGGGAAAAATTCTATGAATAAGCAAATATATAATGGTAAATTAGTGAATATAGCTATAATTTAATTAAATTATCATTCGCCATAAATTTACAATCATAATTACATGTTCCACATCTAGTATCGGTATAATTCGGCTCCTAATTATATAAATTTATAATTTGTATAATTTGGTTTCTAATTGTATAAATTTATAATTCTCTTAATTGTATATATTTAAAATTTGTATATGTTTACCCTAACTTGTATGTAATTGTCCTCTTGATACATTTGATTTGTATAAATTCTAGAAAAAAATATGTAAAAATGCAAAAAAATTATATACTTATCTTATTTGTATTTTGACAAGCGAATTATACAAACGGAAATATCCATAGCAAACGAAAATGTGGATATAGAGTGTAATCATGCAAATTGTAGTTAAGGATGCCTATTAAGTTTAAGTTCGTTGCTATTTAGAAAATTTTCTGAATAATATAAACACACATGGTAATGCATAAATACAGATGCACAAGGCAATAGATGAATACAAATACACACGAATACATATATTGTTTGTTTTGAAATACAACCATTGATACAAATATCTTCGTTGATACCAATTATATTCGTTAATATACTTAAACCTGATATAACTTGACATAATTATATTCGTTAATATACTTGGTACAATTAATTTGTAACAATAGATACAACAGTTTTTGACACACTTATACCTATTGATAGAAATCAATTATGTTTGTGATACATTTAATATCAGACATGTAATTGTATATATTTAATACAATTGTATCTCTCGCGCCCCTCTTCTCTCTCACACATATCTTGATCGCCTCTATACTCTCTCTCTCGTTCTTGCTAGTCTCTCTTCCTCTCTTCCTTCTAACATTTAATTATCAGTCTTAAATAAACTATAGCTATAAATATCTAATTAAATTCAAACTACAATCATTTTTTAAAGTTTCTTTATTGAAATCTAAATTGAACATAAAGTTGAAGAATGAAAGTAAATCTTTAAATTTATAGTCTAAAATAAAGAAATTATAGATACAATGTAGTTATAAACTATATAATTAAAGGAAAAATAAAAGGTTTAAAACAAAGATAATACTAAATATACAAGATAGTCATTTTCTATACTTTATATAATTTGTATCTCAAAAAAAATAATAGTAAAGCTATTAAAAGATATTTTGATAGAATTAATCAATTGAAAGAGTTCATTATATTAAGAGAAGAATATCTTGTCAACTTGTATTTTATTTATATTATGATGAAATAGGTTTAAATTTGTGTTAAAGATCAAAATAAGAAAGGCAAACATAATGTTATAAATTACATGAAAGGTTAGTGTGATGAGGCGAAATCTGAATGGAGGTCTTCGAGATAATCCCAAAAATTTAATAGTGCATTTTGTGATTTTAGTTTTACTTGAAATAATATTGAAAATTATAAATTAAAAAAAAAACAAAAAACTATCTACTTTTATTATAAGGATTATTTTAGAACTTTGAATTAAACAATTCAAATCTTCATATTTGTAAATAAATTTTTTATAATAACATTTAAGGTAATGTATTGCAAACAAATGACTAAGATCTTCAAATAGTACTTCAACAATAATATATATAGAATTAAATGTAAATGATTTTATCATCTGCAACTATAATAAAAATTAAAAGAAAAATATTAGAGTATGTTAAAAGTGAAAATGAAACAAATGAAAGAGTCATAAGACTTACCATGAGATATTGCAATTCTTTTGTTTTTGCCTTTTCCTTTGCCTTTGTTTTTGTTTCTTGAATGTTCTTGTGTATAAATTTGTCTTTTGTTTCTTGAATATTCGTGTATAAAAGGGAAGACATGGTCAAATCATTAAACCATCTATGAGAAAAGGAATAATTGGTGTGTATTCAATATATATTAAAAAATGAAACAAAATTTTTTATCGCGAATCAAAAATAATAATTTATATAAAAGAAAATCATTGATAAAAGTTATGTGAAATATATATGTATTAAAATAATAAATTACATATTTATCTATATTGTTTATTTTTCAATCTAACATTATCTAGCTATATTGATTATTACTTAGTATAGCAATATTGGATATTTTATTTTTTTAAAAGTTAGTTGAAGAAAATATTAAATAGGTGTCCACTACAGTGATTGCTCTTTGAGAGAAGGTGGCAATGGTGCTTCCAGTTTGAAATTGGAGGAGTTAGATTTGTTGTTGTCTTTTATATTGTTTTCGCTAGAATTTATTTGTGGTCTCGTTAACTAAAAAAAGGAAACTTACATAAATATACTATAAATAAATAATATTTATCATTTATAGCAAATATCATTTTTTCACTTGATCATTTATAATACACTTTTAGTTCATATTACAAAGAACAATTTATTATTCATATATAATACAAATTTTATGATGAATAATATATTTCTCATACATTTTAATACATTTATAATACAATGTGTCAACTTCTTACCAAACAAGTCTAATATATTTTTAAAAACAGTTATAATACATAAATACTACATACTTAATTCACTTTTAATAATATTGCACATTTAATATAATATTGCTATAAATGATAATTAATAAAAAAATTGTTAAAATCAGTAATGATTTATTAAAATACACTCATACAAGTAATTTTTCCATCAAAAAAGTTAATTTTTAGTGCTCGCTTGAGTTAAAAAAATAAATAAAGATAAATATAAAAATAAAATAGGAAAAAAATAAACATAATTCTCACTTAAGTACAAAAGGAGATTTTTTTTCTTTTTCATTTTATTCAAAAATAGGGAGAATTTATACAATTTGCTTACTCATCTATTTGCAAATAATATACCGTCATTATTTTATAACAAATTTAATATTCAATAGTTAATAATTTGCATTGTAATGTCTGCATAACTAAATAATACGACATAACTAATGCCTACGTGATTAAATCCAACATGACTAAATACTATATAACTAAATCTTACATAATTAATACTCATACAACTCTAACAAAAAACTAAATTGCCCCTTAACTAATGTCTTGGGTCCTTGGCTCTAGCCATGAGTTAAGTAAACCACCACTCACCCTTTATAAACCTCATTGGGTTAAGTCTATACTCTTGTTTTACTAGATATGTCAAATACGCATACAGTAAATGACTAATTGGGTTCATGGGAAAAAATATAAATTGTCTTTTAAATTTGTTTTAAAAAATCAATTACACGCTTAAATTATTGTGACGATCTATTACACACCTTTGCTATTTGAAAAATGAATTTAATATCACCCTGAGACGTGTAACACCACTCTCATGTCATGTTGTGTATTACACTTGCTGTCACGTCAAATTTTATACTTTCTTATATTTTTTGTTTTGTTTTCTTTATTAATCAACTTTATTTTTGTTAACTCTATTTTACACTAATTAATTATTAAAATTCTCTAATAGTTATATCTTTTTTATCACTAAATCTCACCCACTTTATCTCTAATCTCATCAGAGAAATCATTCATTTGAATTTATACAAGAAATTTCTTTGTCTTCTCCGGCGAAAAACAACCTATCCCAATCCATCACCACCACAAGTCCACCTCCAGAACGCCTTCTTCTTTTTCGACGAACCACCAGCCACCAAACAACCACCACAAAACAGCCACTCAAAATCCAAATCAATCACCAAGAAACACCAAACCAACCCCCCTTATTATCCCTTTGCAATTTTATTCTTTTGATTTGTTTTACAGGTATGTCGACAAACTTAAAGCTTCAACCATGACTCTCATGAAGTTTCAAAGAGCTCCACATTTTCAGATCTGAATAACCAACAAATAATTTGAACAATCTACAAATAATCACAACCAATAACACCACTACTACGCTCACGTCATTGTGAATCTTTGATGTTGTGATGAAAAATAAAAGTTGTGATAAAAAAGAATAAGAAGAAGAGGGTGATGGGTGAGGATGAAAGATTTTGATTTTAATTCCTTTTCTAAAGGGTAATGAGAGGGGAAGGAAGATTTTGATTTTTTTTTAAATTCTTTTTTTAACTTTAGTTTTTTCTGATTTTTGCTACTTCAGTTTTAGGAGTACATAATTCAATTTTAAATAGTAAAAGTGTATAATAAGTCGTCAGATAGTTCAAAAGTGTAACAAACTTTTTGGAGAAAGTCAAGGGACTGAATTCATATAAGACCATTTTTTCTAACAGTCACCTGAATTCAAGAGTAGTTCATATTTTAAAATTTTTAAAATATCGATAAAATTAACTACGAACCAATATAACTATTAATTTTAAATCAATTTATAAATACTCATAAACTTCAAATTTTAAATATGTGTTTAAAAGCATAAACTAGCTGAATAGTGTTTGTTTGATACAAAAATAAGGAATTTCTAGTCTCAAAAATAAACTTAGAATAAATTTATTTAGGAATGATTGAGATGAAATCATACAATAAGTTATTTTAAAATTTTAATTTTACTTTAGTTCCATTTGAAAAGTAGTACAATAATTCTAAAATACTTAATTTCGGAATAATTTATTTCTCACACAAATGATTGAATGAGTATTTCACATGAAATGTACTATGAAGCATAAAGTAACATATTTACGATCTAAACATTTTTGAGATTGCTTGGATTAAAATAAACAATGTGATCAATTATGCAATAAAATAATTTATATTTCATTATGAGATTATTATCTTTTTATCATAATAATTATGACAAAACAATCACTAGTAATATTTCGTACCAAAACTCTCTAGCAGTTTCCTCCACATTATTCACGGCCCTACTAACCATTTCAAAATAGACTCAAATTTTTCAACGTGAATTGATTTTTTAACTTCGGAAGACAAAAATGATATGACAAAATTAAGTTAAAGAGACGGATAGATTCCTCAATTTTGAACTAAACGGTGTAGGTCCCCCTTTTTTGTTTTAAAAAACAGTAAGTATATTTTATAATTTTAGGTAATAATGGAAAATTTTAAAGTGAGAGGCCAACCTTCGCTAACAAACTAAAATTAATCAAATTAATCGAGTTACGAAGAATCTGTTTGAATTGACTTATAAAAATAATTTCTAAGATAAATTGAAATGACTTTTAAGTTAAAAAATAAAAAATAGGGAGACATACTTTTGATTTCTAACTTTTTTAAAGTTATTTTTTACCTTTGTCAAACACTTTATAACTTATTTTAATTTATTTTTGACTTATTTCAAATTACTTTTTTATATTTGTCTAACACTTTTATAAATCAAAAACTCACTTTAGGTTTGACCAACTTGGGATCATGTGTCTATTTTCGTCATTCACTCTCTCCACTATAGGCTCAAAATTTTCGAAAACCCGCTTAAAATAAAATCATATCAAAGCTCATATTTTGGAGGGATATATAGAGGGCGGCAAATATCGCCGGCCTGCACGTGACCTACACTCTCTCTCTCTCTTCCGATGTCTTCTTCAAGGTCTCTCCGATCATCAATCTCGCCGTTCCGGTCACGGAAGCCATCGTCGTTGTCTTCTTCCTCGTCCAAGCGTCCCACTACTCCTTCCTCCACTACTTCATCGAAGGTTCCCACCCCGCTGGCAAAATCATCTCTTTCACCGTCGATTCCTAGCTCTGACTGTCCACCGGATTCTTCTGGAAACACTAAGGAGAATGTCACTGTTACTGTTAGGTTTCGTCCACTCAAGTGAGTAATTTCTCGACTTTTAGATTGGTACTTTAAGTGAGCTTTTGCTGATGATGACCGGTAGATTTTACATCTTTTTGTAGCGCTAGAGAAATTGGTAAAGGAGATGAGTTAGCTTGGTATGCCGATGGAGATTCTACCGTCCGCAATGAGAACAATTCAAAAATTGCTTATAGTTTTGGTTAGTGTTTAAGACTTGGACTGCTAGCTATCTTTTTCTATCTGTTTTTTTATGGAAGGGAATGTATTTAGTTTTCATGGAAGTGTATGTATTTATAAAAATAATGTTGTTGTTCATTTTGTCGAAAAATACAATTGATGCAGCAGGAGGTACAACTCATCCATGCAGGGCTTCTGTCTGACAGTTCCCCTGCTCTTTTTCTGGCCAAAAAACCTTTTCTTTGTTGGCACATCTGCCTGCTTAGAAAATTCAGTCCATGTTGCTTTTGAGTTAAATTAAACGCATAAGTACCCAGCAGAATTTGCTGAAAGCTTCAATGGGAAGGAAATGTGAAGAAAATAGGAAACTATACAAAGAGAAGGAAAACAATTGTGTTTAAATACTGAAGGAACAAAAAGGAGATGCAATCATAGAACTTAGTTATATTAATGTGTGCTTTTCTATTGTTATGTTCTTCCATATTTCTTTTGTTCTTCGTCAATGTCCCTTTTCCTTCTATTTCAACTCTCAATAAGAAACACCGAGACTTAAATCTTTCCTATGACTGTGAATGGAGTTGCATTTCCTTGATTATGGGTAACATATCCTCAGGGTAGGGATACTACCAAAGTGAGTTGTCTTTGACTAATAAATTAAATTTCTTTTCTGTCCCTCATTTTCTCTCTCCCCAGCTTAAAGCGACTTACTCTGTTCATTTACCTTGTGAGGCCACTGACATGTTACTCATTTCAGGGCTTGAGTTTCGATGTGTGTTATTGTCCCTCTGTTGTATTCCTCTTATCCGATGATTCAGGGGATATTTATGGAGAAAATTCAGAGAATTAGAGTATCTATTCCATTTTATGGTTATTACTTTTAGAACTACTTAACTCTGTATCTTGGACCTTCACGTAGCATTTGTTATTCTGCATCTAGTTGTCACAGTTTTAACGGAGTTCTGATGCTAGATTGTTTAGTGCTGTTTCTCTATTTGTTCTACTATTCGTAGATTAACTTGTCTGTCACTTTCTATGGACATGTTTTTTATATTATTTATTGAAAGTATAGAAATGTCATTTCTTCCATACAGATAGAGTTTTTGGTCCTGCAACAACTACACGTCATGTTTATGATGTTGCAGCTCAGCATGTGGTGGGTGGTGCCATGGAAGGAATTAATGGTATTTATTCTTGTATATATACTGAATATAACTTGCAAACGTTATAACTGGAATAGAGCCATAATACATTATTTCCATCTTTAATTAGGTATCTTAAATAAAAACTGAAGAGAATGATGGCTCATCTTTTTCCCGGGGTTCTACCTGCTGAATTAACTCAATATCCATTTTTTTTAACTGCAAACCACAGATACAAGATCAGGTTACTTATTACAGGTTTTTTTATATCATACACTAATATGTCAATGTTGGAGAAAAACAACCTTTATTCCTGACTTAGGGCTTTTCTACCAAAGCAATTTCCTTCTTCCCTTCTTTTCCATAAATGTATCAATTCATCCTGGTACTCCTTTGTGCATTAATTCATTGGGATGCAAACCATTCGGAAATAATACAGTTGTGCCTCATACTGCAACAAATTAATTGAACAAGGCCTTTTACTTGTTTGCATAATTTGTAAGATTTTGACTTCCATCTTTTGTTAGAGGAATGTGGAAACTAAAGTTACAACTCTTTAGATTTCAGATCTATATTTTCTTGCTTTAAATGAGAAGGATAATTTAGTCATTATCATTAGAAGCCATAAATTATTGTATTAATCTATGCTTTGAAGTGTCAGATTGAACACGTGAGGCATCTATTGACATGGTATTGGCTAATTAAGTGAAAACAGAGAATTCTGTTTAGGCATAGTATCGTACTCTTAAGTGCACTATGGCATATATGGATTGAAGAGACAGTTATTTAGACTAAAGACACCACTCATTCCTCCACACTTTTGCAGGAACTGTATTTGCTTATGGTGTAACTAGCAGCGGAAAGACTCATACAATGCATGTAAGTCATTAGTTAGTTTTCATATCATTTTAATCTTGCTGTGCTTTTTGGTGCATTCACTTGGAAGATCCAACAGTACAGGCATTTTGAAATTGATTATAGATCCAACATTGTAGTTAATTTGCTGGCTGTTAAAAATGAAACATCCAGCCATCAAAAGAACTGATCTATGCCAAGTTGTAGAGCCCATATGTTGATTGAAGAATGTGAAAAAGGAGAGAAAAGATTCAAGGAATGGACTTTATTATTCCCTCAAGCAATTGGATATTTAAATAGTGTTAACATGAAGTGTGAAAAGGGAAAGCGTTCAATAGCTGTATAATTGAGGTAGTCAATAAGCCTCCAATATTGATCCGGGACCTTCAAAAGCTCACCTTGTACTATAACAGTATAACTTGCTTAACATTTTGATAATCAGAGTAACATTTTGCTTAACATACAGGTTTCTTCCAATATAGCCAAAGTATACTTCCTTCTCGAAATGACAATATTCCTAGATTGTGCCACCTTAATCTCTTGGAAGTCTTTCAGTTTACCCAAATCCTTAGTCTGTAAATAACTAACAAGATGTTGCTTGAGCTGAAAAAATGTCTTTATCATCACTTGCTATGACAATGCCATCAACATGAGCACCCAAAGTGAGAGTTGCGAGCAATTCAATTGCCTCATGAAGAACAATTGGAAGATTAACTTGATTTGATGAGTGCTCGATTGAAGTAGGGGATGATGTTGGAGTAGGTGATGAGTCATGTGCAGTATGTGGACCTGTATCATGAGAAGAATTGTCTATTGGCTTAGGATGGTGAATGCGTTTGGTTGAGGTCTTTTAAAGTATAAGTTGAAGTGGAGGGGAAGAGCTGGAGTAGGAAAAGTAAGATTGAGAAGATCAATGAGTATGCCTATTCTTTGAATATGGTGAGAAGTATGGAGATTTATTGAAAAAATTACATTTGCCAAGACAAAGTGCTTTCTTGTAATGGGATAATAGAATGCACTAATGCAACCCTTTTTGACACAGGAGAACCTCAAGAAAATACATTTAGCGTGCCTTGAGATTCCCATAGGTGTTTTCTTCCAACAAAAATTGTGCCATTTAGGTCATTGACAACTGGGTTTCTTCTCTTAACTCAACTGAGGAAGCCCAAACTAAATAGTTTGAACTTTCCGTTAGGGGTTCCAAAGTAATCATGAGATATCAATTTCTAAATCCTGTGTTTTTGTAACTAAACACATCAAATCCAAAAGAAATGGTTGGATTGAAGAGAGGTCTAACCAAATATTAGGAAATAACTGCAAAATCTGTCCAGATAGTATATTTCAGAGAATAAAATCTGATATTGCCTGAAAGATTCTTTGAAAACTGAACTGGTGCCACTGAACCCTAGAGTGCAAGAAATTATCAGAGATGTTGCCGAGAAGATGTGTAATTGGTGGAAGTTGTTAAAAAAGAGAAGCTACCATACAGCATCCAAAGTGTTTTGGGGAACTCAACTGGGGGTGGCATAGCTCATGAAAAACTTCCAGCAGCTAAAAAGAAAAGCTAGCAAGCAGCATCTAGAGAAAATAAACTGCTCTTTTCATCTTGCCACCTTGATTCAAAGAAAATATTTTGAAGGCCTATATTTTTGTCTCAAACTTCTCAGCTAAATAGGATTCAATTTCTGATAATTTTTATTAGCATGGCCTGTAATCATTATCGTCAGCATAAACTATCAAAGCGATTTCTTTGGTGAGAGGTGAGTGCTTATTTTATGATGAGTGGACACTTACAAAGCCATATCTAGAAGAAATATTAATGGAAAATTTCGCTGAACAAGAGGTTTGTATTGTTTTCATGCAGAATACTTGTTTATTGAAAACATGGGAGTGGTTTTCAATCAAGTGCTGTTAATACACACTTTAATTCTTGATGTTGATTTTATGTGCTGGTTCTTGATTATAAGAGTTATTTGTTAATCTCATGGTCAAGTTGGGTAGAGATGTATCCCTTTCCATCTGAAACATTCTGCTAAGTTTTCGTCATGTTTTATAGGGAGAGCAAAAGTCTCCTGGTATTATTCCACTAGCGGTGAAGGATGTATTTGGCATTATACAGGAGGTACCCAGTTTTCATGGCTTAGAAAAAATTGGCTCTGTAGTTACATAAACTTAAATACTATTTCAAGAACATTTCATAGTTTATAGCTGACTTTCAAATGTGATTGTATCAGACACCTGGACGGGAGTTTCTCCTTCGCGTCTCCTATCTTGAGATATACAATGAGGTAATCATCATTTGACATTTTTCCTCTAAGTTATTAATTTGATTTTAGTGCAGCTTACATTCCAATTTTTTTTGTTCCGATCAAAACAACATTTTACATACTTACTCTCAGAAAGAGATTGAATTGAGGTAAGATGAAAGATAAATGCAGACCTTGAGGAGCTTTCTATGGTTTAATCTCTGTCTTGTGACTTAGAGCTGCTCTAATACCAGTTGGCTCAGCTTTTTGTATTTCAAAGGTGTGAAATGTAGGTGTTATATTCTCAAGAATGAACAGCATATGCTGAAAGGCAGGTTCTGATTTGTGCTCTGACTGTACCTGCTCGAGCTATCTCTATTTTGTATCCTACCTCCAGGGTTATCAAAAGCAAAAAGTACACAAAAACTCGAAGTTCCATTGGAGGTTTAAACGCAAATAAAGTGTGGGCTTCAATGAAAAAAGGCGCAAAGGGAGAAAAAAACACAAATACATAAACTAATAATTATAAGCATGAATGACAATGTATGAACAAAGAAATTGAAAATTTTAAAATGATAAAATGAAAAATCAATTGTTAGAAGAGGATCATTACGAAGAAAAGTATGCCTTAGAACTTTGATGACGACATAGAAGTGCACATTAAGCGACGCGAAGTGCTCAACACATTTTGAGCCTCGCTTTAGGGCTTAAGCGTGCCTTTGACAACTGCTTGTCCATCACCATATCCAACATGAATGAGTTTAGGCATGTGAGAATCCATCAGTTTTGACTCAAATTAATGACCCTTCCGGAAGTTCTTTTCTTACGATGTGCTGGACAAAAGTGCCGAATCAATTTAGATGTTATAAGATCTTCTTTTGGGCCTGGGTGGGGGCATTCAATTCTGGATAGAAGGAGCAACCTCTTTCCTGTTGCAAGCAAAATGTGTATAACTTTGAGTTAGTGATTTAAAGTGATTAAAATTTTTTCACATTTAGTGTTACTATCCTCAATTTTTTTTTTCCTCATTGCAACTACTGTGTGTAGAACTTTGAATTAGTGAATCGAAATGCTTATATAACCCCAAACTTCAATTTTAGAAAAGTAGCTTTAAAAAGTTGTCTAGTAGGTGTAGATTCATTATAGACACAACATCATAGGTTCTGGAATTACATGTAAATATGCCCTAGTACAGCCCATGTACTGATCTGTTTACACAAAGTTACCAGTTTCAAAAAGTTTTCTAGTAGGTGAAGAACAATTTAGCCCCTCGGCAATAGTTTGGAAACACACCCAAGGGTATGACCTAGTGGTCGATGAAATGAGTGGAGAATCATGAAGTTTTAGGTTCAAACCCCATCCGAGACAAAAAATAGTTGGTGATTTTGTTCCATCTGTCCTAACCTTCGTGCTACCAGTTGTTGGTGAGAGGTGACAGGTACCCGATGGAACTAACTGAGGTGCGCACAAACTGGCTCAAACACCATGACTATCAAAAAATTTAAAAATAGTGCAGAAACACATATATATAGATGCTGATGCCTTTTCTATGAAATTTCTTTTCTTTTCAGCATGAAGAGTCATATTGGACTTTACACTTGCTAATGCTTGGGACCTTTGCAGTGCAACAACTAATGGTATCTAATGAATGAGATAGTTGAGTAGGATGCTGTTAGCAGTCTGTCTTTGCATAATAGTTTAATGTCTAAGCAATGAGTTTTTGAGCTAGCTTTGCTGACCATTAATTTGTAATGAAATTCTACTTGCCCTATTTTATTGATTGGAAACCCATGACTTTGGTTTTATCCTCTTCTTTACGACATACCCAATGTAATTCCACATGTGATTTGGGGAGGGTTTGATGTACGCAGATTTTACCCCTACCTTTGTGAGATAGAGAGGTTGTTTCCAATGGACCCCTGTCTGAAAAGAGAAGCTTCCGAAACAAAATTGCAAGAATAATATGACTACAAAATAGCAAGATACAAAACAAATGAAGCAACATGTAGTAATATGTAATAAAGAATAAGAAGCAACATGTAGTAATATGTAATAAAGAATAAGAGACTACGGAACTACTAAATAGCCCTCGACCTTTCTCACAGTAAGTGCAACAATGCCCAACTACTTACTAGCCTTCTACCCTAATCCCGCGACCTCTTTTTTGTGTTTTGAAAATTCGAAAAGTAGAACTGGTTTTAAAATGTTAAAACATAATCAACATAGGTTGGCAAGCTCATTGAGTGTCATCTACTTGCATATCAATCATTAAAACGTTGAACTAGTATATGTTGCTATTTGAAAATGACCTTAAGTAGAAAACACCATCTAATCCAAATGTTCTCACTTTTCTCAATTTTTAGTAACATTAATTCAAATCTCTAGTTGCATTGTAATTTCTAGGTAACACACATTGGTTGAGATAATAGGCTATTGTCTCCTTATATGGTCTAGACAAGCTCAATCCATGAGCTAAGCTTTTAGCCTTAGGGCTAAGTTAGGATCAATGTCCATTTTCATTACATGGTACCAGAGTTGGATTCATCCAAATTCTTGGTTTGCACAATGTAGAGCTCCTATGTAAATATTGTCTATGCTCCACATGTCCATGATTGGGCATGTGAAAGCGCATTAAGTGTCTTACATGGGTTGAAGGAATTCATCGTTGTATCCTTATATGGTTTTGCACAATCCTCACCTCATGAGCTAATTTTTGGGTTGAATATCCATTTTCTTTACAAAAACTTTTATTGATCCTAAAGGCTTGATGAGAAGCTTGCATATCTCTGAATGTTGCTTTTTCAACACACCAACACAATGTTTATCTAGGGATGGCAATGGGGCGGTGTGGGGGTGGGACGGGTTGAGCTTAACCCGCCCCACATACCAACCTTTTCAATTTCCAACCCGCCCCGCATAGACCCCCGGCATAATTTTTTTTAATATTTTTTTTTCTAGTTAAGTTTGATACTAAAAATAAAATTCTTAAAAATAAATTCATTTTTTCATTGAGTTGTATTAATTTAATAGGATAGTGACTTAAAATTTTATGTTTTAAAGGTCAATTGGAAACATAAAAGAAATTGTATTATTTTTTATTGAACCATTTTCATTTACTATCTTGAATATTTTAGTAGCTTTAAAGAAATTATCTTAATAAATAATGCTCTATACTCTTATAACATGTAAAAAGTTAAACTAAATTTGAACCCACATAAAATCACATATACCCGCTCCACATTAATTTTTAAAAATCACTTCAACCCGCCTTGCATCCTACCCGCCCCGCACAACCTTAAACCCCCCCTGCCCCGCATAGCCTTAAACCCACCCCGCTCCGCATCCGCCCTGCCCCATTTCCAGCCCTATGTTTATCGAATAGTGTATGTGTTTTGATTTATTTTTTTTTAATTTAAATTTGTGTCCTTAGTTACTGCCTTTATAACTTCTTTAAACTTGTCAAGTTTACAAGTAATCTGCCCAATTGCTTTTTGAGCGAGTTCTAGTATTATGTTCTCCAAAACTGGTTTTAGTTTTAATAAATTGCATTTACGTGATCAGCGTGCTAGTTGAATAGGACACTTCTATGTTATCCTTGTCAAAATTGCCAGAAGATTAGCTGGTTAATCCCATCTATGAGCTGAAAAGAGGAGAAGCATTCAACTTGATTGTAGCTTATGATTATGTAAGTTAATAATCTTAATTCATCCAAGTGGTATAAGCTGTTGCATAAGGGTATAAATGATCAAACATCAAGGTAATAAGCTGCTCAAATAGGCACTCGTTAAAGGGTTCCATGCTGCACTTTGAACCAATTAACAAATTAAACATTGAAAACTCATGATATTGGTATATGATGCTGCACTTATTTCTTATTTTAGGGTTGAATACAATGCATTGAATTGACTCTATGCTTATTTTAGGTCATCAATGATTTGCTTGATCCAACAGGGCAGAATCTCAGAGTACGAGAAGACGCTCAGGTTCGTGTGAGTGAGTGTATGTTCATGGTCTTTTGTACAAGCTTACTTCAAATTGTTTTATCATATAATAAACTTTTTTTATGTTGTCGTGAGTGTTTTTTTTTTTTTTTTTTTTTTTTTTGGGTAGAAAGTTGAACTTATTTCATCCAAAAAGCAATTTCAAAACAAAGCTGACTATCAGTTATGTGAAATTAGGTCTTATGTCTAACTCAAACCCCAAAAGCTAGCTCAAAGGAAGGAGGATTGCACAAGCCTTATAAGGAGTCCACCCGTCTCATTAACCACTGATGTGGGACTTTTGTCATTTCTTTAATACCCCACCTCACGCCCAGTGCTTAGCATCTGTTGCGTGGGCAATTTTGGTTTTGGGGGGCCCCAACATCGGGTGAGACGGGCCCTGCTCTGATACCATGTGAAATTATATCTTAGGCCTAACTCACACCCCAAAAGCTAGCTCAAAGGGAGGAGGATTGCCCAAACCTTATAAGGAGTTCACCCGTCGAAATAACCACCAATGTGAGACTTTTGTCATTCTTTAACAAGCTATACCTAGTAATGTTTCCTACTCAAACTAACTTGTACAAGACAAATTAGGATATAATCACTAATTACAAATTATATTTTCCAATCAACAACAAAAGCCTAAGATCAAGTCCACTAATACCAATTCTCTGTCCAGAATCTTTTGAATCACTCATGCTGCAGATTTGGTTTGAGGAAAGCTTTCCAGGCTGTCTCTTTTTATATAGAAACTGTGTATCCATTCTATCCAGAGGCAGTCCTTTCTGGCTACGGCCCAAAGCTGCTTGATGATAGCAACTTTATTCCATAAGCACATACCGGTAACATCCTTTTCTCCTTGCAACTTTTAGTTGACAAACCTTTTCCAGGCTACTAAAGCCTTATTTGAGAATTGAGATAGTGGCACTCCAAGTCTAAAGAAAAGATCTGCATATGTCTTCAATCACTTTCTTCTTGGGTAAAATGAATATCTGTGCCCAATAGGTCTGAATTCCAAACACACTGATTTGATTATCTGCAACCTACCAACATAGGACATTAGCTTAGATGACCAACACTATATTCTTGCTGTAATCTTTTCAATCAGTGGTTAGGTAGGGGCTAGTAGATAGCTTCTTGGAATCCAGTGGAACTCCCAAGTATCTGAAGGGGAGTTCACCAACAGACAACAGTATATCCAATCATGTACAGAATTTGGTGTTCTGTACTAGATATTCCAACCATATAGATTGAACTTTTATCGGTATTAGCTTGCAATCCAAATGCCTGTGAGAATTATGGAAAGTAGCATCAAATATTTTAATGGAAATAGGTCAGCTTGCAAAACATCAGAAGGTCATCAGCAAAACAAATATGACTGGCTCCTAACTTCCTGCATCTGACATGGAAGTTAAATTGCCATTTAGAGCCAGCTGATCCGTTTCCTTTTGCAGATATTTCATGCCAATGACAAACAAGTAAGGGGACATTGGATCCCCTATGCCTCTCTTGTTCTTGAAAGGTTTTAAGAGCCCACCATTGAGCAGAAAAGAGAATGAAACAGTAAATAAGCACTCCATAATTTATTGAATAAATTGAAGGGAAATCTCAAGTCCAGAAGCATCCTTTCCCGACTTGATCAAGCACGTGATCAGAAGCTGACAAATGTAATGTCATTTCTGAAAAATGCAAAATTGATTCCGTAGTGCAGCGAGTCAGTGTGTAATGTAGGAAAAAAACCATGAAGGGATTGATAAAGCACATATACAGATTAGGGATTACTTTTTATGATTGGCTCTTACATCAGCCACAATCATCACAAAGTTATTCTCAATTTAGACTACTTTTTATAGAGGAGGGATAAACATCTTATGTTTTAGTTTGGATGTTTGGGTTGTTTAGTTGTCCATTTCTGTCTCTGAATCGAATGGTTTTTATAGAGGCTTATGAAGCATCTAAATGGAGATATGATCCATGGGTTGCAAGAGTACTGAAATTTAGTTCTTTGGATCCAAACTTGTCTTTGGACTCATGGTTGTTCTTTTTTCTTTTCTTGCCACGTGGAATTACTTTTCCATGATCTGGTTTCTATTCAGAAGGGTGGTGGGGAGGAGGGGAGCTTTCTTTTATGAAGTCAGTTCATTAATTACTAAGAAATTGAAGAGCCTTTTTTACTGCTTGATGCAATTAGTTTTCTGGAAAGCTGCTTATTATTCGAAGTTCTAACTATTTATTTGATGAAAATTGCAGGGGACCTATGTTGAAGGGATCAAGGAGGAAGTTGTTTTGTCTCCTGCTCATGCACTTTCCTTAATAGCATCTGGTGAAGGTTGTAGACATCGTTCTTGTCTCTCTATACTAAAGAAGACATTGCTATCTTTACCTGCACGTAACAAGTCTGTGTTTTTTTTAATCATTGCAGTGAATACTTAATAATTTGTAATACTTTTTGTTATAAGTGATCATGTTCTATTGATCAGGAGGTCATGGTTATATTTATAACCATAAAAATGTTTCACGAGAGAATACCTTAGGCAGTCTTGGAGATACATAGAAGTCTGAAAGAAATGCCTATCTTCATAAGTACGAATGACTATTTTGAAATGGAGAAGAAGAGACTCAATAGGTACAAAGGATAGACTTAGTAACCAAGCTCTAATACCATACAGAAATATAAAAGAGATAGAAAAGATTTTGAGAATGCTTAGCTTGATTGTTATCTTATTCCAACCTTTGAGGGTTTAAACAGTGTTAAATAGGAAAGGTTGATGATACAGTTTTCCTAATTGATACAGAAGAATATGTAATTAACATAACCCACAAATAGAGAGACAGATATCATATATACAGATTCTTACCCATCTTTACCATAGTTACAGAGATTGATATCATATTTACACATTCTCAAACTGTTGTTAACATGATTCTTAATAGAATCAAAGATAGAAAGTAGGCTAGTGTATTGCTAAGAGCTGTTCCTCAGAAGACGTCCTCTAGTAGATGCACATTGCTTCTTGTATGAATTTAACTTATTCTTAAAATTCCCCAACAGCATCCCGAACCATCTTGATTTATGGTTTGTCCAAGTGGTGTACCCAAATAAGAGTAGGAAAAAGTCCCTATGAGCCTAATTAGCCCACCGTGATACTTATGTTTCCACCACCTCCACTTTTTGGGTTTTATCTTCCCAAAGGGTGTAATTCATTTTTTAAGATCTTTCGCCAATTATCAAGTGTTATCTAAAGTGAAACGTGGGTTCCTTCTGCTATTTTCGGTTATTTCCGTCCGTTTATGTTGTATGGTTTTAACTTGACTTGTCTTTCAGCATTTAGGCTGTTCAGAAAAATATCCACTTCTCTAGTTTAATCTACTCTAAACAATGTTGGAACCATCTCATGTATAGTACAAGTATTTTAGGCTATCAGCTATGTATCACTAAACAACTGGTAACATTTGCTTAGTTGTAGTTTCATCTACATTTATTTAGCATGTACTGATAAGTAATGATTTCTCCCCAAAAGATTGTGCCCATCAGACAAGCAGCTCCAACAAAAGCAAATTGTGCAGTCCCTTCATTTGCTAATTAATTAGCTTGGTTGGTCTTCTTCAGGACATCTTAAGCATTTATATGACCTTGATATTCTTGCTTTATACCAACTGCTGATTTGTCACCATTTTGCTCTATCCAAGGCAAACTTCTTAACATGTATCTTTGGATTTGATGGCACATTGAAACAGAGCACAGACATGTGGGATCCAACAACTTTAATTTATTGAGCAGTCGGAGCCATACAATATTCACTCTGGTAGTAGCCATCTCATTTGTCTTTTAAAACTATATTCTAGTGTATTCTTTGCTTTCAGAAAAGGGCCAAGGATATCTTCTTTGCCGTGCTGACAAGAAATTTACCTGTTGCTAATGATTTGTTGTTGGATATTCATTTGCTAATGATTATTATCTCTCTGTTTTACTGCACTTTGTGTAAGGCTAGTGCAGTCTAAGTAAGTAAGGGAAGCAAGGAAAACATTTTCTACATAATAGCGCAAAACTCAAAATGATAATTCTTGCACAGATTTTAGGGAAGTACAATGAAGTACCTACCTATGTACTCCAATAATATGTTTAGGAACTTGAATATTGGGGGCAATGACAACATAAGTAACTAATTAAATGTATTATCTTAAGATTGAGGTGCTAGTTGATTAAAGCTACCAGAGTTGGATTCTCAGCCAGAAATTATGGTGTGTACTAAGATAAATGATTGCTGTTGTCTTTGACTCAAAAAGGAACGTTTATGAAATCATCTGCAACTCAGGATTTCTTCATCAATACCAAATAATAAAAGCAAAAGATGGTGAATAATACTAGGTCTAAATTTAGTGCAGTGGATCTTGCAATTTTGGCTTCATCAATCCTATAGAAATTTCTGAAAAATAGAAACCCTTTTTTATACTCCTTTGTCCTAATTACATCTAACAAGTGATTTGCTCTTTGACAATCAAACAAGTGTATCTTTGACCAGAATTTTCTTGAGACTTTTGATGTTTTACCTCCATATAGCTTCTAACAATGTTTATGTGTTTATGCTATGTTAAATACCATACCATGTCCAATATTCAATTTGATAGTGCAATTTTGACTCAAGGAAAATCATTATGTGACATCAAATGGGACAAAGGGAATACACAAAATCTATTAAGCATCCGTTGTGTAGTCGACAACATAATCAACTTTATGTGAAGATATGGAGTTCTAACGAGTGGTTTTCTGTGCCAGACAATTGAAAGCAGTTCACGAGGAGGAAATCAAGGGGAAGAAGTGGCACTATCACAACTGGTACCTTGTGTTACTTTTGCCAAATCCTGTTTTTGAAATTTACCTGTTGGCTATTTAATGTTATAGTCCTATAGTTCAGTAAAAATACAGTTTTTCATACTACTGTTGTCATTATGTTGTTCGGGAATTATCATTTATCAAGTTGTTCTGTTTTCACTGTGCTGATCATGCATGCTGTACACAAATCTTGTTTGTAGCATCTAATTGACTTGGCAGGCTCTGAAAGTTCCAAGACTGAGACAACTGGGTTAAGGAGGAGGGAAGGTTCATTCATAAACAAAAGCTTACTCACTCTTGGCACTGTAAGATATTTCTTTTCATATTTCTACTCATGAGGGCTTCCCTTGTCTAGATTGATGTCTCCTTCACGTATTCTTAGGTTTAAAGTTGAAACTATTCTTGAGCATCAAGACAACTGTCCCTCTCATTTCCCCCAGATGGGATGCTGAATTCTCTGTCACAATGTGCAAAATAATCTATTACTTATTGAGTATTCTGCTGGAATTTGCATATTGACTTACAACAACGGATGATGTAGGTTATATCTAAATTAACAGATGAAAAATCCACTCATATACCATATCGAGATTCAAAGCTTACACGTCTGTTGCAATCATCACTCAGTGGACATGGTCGAGTTTCTGTAAGTTTTAGTAAATCAGCCCTGCCAGCTGTTGATCATCTGTTTAAGATGTTTTCAAATGCTCTCCTCTGAGTTTGAGTTGCATGGACCCCCCGCCTAAGCACTGATTCAACTCTTTTGGATTTTTCTCAAGCTCATTTGCACAGTAACACCAGCCTCCAGCAACACAGAGGAGACGCATAACACCTTGAAATTTGCATATCGAAGTAAGCATGTGGAAATAAAAGCATCACAAAATAAGGTGAGATTATGAGGGGACGTATAAGGAGCAAAGTTCTATTGCTATAACAGAACCATCCAAGCGCTGCAAGTATATCTCTTATGTGTTTTGACCATTTCAGATTATAGACGAGAAGTCTCTCATCAAAAAGTATCAGAGAGAAATATCCTGTTTGAAAGAAGAGCTTGATCTTCTAAAGCGTGGTATTATGGAAAATCAGAAAGTGGGGCCCAGTCAAGATGATCTGGTTAATCTGAAACTCCAGGTACATCGCATCCTTACACACCAGCTTACTTGTTAATCTGAAGCTTCAGAAAACCCGTTGTATAGAAATAGTGCTAGTAACTATTTTGTCCAGCTGATCCCCGTCTGTATCAACAGACTCATGTGGACCTAGAGCTCATGGAGCTCATCAATAATATTTTTGCTTGCTTATTAGAAAAAGGCTTGCCCTGATTTCTCTCTCTCCATAGGGTATGCATTATGCAGCAAGGGATGGTACACCAATTTGCAGAGGAAACACCTTTTTTGTATAAATTGTTAGGCAGCTATATGAAACCACAAACAGAAATAAAATACTGCAATCATTTTAAAATATACACAGAAAATAAAAGGCAGCTTCCCAGGATATTATGGCTTATTTCACATGCCCATTCAAGTGGTTTATATTCATCATTATTTTTACATGTGATGCAGTTGGAAGCTGGGCAGGTGAAGTTACAATCACGATTGGAAGAAGAGGAACAAGCAAAAGCAGCATTGATGGGAAGGATTCAAAGATTAACCAAATTGATCTTAGTTTCCACCAAAAGTACGATGCCACCTAATATCCATGAAAAGCTTGGCCACAGACGCAGACATTCTTTTGGAGAAGATGAGGTAGCAGCTAGCTTCTTATACTTGATGTGCTGACTAATAATCTAACTTGTGTTGCACAAGTATTGAAGACATAATACCAGATATGGAAACACTTCACTTTGCTGCATGAATGTATTCATATGATGATAATGTTTTCTCAGCATTTTCATGTTTATCTTCATTGATCATGCAGCTAGCTTACTTACCGGATAGAAAACGAGAGTACATGATTGACGAGGACGCTGGAAGCATTGATTCCGAAATATCAGCCGATGGAAGAGAGGGTGTCATAAACCTTGATGAATTGGTCAAAGATTTCAGAAGAAACAGAAAGAGAGGGATGCTTGGCTGGTTCAAGTTAAAAGTAAATTTCTAATATTTCTCCATACTCTTCATAGATGTGTGGTATAAGACCTTGTTAGAACATGAGAAGTCACTAGTGTGCCATATAAGTTTCTAATGCTACTGCAATAGTGAATCTCAGTCATTGATTTTCAGCTGGTAAAATAAAAGGTGAATGTTTCCTATTAAGAAATCAATGAAAACAAGTTTAGAAGTACAAGAATCGGCATATGTATTGTTGGGCGCAAATGATTCAACTCTTAAGAAATAGTTAACTAGATATAAGAAGAGTATGAGATTGATGGACAACAGGTGGATGCGTTTTTTCTGGTTGGCATACTTTTCAGATAGCAAGAAGATCCACCATTTCACTTTGGCGGGTTGGTAGTGTGTTTCTCATACCAAGACTTGGGATAGAAGAATAAATTTGTTATTGCATGAAATGGAATATTATTGTCAAAACTAAAAGGTAGATTGTGTAGTACTAAATGACAGAAACAAGAAAATAAAAAGAAACAATATGAGAAAACAAGAAGGAGAGCTAAGATGAAGACGGAGGGCAAAATAAACATTTATGTAGTGTCATACAAGAAAGATACATTGAATAAGCTAAATTTTTTGTAAGGTGAGTAATTTTATTAATGTTGGAGAAGTTCCCATATGTAGAAGTATGCTAAGAAGTAGAGAATCCTAGACCAAAAATATGGTTCTCTACAAAGATAACCCTATCATCTATTTAATCAAGAACCTCATGGTTGCATCAAACCAAAACTAGGGAACGAGGCTACTCCTAACATGCACAGCATTGTTCTCAACCCCTTCAAAATTTTTCATAGTCCTCTCCTTTCACACTACCCATATAAGATCTAGTGAAGCTACATTGATCCCATTCCTTGGGTCTTCTCTTCCTTCCTCTGAAAACCTAGCTATACATGTCTCCTTTACTATTCTCACTTTCTCAGCATGACCTGTTGTACTTGAAGACCAACTCAAACCAACTAACATGTAAGATTATCCTCATATTCTCTACAGTCAATATCACTCCCTAGCAGCCGAAGTGCAAAAATAAACACGCTTTTCTGGGCCCTCTTCGTATCCAAATCGAAAGGTGCAGAGAGCCCACTCCATTCCTTACCAATAGTATATGCTAGTATGATTTGTCTGAGAACTGTTTGTCTATCCCCTTCTCCCAAATCCACTTGTCATGCATGGTTGAATAAGTTAGATGAAGGATCAAAAGTGGACAAGAAAAAAACATAATAACAGCACTGTAAGTATCAGACTTTTATGGAAGACATTTGACTCATAGAACAACATACTAATAAATTGTTGATATTGCAGAAGCCTGAAAATCTGATTATATCATCATCAAATGCTGATACTGAAAGCTCTGCAAGTGGTTCCCCTGCATCTTCATTGAAGTCATTGCAAACTAGAGTTACATTCAGTGATGTGAAGGAAGGGCGGAGAAGATCTGTTAGTAAGCGAGGGGATGATGCTCCAGCAGTAGATTTTGTTCCGGATAGAACCCAAGCAGGTGATTTGTTTAGTGCAGCAACTGGAGGTCGGCTTCCACCAGTAAGTTCTTCCTTTGTTGTTTTGATTTCTGGTGATGTGACATAAAGAATGAAGAAATCCACATTGAAGATCTTTTTTTACAAATTAGTTTGTCATATATGCTGTAATTAGATGACATGTCCCACTTGGTTTCTGCTCTGCACCCAACCCCTTCAATTTGAGTTTTTCCTCTAATATTCAAAAAAATTTATTTCTATACAACTTATGTTTTTATAAATTTTAAAGATGGCTCTTGCCCGTTCTTATTCTACTTATCTTAACCCGTGATTTTCTTCACTTCTTGTGTGACAAAAGATGTGTTCTCTGGTCCTCCTTAGCGTCTTCATTAACTGTAGGACATATCAAACATTTTATCTGTGACACAAGGCATCAAACTCATCTATATTATGTTGCAAGAGTTAGATTACATGGTTACAAAAGCATTTTCGATATGGTCAATCTTCAATTGAAGCAGTTGGATTTAAAGGTGATTTTTAAAAATAGGTAGAGATGAAAGGCTGTGTTTAGAGATCTGCTAATGTTTTTTTCGTCGGAAGTAATTAATTTAATGAACTTATTACGGTGCCTATAAGGTGAGATCAAAATTTCACTTTAGCTTAAAGATAAATGGAAATGTACAATGACTTCCAGGTTTGAGTATGCCATGGTTTCCAGAATCATGTTTTTTGTGCACTGTCACGTTAATTTATGCTAAATAAACTGTCAGCTTGTATGCAATTTCTGGATAATGATTTTACAGTCGTCCTCTGCTTATAACTCTGCTAGGATGCTCAATCTTCTTTTGTAGACTGGGACCACTATAACTGATCAAATGGATCTTCTTCACGAGCAAGTGAAGATGCTGGCTGGAGAGGTTGCATTATGTGTTAGTTCTCTTAAACGAGTATCAGAGCAAGCAGTTAAGAGTCCTGGGGACTTGCAACTTCAGGTTAGAAAATTGTCAAGATTGAACTTTATATTATTTTTCCAGATATGATGGATACTAATCTATGCCTATGTATTTGTCTTATGATTAGGAGCAAATGCGAAACCTAAAGGATGAAATAAGAGAAAAAAAGCTCCAGATACGTATTCTGGAGCAACGCATGGTTGGATCAGTGGAAAGGATGCCACAAGGCTCAATCAATATTGAGATATCTCAGGTAAATTTGGAAAAAAAAAAAGTGATGCACAAATTCTTATTATCTATTTAGAAAACTTTTGGAGTTCCATAGGAGCATACATACTTCTAGTGAACCTCTGAACCTAATCCAGAATGAGCCTAAATTGATAAAGTCCAGAATCATCAAGCGTTGTTGTGATGGATGTATGACCAATGCGATTCACTTGGAATTGGGCGAAGTCCAGTAAATCCTACTCTTTCACTTTTCTTGAACTTGTTGGTTTGGTTCATAATGGGGTAGGTTCCACTGGTCTCCCAATTTGAGATAGAACTTATCCCTTTCTGAAGGCTTGTTTGATCTTCTTGGGCTCATTTCTTGTCATATTTCACTTCCATCTTCGGCAGTACTCTTCTTAGAGCATATTTTTAAAGAATCTTTGAGTTTCTAAAATGACCCTTAACCTAGGTCGAAAAAATTCCTCAGAGATAAAATTCCCAATGATCGTATAATTCCTCGGATCAAAAGAATCTAGCATCCAACCCAAGACCTTAAGGCAATGGATTTATGCTTTTGTGAGAAATGGGAGAATTTGATACATGCATGTTTATGTAATGAAGACTTTGAAGTGCTTGTGGATGGGAGTAGTCTAGGACCATTTAAACCCCTTCAGAAATCTCTAAGCTACCGATTAGGAACAGATGCTGCATTCTTTAATACACTCCTACACGTGTAATCCCGTTAGGGTTTCCATGTGGATGATTTTGCTTTTTAAGTAGTGAGAAGAGGCTCAACAGAAGCAGGCCTAAAATAAAGGAGAGCTCAACAAGTTAATGATTTGGCCTGGAGCATTATTGAAAGCTTGATGGTCTAAGCTGAGACAGTGAAGCCCAAAGTGAGAGAAAGCATATCATGTAAAATTTGAACATCCAACATGAAATTTGAAGGCAATGGATGGAGTAGCGCATGATCATTTAAACCCCTTTGGAAATCCCTATTTATTGAGGTGTCCAACTCCTAGACCAAACAAGAGAGTTAGAGGGATGGAATAACAAAAGGTTATGTTAGTCCCATCTGTTGTATGATGCATCCCAAGCCCATGTCAAATTTCTTACCATGAGTAATTTCTTATCACATAATGGCATTTGAATTCTGATCTTCACTCAAATGTAGGCGTTGTCCAAGCTAGCTACTCAACTAAATGAAAAGACTTTTGAGCTGGAGGTATGGTCAGCTCTTTGAGCTCGTATTAGACTAGATCATTTGACATTAACTACCTAGTTAAATGTTGCTGGACTAACTCAATTTAGTTTGTCGTCATGATAAGATTAAATCTGCAGACAACAGGGTACTGCAAGAGCAACTAAAATTGAAGGTAGATTTTGTAGTCTTTCTATGATCTCCATTTAGATGTCACATTCTTCTGAACTCTAATAAAAATCGTTGGTCTTGAAGATGATGGAGAATTCTGAGATGCAAGAAACTATCCTTCTTCTGAGGCAACAACTTGTATCAGAAAAAAGTTTTAAATGCCAGCAGCAGGATGCAGACGATGATGCTGCCACACTTGCAGCGTATTCGGAGGGATCTATAGAAGCTAAATTTGAAAGGGAGACTGGGGCTCATTCATATGTAGAGAGACCTACAAATGAAAACATACAAACTAGTAATATGAGATTAAATAATAAGTTTGTGCATGAAGTCTCAAATGACTCTAGTGTTGATGCGCTTTTGAACTCTCAGCTTCTTTCAATGGTAAGCTTTCCTTCAATTGATATGCTTTTGATGTAAATTTTGTAATGTAATATGATATAATGTGTGTGTGTATAAATATTTGTATGTATAATCATGTTTTTCTTCCACTTAGACTGCAGAAATAGAGTCCCTGAAACAAGAGAAAGAGCAAATTATTGAGGAGAAGGAAGCCTTAGAAATTCACGATCAAAAGCTAGCTGAGGAAGCTTCTTATGCAAAAGAGTTAGCGGCGGCGGCAGCAGTAGAACTTCGGAACTTAGCTGAAGAGGTAACTAAGCTTTCCTACGCAAATGCCAAACTTGCTGCTGAGAAAGATGCGCCTTGCAAAAATAGCTGCTGTCAGAGATCTGTTTCATTTGATATGAAGCAAAATGGTGATGGTGGAGGTTGGCCCGATGCACATGGTAGGAAGACAGAAGATTGTTTATCAGTGGATGAGTTGGAGCAAGAACTGAATGCGCGACACCAAAGAGAAGCTTCTTTGGTTGCTGCATTGTATGAGAGAGATAAAATAGAAAGTGAACTGCGTAAACAACTTGATGAAACAAAGAAGCGAGAAGAAGATATGGAGAATGAGCTTGCCAATATGTGGGTACTTGTTGCGAAGATGAGGAAATCTGGTCCTGTTTCCCAGACTGTCTCATTTGAGGGGTCGGATGTGTCTAATATCTTGGAAGCAAAATCAAGAAATGACATCTCCTTGTCCAAAGATAAAAAAGTTAGCGAAACATTTGAAAATATTCCTGCTGTGGATACATCAGAAGAACTGAAGGTTCGTTACCATAAGGAAAGGAAAAGGTGCAAGGAACTAGACGATTTAGTTTCAAGATTAAAGGTATTTCTTTTCTCATTTCCACGCCTTATTTAAGTTGGTGCCTCTAATTAATATGCATTTTTCCAGTAGCTACCTTCTTGCTATTACCTCACCGTGTGTGTAGAGCAAAGTATGGAATTGAGAGTTCTAATGAACTCAAATAAAGGACTGCTTAATAAACTTTGCAAGAGCTGAACAAGGGAGGGTGGGTGGGTGAACTTTTCATATTAAATCAAAGATTAAAGAGATCCATCCATGAAACTGAAATCAGGAATGCAACTAACCAACTCAGTGAACATTGTAGCTAACTAATTCTGCGAACTATAAACACTTCCATCAAATGACTATTATTCGGCTTTCCTTTGCTTCTGAACTTCTCTACTGTTATGTTTCTTCTACTGTTTATAATCATCAATTATAAATGTTTAACGTGAGTCTATGCATTAAAAAATTAAACGTGATAGCGATTAAAAAAAGCTACCAAAATTACATAGATAAACTCTACCTAGAATCCTAATTCTTGAATCCAATTCCATTGATCTCAATTTAGCATACACAAATGTCAAAGAGTTAAAGAATATGAATAAGCATATTGTTAAGAGCAAAGGACTTGTTCCATTATCAGTTTCATACTCTTTCACAAATGTGAATGGGCATTCTGTTCAAATCTACTTACTTCTAGAAGAGTATGAAACTGACAAGAAGTGAAAGAGTTAACTGCATTGTTATATGAGTTCAATCGAGAATACAAAATGATTCTACCGTGCTAAACTTCATGCATTATTTATCTTATCATATAAAGAATATAAGAAAATGAATGACTCAATTTATTTATTATAGAAATAGTGGAGAGAATTGCTTTTAATGTGCCTACTTTATTATGCTATTGTTTCCCTTATTTTTATTAGAATATATGATTCCATCTTGTAGAAAAATTTTATGGTAGTACTTTTTGCTTATAGGGTAAAAAGTTTGTTTAGTGATTTGCTAGAGAATTCGATTAATGTAATAATTTATCAAGTTACAGATGTATTGAATGTTAAATAATGATCTTCAGAATGATATGAAGAGACATGCTAAATATAGCATTCTTATTATTCAAAAAGTGATACACAATTCAGATTTGTTAAAAGATCTTAAAACGTGAGATAAAGTAATCTAAATGCCATGATCACTTTTTGAAGAAGTGATTTCAAGAAGTAACAACATCATATGCAACCAAGCAACTCCAAGACATTGAAAAATATTATTAAAGAAGCATTGTTTCTCATTTCCAAGAAGGATCAGATATACCTAAGTATTTATAGTCCTAATTTATAGACCCTTGTGATCCCAAATAGCTGTTATTAAGACTAAGAAACTTGAAAACATAATGCCTTTTACATTCTTCTACATTATTATGATATGTAACCTTCACATGATCAATAATTAGAAGAAGCTTAAGCGTCATATGATGTCATTTAGCTATGTGAGCTACTTAATTACCATTAAGTTGATTCATTGTACTACAAATTGTATAGGTTAAATTTATCTGTATTAGGATTAGCTAAGGGTATATTTACTTGTAGAGTTCAAAATATTCATTTAATGCATTGTAATTTTATTTGTAGGTGCAGGGTAAAACGGTCGTTCAATATTTAATTGACGTTGTGGTTCAACTTTGGGTCTTTCTACTTTTAGATTAGAATAATATGATAACTTATATTTCTGTAAATTGTGCGCTTCACTTTGAAGAACTATGAGATTGCTTCTTGCCTAAAGACTGAAAGCTTGTTTGTGTTGTACTATTCACTCAAGACATAATGTCATCAATCTGTCATTTATTTGGACATTACAAGATGAATCACATTTTTATTGAATTTTAGGGTGATGATTTGGGTGGCTTGGATATTAATGCTCTCGAAGAGCTCCAAAGCCTTCATGTTGAGGCCATTACCAAGATTTGTCGTGCAAAGGTTAGAGCGCTCCTGTCCCTGCACTAAATTTATTGATTGACTGGCTGAACAGGAAATGTTCTTTTCTCTACTTTATTTGTGGTTCTGTTAAAAATCCTTTGATTAATTATTGCTATATGTTATTCATACCGTCTTGCAAGCATTACTGTCTTAAGTTGCATCTACTAGAAGGATAGAGGATGTTTTTGAGTAGGAATATATGCTCTATTAGAAAAGACAGTCCTAGATAACATGTCTAATGATTATATGGTTATTCAGTGAACTTAAGACACTTCAGGGACACTTCTTTGGTACTCTCAGTATTAGGTTCTTTAGATAGGAACCTCCTTAGCAAGTCAAATATTTGAAAGTTAAATAAATAATTAAGTGAGAAATGTCTGCATGCCTGTGGAACCACCTCACAGATTGACATCTGTAGGATACATGAATATGTCTACATAAAAGGTGATTTTCAGGGTTGAAATATTAAAGCAGTTTTTGGCATCCTCATAATCCATCTTTGAAAGCTTTCTCCAAGACTTGGCTTGTAGATTGCAGTGTAGCTGGGAGCTATTTGTTCATTACCTGGGGTAGTTTCAGCTCGACTGTTGAAATGTTGTGCAGAAAACATTTATTCATGCATTTTTACCTGTTTAACTGCAGGTCAAAACTTATTATTTCACTGTTTTATGGTTATTGTTGTCTAGAAAAATGTGTTATTGTGCAGTAGCTCAACAACAACATACCCAATGTTATCCCACAAGTAGGGTCTGGGGAGGGTGGTATAAATGCAGCCTTACACCCCTACCTAGTGAAAGTAGAGGTTGTTTCCGAAAAACTCTTGGACCAAAAATGTGCAGTGACTCGTAGTTCCTTTTACTTTTTATTTTTCCGCGAGGGTTTTGTTGCATTGAGCAAATGTCTACAGCTGTTCATTAGATTTATTACATCCTGGAACTTGGCCAGCTGATCCATCATCTTTCCAGGATGTTGGAATTATTGAAGCTACAGCTGCTTTAGATGAGGGCATCAAGTTTTCTTATGATGGACATGTCCTAAAAAGTTCGGCCTTCCGTGAGCAATATAATAGAAGTTAGTAGACATTTATATCGAGGATATCTGATTAGGCTTTATTGGTGTGTGGTATTAGGTGTTAATGAATTGGCATGTTGTATTCGGTTGTCGAGACAATTAGTATTATCTTCTCAGCATATTCAAATGGCCTTCTCCAAGTACATTGGCTCACCTCTTGTTTTCCCCTCAAAAAGATCTGGAAGGGGGATAAATATTTTATAATTTGTTGTAACTGAAGAAACATGTTAAAATGATTTTAATTATTCTATTACACTTGGGACTCACATTGACATTTGTTTCTTTGAAAATGCAGTGCTTGGTTGATGTTTTATAGCATTTTACTTGGGAGTTCCTGAACTTTCTGACATCTAAGGTGAGCTTGCCACAGCTCAAGCAAATATACTTTCTTAGTATTCTCCAACGGCTGATGATCTTTACTCTGGAGATTGATATGTTATTTGGTCCCTATGATTAATTAAGTAAATGCATAAGTAAAGATAATAACATGATTTAAAACCCTCCATTCATGAAAATGAGTTGCATTTTCTCTGTAACATAACTGAATATAGCAGACCAGAAAAGATTATCTTCGTCTCCGAGCTGTTCAGAAATGTGTTCCTTCCTCACGAGTGAATCTCTTCCATATTTTTTTAGAAGTAAAATTCAGATATCCAGAAACTACTCAACCAGATCAATTGTACTACAAGTTGTAATTTTCTTTATATCAAAATGACAAAAGAATACATATTAAAACGTAAATGAAATTTACTTACTTAGAATCTCTGGAAGCCAAAAATGTCTAAGGCAACACTAGTATTATTTATTTGAAAGATGAATTCTGTGTTTCAACTTTCAAAATTACACTAATATCAGATACAACCCTTAAGAAATTGTTTTCAATATATCTAATATGTAGTTTCCATTTCTGACAGATATTACGCCAATTGCATCAACTCAATTGCAGTTGTAAATGGCCCAAACCTTATATTAGAAGCAGACACAACTGGGGCTCAAAGTGTATAGCTAACCGAGATTCAAAATTTCAAAGCTGGGAGTCGGTGATGATCTTGTGATGTAGGCTAAACCTGTACTATACTGTATGTATTTGGGATAAACCCAATAACTTTGGTGTAGCTCATAGGGAACATTCCAGTAATATATTTGTGCTCCCAATGACTTGTCAATTATACTTGTTGCTCTAAACATTTACAGAAAATGGCATCAAAGCCACATTAGCTTCACTTTGTCTCCTTATTTCTGGTTCTGCTTCAAAGAATCAAACTTTGCAGGACATGTCCCTTTGTTTACTCCTATGTTGGCAGGGTATGCATCATAATAATCTTCGCCATGATCACGACTGATGCTGTTCATGAAAAGAAAAAGTTTATGCTGAGTAATAATATACTAGCCTCGTAATGTGAAAAACAAGAAAATAATGTATATTAGAGCTTATGAAGTTTACGGAAGCTTGTTGCAGTTTGCTGGAAGCCATCCAATCTGTTTTTTCTCGTTATCGTATATCACCATTTTGTCTAGTAGAGAAATATCTGTCGGGTGAAAAGAATGAACAGAATTAGAAATATCAAGTGCACAAAGAACTTGGACACAAACTCTATTTAAAAAAACTAGTGCTCTCCTTGATTATTTATGCAGATTAAGAACTGAATTTGCTCTTCATTTTGTCAAATACTTTTAAACATTATGAAAAAGCAACTCTGTAAGCATGTACATTTAACACAGGCCGTTGTCTCTGGGACTGACTGATTTTCTGAATGTATTATTTTAAGCAGCACTTACGTACCTCCAATCAGATTATGATTTTCTAATCCAACTTCTGTACCGTTCAGTATTCCCAGGCATACATTACCATGCTCCTGAGATACCACGAGGGAAAAGTTAGTCTTTGATATCGTCCAACCATAATTTATGCCTAGAGAACATTTGAAAAGGTGCTTACAGTAACAATAAGATAAGCCTCAGGCAGAAGCTGAAACTCAACATTCCTGGCTTTCATGAAACTCAGTGTAAATGGCTTGAAGTAGATCGTGACATCATTAACAGATTTGAAGGGTTTAGAACCATTCCAGCAGACGGGAAGGCTTTTGTCATCCGTTGCATCAGTCAGCTGCTTTGCATTTATGTTTTTCTTTATCTGAAGACAAATTATTATTAGAGCACAGAAAAGAATCAAGCATTTAGGACTATAACAACACTTCCCCAACTTACCGAAGATAGAAAAATATCATAAGCTTTCGAACTAAAGTAAGTGAAGGTGCTTCCACTGTCAAAAATAATTGGAAGACCCTTGACTTCTGTGGCCTGCCCGTCAAATAAGAGCTCTGCTGGTCCCAAAGAGTAGTGTTTTCTAAAATTATAGAAACGCATCAGTTTTTCATTAAGTTCCAAGCTCTGGATACGAAACCTATAACATAACAGAGGACATACTCCGAAGATGTCTGCTCTATTGGTCTCCAAGCAATTCCAGAAGAGGGAAGAACATCATCACCGAAGAAAAGATACCCTCCACCTTGCGCACTCAAACAGTGACCCACTACATTTCTGATATAACCCAAGCCACTCAATTGCGATACAATGCTTGATTTTCCATAGGCAAGACCAAGAACTCCATCTGTAAAAGGTGAATGAGTAGAAGCTGGCATTTCTTGACTGTAACCACAACTGTAGAATGACTTAATTCAGTTTTTTTGGCAAGTCAAAAACTCTCTGATAAACACCAACTTGGTGTCAAAATTTATGAAAGAAAACTCAATCAGGAGTTTATAAATTAAAAGCACCGGATATTTAATAATGAACAAGTGAAAGAAACAGAAGACCTCACGAGTTAATTTTTAAGGTCAACTACAAGTACTATAAATGTTTCTCACCCAAATATTAGATGAGGAGCAGCAATGCTACCATTGGTGAATCTTAGTAGAATTGTGTCTTTAACCAGCACTCCCAAGGATGAACCACTATCTGCATACGCAACCTCATAGTCGCATTGCTCATTAGGGTCGTGACAAGGATGGCTCTCAGGCCAGTGAAGGGACGTGCATACAGGATCCTTACATGTGACAACATTTCTATGTGGTTTGTAAAGATTGTGAGGGGCCTGCAAGGTGCATATTCTAGATATTCAGACAAACATAGACTAGTGCTTAAGGGTTGGAACATGATTCAATATCATGGTATACAAAGATCAGATAAATTGATGATCTTTCAGGCTGAAATTTACTTCAAAGATTTAAGTTACAGACAAGGAAAAGGGAGTAATTTACCGGGGAGCATTTTGCACAAGGTGCATCACACTGCAGCCAAGTTAGGTCACTACCAGTGTCTATATCGAAAAAGTAAGGTTTGGGGGGTTGGCCAACCTCAAGTGTCACCTGATAATACCTGCACGTAAAGAGACCACCTGGATTAACAAGAAAGAACAGATATAGAAAATTCAAGAGTATTTCAAAGTTTTAAATAGAGAAAAAAATGAATGCCAGATGTTACAAATAACCCTTTTCTTTGGTCTTTTTATGACGAAGGTGTATGGGCAGCTAACATGCACCTCGACTAATCGACCTCTACCTCTCAAGCCTCACACCCTACCAACACTTAGACATGGTCTCTTTTTTACCTTATTTGAGATTTGAACCTAGGCATTCCATGGTTGATTGGTGGTAATAGATAATAATATCTTGCTTAATTTAGAATTTGCACCCCCTGCTAGCAAGACCCCTATAAAATTACACATCAGTAACGATACTAGTTCATGTAAACACAGAAAAATCCCCACAGTTAGCACTCTTCTGGAAGCTTCAAATCAATCACAAGACTCGCAACTTTCCCTGTAGCTCTTGTACTTTCATTTAATTTCTTCTCATATATCTAAGATTTAGAACTCTTACAGCTCATAATTATAAGTATAACTAGGACATTGTACCAGATATACTAATCCTCTTCTCTTCTCTAACCCAATTCCCAAATCCACACACACTCAATTTCTACCCAATCAGCAAACCATAAAAGCATAAAAAAATGAGTATTACTATACCAGCTATTCAGTTAACTAAAGCAGTACAAAACAAAACCAGTGATTAAATCTCCCATTCCTTTGAAAAGCACAATTAGATACCTAATCACTAAACAAACATCCATGACTTATTACTGAACTAGTATTAATTAAAACCCTTCAAGAATTGGTGAACTTCAATCAAGAATAAACAATGTACATTCACAATCAAAAAACCCCAAATTAATAACAACAGAGAAAGAAGACACTTTAAAAGAAAAAAGATACTACAACACAATTTTTCAAGAATTGGTGAACTTCAATCAAGAATAAACAAAGTACATTCACAATAAATAAATAAAAAATTAATAACAACAGAGATAGATGATAGTTTAGAAGAAAAATGATACTACAACACAACTTTTCAAGAATCGGTGAACTTCAATCAAGAATAAACAAAGTATATTCACAATAAATAAATAAAAAATTAATAACAACAGAGATAGATGATAGTTTAGAAGAAAAATGATACTACAACACAACTTTTCAAGAATCGGTGAACTTCAATCAAGAATAAACAAAGCTCATTGACAGTCAAAAAACCCCAAATTAATGACAACAGAGATAGATGATAGTTTAGAAGAAAAATGACACTACAACACAACTTTTCAAGAATTTATGAAGTTCAATCAAGAATAAACAAAGCTAATTGACAATCAAAAAACCCCAAATTAATGAAAACAGAGATAGATGATAGTTTAGAAGAAAAATGACACTACAACACAACATTTCAAGAATTTATGAAGTTCAATCATACTTTAGAAAGAAAGAGAGGAATACCCAATAGGATACACATTTCCAGCAAGAGGGAACACAAGAGAAGAACCAGATTTTAACTGCTTCTTCCATATGGGAAAATTAAAAGCAGAAAAGCAGCTTTCCAATAGTAGCAGAAAGTGCAGCACTAACAAAATCACTTTCATGGTGATTTTGGAACAAAAATCGAAAAGGGGTTGGGGCAAAATACTTTCTTGATCTCCAAAAGCTAAGCAAAAAGTTCAATTCATGCTAAAGGAGAACAAAAAAAAATGAGTTTTGGGGATGGGTTCATTTAACTGCACAACCACTTCAAAATTTAAAGTGGAATTATTTCTTATGTGTGCCAATTTTTTCTTTGTTTTGTAATTTTCATATTTCCAAAATAAGCTTAGCAAAAAACAAATTGTACTAAGATAATTATTATCTTTAAATGTTTTTCTATTTTGGAAGGATTTGTTAACTCTCAAAAACATATATAGTAGTACTAACCCATAAAAATAACTTAGTTAATTATATATATATATATATATATTTTCTTAGGAATATAAAATGAGTTAAAACGATATTTATAATAAGACGCATAAAATATAAATAAAAGAGATAAGTATTGAAAACACTTCTAAATTTAGGTCGAATTATTAGTTCACCTGAATTATTGACAACCCTAAACACCATTTTATTTGACTAACTGAATTTAAATACATTTCAATTTTATAACATGAGTGAAATACATTCTAGAATTATCGCCAAGTTAAAAAGTGTTTTCAACATCTCTCTTGACTTTTTATTAAGACTCTCATTCTCTTACAAAAATTTGAGACCACATGCTAATTACAAATTAAAGGTGTATCAAAATTTAATTAATCAAATAAAACAATATTTTTATAATTGTTAATAGTTCAAAGATGAAATTAATATTTTTTATTATGTTTGGAGCTCTATATAGAATACATAAATATATTCTTTAACTTGGTCTCAACTCACGTTCATACCCTTTAATTTTGGGTATATATACGTAGATACTTAAATTTGTATAAAGTTGAACAAATAGACACACATACTATGTGACATTCTTACATGACAATTTTTATTCTACTTGATATCTTATATGTGGTATTATGTCACATATAATTCTATGTCTACTTATTTAATTTTAAATAAATTAAATTGTTCATTTATACACATCTAAAATTGAAGAATACGGAACAAGTTTGTGATAGGATGAAGGATTAGTATGTGACATTTAAATTGGTGAAAAGGACCCCTCAACTCGGAGAGGTTTGTGGCTAAGTGAACTTCTTGGAATTCACGTTATGCGACGACACATACAACTTGTCTCGTTCGCATCAATTATGAATCTACATAAAAACAACAAACATGCTTAATATAGTTTGTGGAATATGAAAAAAAGTGAGATGTATGTCGATTTTATTTTTATTTTTGTGAAATGAAAATTATAAAGATTGTTTTTGATGAATTCATGGTTTCAAAAATAATATTTTAGAATTTAAAAAAATACATGATAAAAGTATCGAAATTTAAAAATTATTTATAATGAAATAATAAAAATAACTGAATTGAAGTATAAAAAAAAGTCGTATAATTAACTGGAAAGATACATAATGATAGCACGATAATAAGGGAACAATAGGTGCTCCGGACTAGAGTTGTGATATAGAAAGAAAGAAAATGTTTGACTACTTATTAACTTATTTATTCTAATTCTCGATATTTATACTTATCTATTAAGAGTCATGTCATTCGCGAGGTAAAGATATCACATGTTCTCGCTAATTACATTTTTTCTCTTTCTTCTTTTCTCGATTTATCTCTATTTTTTCTCAAATTTATTATTGTCACTCTCTCTCACCTCCTTACTCGAGGTTTTGTATTTCTCTTATGTGCATGCATGTAGTTCTCGCAACTTATTCACTAAGGAGGGTACTATCATCTTATCATGTATATCTCCGTTCTTAATTCTGTCACTTGTTCATAGTATGTTCACACACTTATCATGTATGTATCCTCATTGATTTTTACTAACTTCATCTTCTTAAAATGTGGGTTCTTGATTGGCCAACACTTAATCTCGAACAATATAGTCAGTCTGGCGACCACTAGATCTATATATAGAACTTACCTTTAAGTCTCGGTGATACTTTCTTAACACACATGACATCAAATACGAGTCTCCATTTAATCCAAACCACTTTAATACGATGTACGACGTCCTCATTGATCTTCTCGTTTTCTTGAATTATAAAAGCTAGATAGAACATCTAATGTATCAATGATCTCTTTCCATTTATCTCTTATGATGCGAGACTAAACGTGCACTCCATGTACTCTATTTTGGTCATATTCAACCTCAAGAATTTTAAATTTTAAAATCTATCTCTAAATCTCCAATTTATATATCTTTAACTCTATTACATGTTTGATCAATCTATACTAAGTCAGTCTCTACAATAATATATACAATAATACTTCCTTTAAAAATCTAGTGTCATTCCATCTTTTATCAATACAAATAATAAAAATTGATCCTCAAATACATCCAACACAGTTGAGAAGTTATTTGTGTCTTTTTTCACTATCCCCATTTGGGTAGAACCCAATTTGAAATGAAGGATATTGAAGATGTACCTAAAAATTCATTTTTTTCTTATTTTAAAATTAATATACAATATAATAAAAATCCAAAAAGTCACTCTCATAATTGCAATTTGCACCTCTTAATTCTTTTATCTATGCATGTTTGTAATGTTTGGAAAAAAAAAATTTATTCTAAAATTAATATATTATAATATTCAAAAAGTTACTCTCATAATCGCACCTATTTTACCTATTCTTAAAGTTTGTAAAGTTTAGTTGTTTACGCAAGATGGTTTATTATTTAACTCTGGAATATACATCGTTACAAAGAATTTCTTTAATCATCTTTACAATATTTTTCACTTAGTTTTTATCGTGGATATAATTTGATTCATACAAAGAAAAATACAGTTTCGTGAATATTTGTTCTCAAATTGTTTACATCATGTCATATACTTTCCTTTAGCTAACTTTTATCGTCATTGTTATTATAATTTGCAAGATAAATCTAAGATTTCTAAAATATATAAGCACAGTATAAAAGAAAAAGGAAAAATGTAATATGTGATAATTGATCACTAATTCTTTAAGTAAATAACATAACAAATTAAACCAATTCACCATTTAGTTTTCTTGTAGCATAAATATAAATATCAGTAAATAAATATTATACCATTTTAGAAAATAAATGCACAAAATATTCAATTTCATAAAAACATTACAAATTTATATGTCCCATTTTAATTTAGACTATAAATTCGCCCTTCTTGAAAAGCTTTCAATTAAAAGAACAAGCTAGAAAATGTTACGGATCAAACAATAATAATATTCGCTGTTCTTATTTAGTTGTCATCATATTGAATTTAATTTTTCTAAAAAACTAGATAAGTTTATCATTTTATTATTATTTAGTGATCTCTCTAATTCAAGTTTTCGATTGATGAAAATAAACTAATTTATTTTGATTAATTACTTAATCAGTAAACATGAATTAATCACTTTGTTTTCTCATGTTGGTTAAATGCGTAGTTTTAAAGCTAATAACTCTCAAAAATAAAACAGAAAGAGTACAATTATTTATTTATTGATTTTGTGAAATAAAAAATATAATAGAATATTTATATTTAATAAAGACAACATGTAAATAGAAATCGAATGATAGTGCATTTTATCCGTAACTTGCTTTATGGAGAAAAGCTTGCAAGGTCATAGTCATCACTACAGCTTTTACTGCAAATTAAATAATTATGATTGCTCTTAGTCTTAATTACACCCTTCGTTCATTTTGCTTAATCCATGTTAATTTGGGTATTTTTTTCTTTTTAATTATAAAAAAGTACAGTGTTTTTTTTGTCACTTTTTAACATATTAGAATATATATATATATATATATATATATATATATATATATATATATATATATATATATATATATATATATAAAATTTATATTTATTTATGTCTGATTTTTTCTTTCAAAACATAATATTAAAGACAATGTGGTGAAATAGTTATGATAATCACTATTTTCTAATGGGATTGTGAATTACAAATGTGATAAGTACAAGTGAATGGAGAAAGTATTTTATTAGAGGTTTATTTTATTGAATGTTTTTAATCTCTGAAATTTACTATTTTATTTTTATTTTTACTTGTTCAATATTAACTTGACACACTCCTTAAATAACAATAAGCATAATAAGTTTAACTATATCATCTTTCGAATATGATAAATTTAATATTTTAAAAAATGACCATAATTAATACTAGTAAAGATAAGCTAGGAAATGGTCGTTTGGTGTGAGTAATAGTCATGAGACAAAATTTTCGTGTTTTGTTTGGTTGTCATGTTTGGGATAACTCATCCATCAGTTATATTATGGTGATGACATAAGTTATCCAGGATAGCTAACCCATGATAACTAATTCTGGAATAACTTGTTCCCAATCAAACGACTCCTTAAGAGATAAATTATATTTAATTTTTAAAATTAATCAAGTAAAAGTGAACATCTATTTTTAAAATATAAAATAAATAAAAGTAAAAGATAAAATAATAATTTATGTTATTATTTATAAAAAAAACAATAAATTTCTCCTAACTTGTTAAAATGAACGAATAAATATATATACCTAATCCCACTAAGAATTGTCATTGACAGTCATATACATAAAACTTCTAAGATAAATATTCTCGTCTTGAACCTTTTTGCTTTCATAAATAAATCAATAAGTTAATTTTAATTTAAACATATAGTGTAACATATTTAAAGTTGTTTACTAAACAATATATTATGGATATAATTTATTGTTTTTTCTAAACAGAATCAAATTAAACCCAAAGCATAATAAAATCGATCTGGTTTCAGTTTTATTCAAATCGCGAAGACCCGTAATGTTACGGTGGTTGAATGAAAATTCACGAAGTTAGAGGGACGAAAAGAGAAATTTCAAAGGAGCTATTTGCTAAATATGAAGGATTGAAAAAAAAAAGAATTAGCTTTACGTTACTCTTTGCGCGTACATGTTTTTCCTCACTCTCTAGTTAGGCGCGTGGGTAAACGATCAAAAATTGTCTTAAATACAAATAATTTTAATTAATTAGAAAAAACAGCTGCAAAATTCCAAAAAAAGAGCTCACAATTATCATCGAAGCATCAGAGAGACAATCCAATCCCCCCTTTCCCCATTTTCCTCTCTGTGTTTCTCTCTCTAAAACAACCAATCTCAAAGACCCCACAAATCTCTCCTTTAAACCCTTCTTCTTCCTCAGCACAACCAAAAACCCAATTTCTCACAGCAATGCCAGCTTCCTCCTCAGGTGCATACAAAAAACCCTCTTCTTTTTGTTCATAAATATGTATTTTTTTTGATTTTTTTGTGAAATTGATTTGAAAATGGTTGATTTTTGTGTTAGAATTTGATGGATCCATGTGTTAGGAATTGATATAGGAGAAGCTAACTAGTTGTTTGTTGTTGTTGTAGAGACGAGGAATAGATGGAGGAAGCGAAAGCGGGAGCCATTAATTTCGAGGAAATCGAAGAACCAACATGATGATGACGGGTTTGAAGATGAGGAGGATGAGGAAGACATTGAACAGCAGGAGATGGAAGATGAACATCAAAACCCTAACAATTCAGTGGATCGAAGTTACTCTTCTGTTGAGTTGGTGTCAGAAAGTAGGGACCGGATTAGTGAGTTTCCTTTGGTAGTGAGACGAGCTGTGACTCGGCCTCATTCATCTGTGCTAAACATTGTGGCAACAGAGAAGGCTGGGTTGAGTGGGGAGAGCAGGCAGAATGGGTTGGTTTTGGAGAACATATCGTATGGGCAGCTTCAGGTGCTTTCAGCTGTGCCTGCAGATAGTCACTCTTTGTTGACTGAGGAAAGAGGCGGGGAAGGTAGTGGGAGTGGTTCATATGTCATCACTCCTCCGCAGATATTGCCGGGTCGTGGTGTTATTAAGCATTATGGTAATGCAGGTCGAATCCATGTTGTGCCAATGCACGCAGGTACTCATACAATGTGCTTATAGTGAAATTTTGTTGCATATCATTTCCATAGTTGATGGAACTTTTTTATGCTTTTAAGTATTAAAATTCTTGTTTGCTGCTGAATAATGATTTTGAGCTAGAAATGATTAAGACCCTGAGATAGTGATATGCGTAAGATCTGTAGTATGCATTCTTTGTTGGCAACCTGGAAAGGTCAACTGTTGGAAGTTTCTTAATTGTACTGTAGAAGTTTTGCATTTTCTGTCAGGACTTAACTACTTTTGGGAAATAAGGTAGTTGCTTAGTCCAATGATATTATTATTATTATTATCATTATTATTATTTTTCGAAGGACAATTATGATCATTAGATTAATAACTTCCTAATTTGTTGATATTTAAGAGATGTAGCAATCTCTGACCTTAGTATCTAGGGTAACTGGCAGTAATTCTATCAAATCAGTATGTCTGCTGGCAATTGGACTTTAAAGAGGTGTGGTAGACACTGTTGGAATTTTAAGAATCTCCTTCCACTTCCTTTTGAGTATTGCTGTCCTTCCAGTTCAAAGATAACGTCCTTCACCAGGACTGTATCTTATAGAATAATGATAGGTCAGAAGAGGTGTATGTGATATCTCACAGGAAAAATATAAATCTCTACAAGTTATTGGCTACGCAAACAAGAACTTGGAATCCTCTTATGTACTTTACTGTCCAAGTCTAATGTTGACGGCATACTTGTGAAATAGATTCTAGAAGAAACTTACCAAGCTAAACACTTTTTTGGTCCAACTGAATTAAAGACATGAATTCTAAGATTTGCACGTGTGGACTGTGGGTGCCGTAGTAAACTTATCTTACTTAGAATCCTTAGATTAACATCTGCCATTTTCCATCAATGTTATTTTTTTTGCATGCGCTTTGTAAAATTATTAATTATAGAATAGCCTCTTGAATCACCCAGATTTATCTCGAGGGGTGAGTGGCAGGTACCAATATTCTATAGAAGTAGTTTGCCTTAAGAAGGTCACCTTATATTTCAATGGTGCTTTGTCTTTGACGAAGTTGCCTAGATTGCTAGGGGTATCTGTCTTGGAATAAGAAGTCCGTCTCTTGGCTAGGCTCAAAGAAAATCATGGTCTGTAAAAATGGCTATAAGTGGATTTTTGGGAATCTGAATTCTTATAGTCACTTGGAATTCACACTTAGGACTTTGGTTCAGTGGTGAAGACGCAATATGCATTAGACACACGTAATGGGTTTGAACACTGTCACAATCAAAGCCTGGTATTTAAGTTGGGAGGAAGGTAGATGGGACAGGTTCATATTCGAAGTTTCGAACCTATGCGACAACTGGACAGGTCAGAAGTCCACTGGGAATTTTTTCGATATGAAAAAATTGGAAATGCTATGCTTGGCATTCATGGTGCATTTGACTTGAGTGCGGTACAAAGTATTTCTGGATACAAGCATACCTGCTGCTTATTTCTAGTATAGAGTAGCATTCTTGGATTTATATTTGGATTATGTTCTCTGTCACTTTTGAGACTACATGGTGGCTTAGTACTCCATTGCAGTACTTATTAGATTATAATTGATATCTTCTTAAAATGAATGTCGTCTGCGTTGCTCATGGTATCCATGTGTAGGTCAGTTACTGCTTGAAAACCTTGTACTGGTGTCTTGTTTATGTATTTTTGTTTATGGTCTCAGATCTCTGTCTAATTGGCCCTTTGTTATTCCTGTGCAAGCAGATTGGTTTTCACCTAATACCGTGCACAGATTGGAGAGACAAGTGGTGCCACATTTTTTCTCTGGGAAGTCAGCTGAACATACACCCGAAAAATACATGGAATGTAGAAATTGCATTGTTGCAAAGTACATGGAGTCTCCTGTAAAGCACTTGTCAGTTGATGATTGCCATGAAATAGTAGGTGGTATTAGTGCTGATGATGTAACTCGAATTGCAAGATTTCTTGATCATTGGGGGATCATCAACTACTGTGCTGTTCCTCCTAAAGATGAGGCTCCAAAAGATGACACATATTTGTATGAGGACACAAACGGTGATCTCTGTGTTCCAGCAGCTGGTTTGAAGTCTATTGACAGCTTAGTCCAATTTGACAAGCCTAAATGTCGGCTGAAGGCGAAAGATGTTTATCCTGAACTTGAGCGTGACTGCGATGATGACTCCGATTTTGACAACTCAATCCGGGAAATCTTGTCTCAAATTAGATGCAATTGTTGTTCTCGGCCTGTTTCACTAGCGCATTATCAGTCACAGAAAGAGGTATATCACACATCTACTGTTGTCTTTATTTGCTGGTTATGGCTTATATTGAAGAATCAGTAAATGCTTGTTAAGTTCTTTCAGGTATTTCTTAATGGAACAAATTTTCAATGCCTTATTTGCTATTGAGGAGAGAAGAGAGTAGTTACTTTGAGAGCTTTAAGTACTCTGTAATAGGCATATATGTTGTTCATTTGGTGTTAAAGAAATTGTATGTGCAGTAAAAATTTCTCATTGCTTGAATGCACAATAAGTTACCTTCTTGATCAGGCGAGAAGAAGACCAATATCGGCTTTTAGTCCCTTTGCCACTCTTGTCTGGTAGAGAGATGCGGTATTCCATAAGATCTTGTGCTGTTTACTGATGTGTCAGAATTAGATTTAGCTGTTACCAGAGCTTTAGCAAAGAGGTTGTGAAAAGATTAACAAAAGAAGGAAAAACATTAAACTAAGAACTTTTCTTGCTAGCATAAAAGGATATTTGAGAGTATGAATTTTTTCTCTCAGCAACATCATTTGGGGCAGAAATTTATGTGCGACCAAAAAGTTTGCACTTCATTTGGCACATGGGCTTTGAATTACATGACTTTTTTTGATGAATATTGTTGAGTGGTGGATGCCTTCAACACTGACTTGCTTTTTCTTTGACAGATGGATATTCTATTGTGTTTGGATTGCTTCCATGAGGGTAGGTTTATTGCTGGTCACTCTAGCTTGGATTTTGTCAAAGTGAGCTCTATGAAAGATTATGGAGATCTAGATGGAGATACTTGGACTGACCAGGAAACACTATTGCTTCTCGAGGGAATGCAACTCTACAATGAAAACTGGAATCAAATTGCAGAACATGTTGGCACCAAGTCAAAGGCACAGTGCATCCTTCATTTTGTCCGCCTGCCTTTGGATGGTGCCTCATTAGACAATATTGAACTTCCAGGTGCATCTGGTCCCTCTAGTTCTAAGACAGGTGAAGATCGTAATAAATCCCATTCAACTTTGAATGGGAATCTTGCAGGTGAGACAGTGGACTCTCATTTCTCTTTATTATATATGATCACAACGCTGAATCTTTAATACTCTTGCTTCATCCTGTTATGATGTAGGACCAAGCACTGGAAACCTTGATTCTGATAGCAAATTTCCATTTGAGAACTGTGGAAATCCAGTAATGTCCCTGGTAGGACTTTGTTATTGTCAGCCTGCTCTTATGAAATGTTTATTCCTCTTGTTCATATGAAGATATTTTAGTTCCTAGTTTCTGCAAGGATATCTGTTGATTCTTGAGGAATGTTGACATGCACTTGTTTATAACGCAAATATGTTATTTGTTTTCTATAGTTTGTTTCTCTTTTAGTATCCTTTTCCCTTTTTGGTTCATCTCTCTCTGAGTGAAATCGTGGAGGGCGATGGATTTCCTTTAGAGCTTTAGAGGGTGTTTGGAAAGCTTATAAGCTAGTTAAACCAACTCATAGACACGTTTTGACTTACCCTACTTTGTTGGTGTCTACCAAATGTGCCTATATGCCTAGTACTTATTAGCCAAAAGTCATAGTTTGTCCCCCCACCCCCAACATATGACTTTCAGCTTATTAGCACTTATCTTTTACCAATATTATGCTATGTTATTCCTATTACTTTTTGTAACCCCTGAAATTTCCTTCCCAAAACAACACCTCCTTTCTCTCCATTTCATTGTTGTGATTTGTCATTTTCCATTTAGAGATGCTTCTAATATTTTAATCTTGAAAGTACCTATAGGGCATTTCAGTCTACAAGAATAAAGTGCTTATTAGACTTTTTACCGCACACACTAACACAGCTTTTAATCAATTTCACCAGTTCTATCTCATACACAACAAGCTATGAAGTATATCTTGTAATCAGCTTCAACAAATTTTGTAAGAATCTGTAGTTGAAATGGTTGAAAGCAAAGGTGCAAGGCTGCCAAAAAAAAAGCATTCACAGATCAATAGAAAAAGTATGTCCCTTTTCTTTTAGAGGGATCCTATCAGATCTATCAGTTCCTGTTTCACTTTCACTGGTTAAATTTTGCTTACATGAAAGATAAAACAAAAGTAAACAATTTATCTTGTTCTTTGAATAGAGCCTTCTTTGTCTTCAAAGCACCTCATATGCCTTGCTCTCCAATTAGACGACATACAACAAGGCATAGTGTACTACCATTTCCTTTCTTCTTGTTCTTACCCTTGATGTTCCAGCTTTTTAGAAACCCAGCCGTCTCTCTGGGCACTCCATTTAAGTCCCACCATGTTAAGGAGCAGTTGCGTAATTGATCAGTGATGTAGCAGTGTAAAAACAAATGATCTATGCTCTCTGAACTGGATCCACACCAAAGCACCTGTATCACAATCGGTATCCTCTTTTTTTGGTTATTTCAAGCTTGCTTTATGAACCACCAACCATGAGAATTATATGTCCTTGTAAGAAGCATAAGTTTCCCAGATCTGTTTCCGAAGCCAAAAATTATTCTGACGTCCTCCTGAAATCAAACTATCACAGCGAGTTCTCACTGTGAATTTACCTCTGCTTTCAGCTTCATCCTGTACTGGCATTGTGACAGACCTCAGAATTTTCCAGAATCAGTAGATTTAGCATGTCTACCCATCTCCAAACCATTCGAATTCCTCCTAGAGTTGAGATTCCAACCATCATTACTTCTATTGGACACTTGCTTCTGGCATCAAAGATGGTCTATGTATACGGAACAACTCTTTTAGAGGGGAGCATGAGCGATCCAGCAGTCATTCTTTATCTTCCTTCCGTCCATCCCATCTTTGAAACTAAGGTTGCCCAATAATTGTTGCCAGAGATTCCTCTAAATCTAGCACTTTAAGAGATGTTTACAGTGATAAAGATGTGGCACCTGTGTCTAACTCAACCCCAAAAGCTAGCTCATGAGGGGAGGTTTGTCCAAGTCCATATAAGGAGACCAATTTCCAATCCCTCTATCGATGTGGGACTTCTTAACACTCCCCCGCACGCCCATACCTCAATTGGAGCGTGAACACTTCTAAATGGGGGGCCAACATCAATGAACAACAATTTGAGATGAGCCCGACTTTAATACCATTTTAAATTAGGTCTTAGGCCTAACTCACACCCCAAAAGCTTAGCTCAAAGAGAGGAGGATTGCCTAAGCATTATAAGGAGTCCACCCATCTCATTAATCACCAATGTGGGACTTTTGTCAATCTTTAACAACTTTAGTACTGCAGGGATCATCAACTCCATACTTCTCATTAACTACTTCTTTCTGTAAAAACCTTGTTCTTCAGATATGAACATCCACAGCCATTTCAACACCAAGTTGTTTTTGTGTTGCTTCAAGTTTCCAAGTCCCAGTCACCCCTCTTCTTTACTGGCTAAAATAGTGGTCCATTTTACTAGGTGAGAATTCCCCTTTCACTATTCTCTTGCCATAAGAACTCCCTCCTTAAATTATCCAATCTTTTTCAACCTTAGCAGGTAGTGGAATGAAGACATTACATAAGTTGTTAACGAGTCAAGCACAATATTTATCAGAACTAGTGGAAATCAGCTTCAACACTTCAACTACTTTTAATCAAAGCTTCGACTCCTAAAATTTCTTTTAGTCAACTACAACAGACGGGCTCTTTATTACCATTTCAACACATGCCTTTTTAGTTCAGTTATTTCGTTGGGATAGGTTGGTAGAGAACTAGGCTATCCTTGTTCAGTTGTTTGTCTAACTTGCTGAAGGGTCCCATAATCCCCCTATGGTGAGATAATTGTCAAAATAGAAACATTAATGCAATTCTTCCACATGAGTTGTTTTCCTAAAAAGATCTTTCACAATGGTAAAAATGTTGAAGCAATGAAACACGTAGGAATTCATTATGATGCTTTTTAACAGCGAAGATTCAGAGTTGAATTTTTGATAAAACTAAAATGTCTAGGTATATTCCTTTTTGTTAGGGGTGGCCCAGTGATTTGGGCTTGGGACTTCCTTGTAGTAGGTCTCAAGTTCGAAACCCCTTGCCAGCAAAAGCAAGGGGTTTGCCTTCTGGGTCGCACTTGGCTTGCCTAGTGCGGGTTACCTCTCCTATGTGGTTTGCGAGCTATTGCACGGGAGCGGAGTTTTACCATGTGCGCACCCAAAGGGTAGTGGCCGCGGGTTTTCCTTGTCATCAAAAAAAAAAATCTATCTGCTGTTATCTATTCACTGTTTCATTCAACTTACTGGCATGATCCATCAGATCCCAAATTATTAACTAGTACATACTGCATATGCAACTGTACATGGCTTCATAGAATTAAATAAGGGAAGGCCTTAGCAGCCCTGTCAATATTGAGGCTCTGGACCTGGAACTACCTGTTCTCAGTTTCAAGTTTAATAGAGAGATTTTGCTAAGTTTGAAGTGGTTAGTGTCTTGATTCTCTTACAGTCTTACTTGTATATCTCATTCTGAGTCCCTCCACTAATTGATGGTGTAAATATTGCTTATAATAACATTTTGCTTTTATACTTGGTCACCTCTCCTTAGTCTTTTCATAACTTGTGATATATTAGAATTTTTTGATGTGTGCATTATTAAGCAGCTGTTTATATTACATTTAAATTGACTTTGCCATACCATCTAAATTATAGACAGTTGAGTGCTGAGGACCCTTATTCTGACGTAGCAACAAAAAGAAGAATTTTTTAGCTCTCTGTTGTTATCTGTAGGTTGCTTTTCTGGCATCTGCTGTTGGACCGAGAGTTGCTGCAGCATGTGCCCATGCATCCTTGGCAGCTTTATCCAAGGATGATGCTTTAACTGCATCACAGAACATGACTCAGATGGATGGATCCACAACAAATAATGGGTATGTTTTTTCGACTGTTTTTTTCTACATCAAGTATTGGAACTTGAATGGAAATACTGAAGTGAAGAAAGGCATACTAAAATTAGAAGTAGAAGTCATCAGTAGCAACAACAAATATATGATACCGAAACAAAAGAAATAACAAGTAATAATAAAATATAAGTAAGTATTGCACTGTAAAACTTCTTAAAGACAGTTAAATAACCTTTCCTTGTCAAAAGAACTTTTAAAGAAAGCAAAACAGGGGGAGTATTCTGTTTTTGGTTGTATAGGTTAACTAGAACTTGAATTCTTGGCTCTCCTTCCACGTCCTTTGGCAGTAAATCAGACACCTCTTTTGACGTCCCCTCAAGCTTCTCTTATTCGTTTCCAACTGCCCAAGTGTTTCTCCTCATTGTACCTTCTGCATTAGGTATTTTGTGCTACATGAAATACTGTATTTCACCATTTCAACTGTCCTTAGTAATCTCTTTACCTGTAAACAAAAAATTTACCTTTAGTCGTCTCTGTTGTTTGCATAACCCCTATGCTTTGGGAGCATTTAAGTCTAAGAATCTTGTGGGCTGCCTCTATGGAGCTCCATATTGGCTGATACTACCGAGCTAGTTACACCTTGGAGTAAGAGTAACTAAGAGGATGCTGGATTATCTTCTCCAGTTTTAGAGATACGAGCAGTCCATTATACGCACAGGTATACAGTGCTAAATGGAAGCAAAGAGTATATCTGATTGCTATTTTTCAGTGCATTATTGGTTGTGTTGCCACTTCTGTACTTGCTTTGCCACATAACATTCCTGTCCACATGGAACTGGATTGCAAGCCATGTTTCTTTCACCTGTGGTTGAGAAACTATGGTGACGGAAAGGTGCACTTAAGCCCTGAAGGGAGGTTCAAAACATGTTGAGCACTTCAACTCGCTTAATGTGCGCTTCAGTGTCTTCATTAAAGCTAAAAGACAATTTTTCCTTGCGAATAAGCATTTCCCGAAGAGGCAATACTAAATAGTAATTGGTATTTCACTTTATCATAATTATTTTTTCATTTTTTTAGTTCCCAATCTCATTTTTTTTTCATTTTCTTTGTCCATATATTATTTGTTATTCATACTTTTATATTAGTCTTGGGCTCTCTCTCTCTCTCTATATATAAATATAGAGAGAGACAGAGAGAGTATTTGTTTTTTTCTATTTCCGCCTTTTCCATTAAAGCCCACACTTTAGTTCTTAAAGTTCCCCAACGGACCCTAGAGCTTTATTGCCTTGCCTTTTTATCACTAATATCTGAGATGCAAGAAACTGGGTTGCATGCTGACACATGTATGGTTTTCTATTTGGATACAACTGCATCTTTAGCTGCGTAAGCTGGTTGTATGCCTTGCTTCTAACTGTCACCTCATACCTGTGATAGAGATACTATAATGGCAGATCATGCAGTTTTGCCTTATGCTTCACTTCTCTTCGTCGATTGAACACAAAAGGGGTTAATGTTATATGTAAGTGGCCCCCGTCAGACGTAATAAATGTCTCTGATCCAAGGATTCTACTCTTAAATTGTTGTGTCCTCCCATTGTTTGTGCAGCTGGGTTGAAGATTGCCCATGTATATTCATTGTTTCTGTTAGATATAGGTTGTATCTTCTCATGAAATCTTCAATTCTGTAATCCTTACTTCTTTTTTGGGGCAAGTAGTATAGGTAAATCAGAACCTTAGAAAAGATGAGTAAGAGAAACTTTTGATTGCATGTTTCGGGGAACTTGTGATTCAAGCACTCCCCTTTTCTAGGGTATGCATTCATCGTACTTAACTGGAAATCATTTGAAACTGAATGTCAAGCTTTCTTGGCTCTTCTGTTCAGTTTCAGTTTGTCACTTTTAATGGTTGGTTCTTTGGTTTGGTTTTATTTGTTTTGGAGAAAGAGAAACGCTGAAATTTTAGGCATGTATAACCAGCGTAGTTCTTAGGAAAAAGGAAATAAAATTTAGAAATGATTACTCTTTTATCTATGCTGCTGGATGTGTAACTGCCTTTTTTACTACTATCCTTGCAATTCTGGGTACACATTGACTTAACAAGATAGTGCATTTCTGTTGTCTAACTTGGGTAGTGTTTGCCCGAGTGATTATTATCGACTTGCCATTGTAAGTTTTATTCTATAAAAATACTAGTGTTGCCATGAAAAAAATAATCTAATTTACTATAAGTGATCATATTTTGCTCCACTTCCACACAAATGTAATGGATTTCAAGTTTTAAAACTGCTTTAATAACAATATATCTTGAACTAGAAGAAATCAATTCACTTGTATCAATTCATTTTGATCAATAAAAGAAATCAATTCACTTGATTCTTTTTGATTGATAGAAGAAATCAATTCACTTATAAGGCACGTATATTTTTCCATTGATGAACTCTCTGAAACCAAAAGCCATAAGATAATTAATGATAAAGAAGTACTTAGATTTCTTTCCTTGGTTTACAATTCCTCTTCATCCTTTCATTTTGGGTATCAATATCTTGAAAGAAGACCAGAAGTAAAGAATAGGGTCCACCCCCAATAAGAAAAAATATACTTCCTCTGTCCCAATTAATATGACTTACTTTCGTTTTTAGTTTGTCCTAAAAAGAATGACACGTGTCTATATTAAGTAACAATTTAACTATAAAATGTCTATTTTACCCTTAATGATTTACAGCCACACAAATTTCTATCGTTCATTTTGGACCACAAGTTTTAAAAGTCTTCCTTTCTTTCTCAACTCTGTGGCGAGTCAAACTACCTCACATAAAATGGGACGGAGGGAGTATTTTTTTGATAAAGATTATAAGCCCAACAAAACTCCAAAGTTTAGAATAGACACAAACTTGGAAAGGCAACCGAAAAAATTGAATAAAAAGATAAAAGTTGAATCATAGCTAGCTTTTGGTTTGGTTTATGTATTATTTACAAAAAGAAAGATTGGATGACCAAATTCACCCTTTTTTCTAACTGTTTCTCTTTGTGCTGAAGCCTTTTCTTCTCGTATAATAATTGAAGGACTTGATTATATGAAAAGAGTATGTGTTATCATCTCCAAACGTGGAAGAAAGAGGCAATAGCACAACTCTTCTGGATCAAATAGCCTACTGTCCTACTCACTAAGCAGCTTTAGTCAACACTCTGAAGCCAAAATGGCACTACTGCTATTAAACTGTATTTTGGGTATTAAGTTGGTCTTAATGCTTTTTATTGCTTTCTATTGCTTGTGTGCTTGCCTGTGCTCATGAATGCTTCAATGGCACGTAAGTTGTGCAGACTCTTTACTTCGGGTGCTGCATCTGTGTCAACACGACATGGGTGTTGGGTGTGGGATCTGTACCGGATAACCGTCAAACGATTTTGGGTGCTTTGACCTAGAACAATAGAGAAATTTGAGATAGATACGAAGATTTCTAATTCGAACTTAATATGTACTTAACAATAATTTGAACTTGCTGTTGAATATTTTTGCATTCCTTCCTTTCAAATTGTCAACCATAATTTAGGAATACTTTTATAACTCTATTTTTTGATACTTGAATTACTTATAGCCAAATCCGCGCACCTGTTTTTGTGCTTAGATCTGTACCTCAAATCTTAAAACGAATCTTAAAATTTACATCATGAAGGATCCAACCGTTCTATTGTGCTATTTGGTTGTATATTTTTCTTGCTATCCTGCTTCCATGACATTCCTTTTGAACCAATGGTCTATCGGAAACAACCTCTACTCCACAAAGGAAGGGCAAGGTCTACGTACTTCTACCCTCCCCAGACCTTGTTGTGGGATTACACGGGTATGTTGTTGTTGAAGGATCCAACCTCTAGATCTGCACCCGTATCAGACCCTTGCACCCAAGTCCGAACAACTTATAGTGGCATGATATACTTTGCTACCTTGGGTAAGACTTTATAGCAACCCAACCTACTAGTGATATTATCCGCTTTGGGCCTGGGTCCGCGTGGCTTTAAAATGCATCACTAGTGTCTAAGGCTTGCTTCCTTATATACCCAACATCTCTCCCTTGTTTTGCAATGTGAGGTTCACCTCCTATCATTTTCAGTAAAACTAATTTGTCGGCCATTTAGTCTAGCAATAATATGTCAAACATTAGCTGTGCGCTAGAAGCATTCACAGTCTCACACTTCTCTATTCGCTCAAATACACTGTTTTGATAGTTGAAAGTTGAAACCATAATGCAATTTCAAAAAAAAAAAAAGAAGCTGAAATCATAATGCAATGTGATCCACCTTTGATGAGGCAAAAGGTGAGCACCTTTCTGGTATTGCAATTTTGTCCTTTTGAAAACTTAAATGAGCTTAACTATTTGTGTTTTGAGGTAGTCAAGTTTATAATGGTATCATTCTTTTAAATACACAGCAAAGTGATACTTCATTATAACCAACAATAAATTTAGATTTCGTGTTAACATAAAGGAAGCATTATATCCCTTTGCAAATATTATGAGAAAGAAAAATGTCGTCATGCATTTTATTGCATTCAGCCATTGGTAACGCCATAGTGTATTAGTTTCTTGAGGAGCAACAGATGAACCATTTCTAATCATCTTAGTGATCTCAAGGTATATACTTCAATCTTGCAGGACCAGTGTAGGAAGAATGCCTGGAAAGAATGAAAGTCCTCATGGAGATGTTGGAAGTTCGTATCAGCAAAAAGGTGCCTGTAAATTTGAACTAGTACTGTACTGTTCTTGTATCATCCTTCAAATATTTTCTAATATAAATCTTCTCAGATGATAAGGCAGGAGGACAAGGTCCATGGGGTCAACATGATGCTGGAGGGACTCCATTATCCACTGAAAGTGTAAGAGCTGCTGCTAAAGTTGGTCTTGCAGCTGCAGCTGTAAAATCAAAGCTTTTTGCTGACCATGAAGAACGTGAGATTCAGCGGTTATCTGCAAACATAGTCAACCATCAGGTGATCTGCTGATACTGTAGTTATTCATCTCCGCTTGGCCTCCTGTTGAGTCCATTTCATCCTCTTTCTTCGCGTTTTGCTTGGTTGAGCTCTTTATTGACATCTTTTACTTTCGGGCATTTGGGTTTTGCCAAGTATTCGGGCCATTATAGGTGCATTACAATGGTTTTGAAGAACTTCTGCTGAAGTTTGTTTTTTGTTGCTAGTAGTGATACTTAGGTTAAAAAAAGTTGGAAGAGTTTGGGTTTGAGGGATGTAACTGGAGAGCTGTGGTTTGAGGTTCTGATTAGTTCATCATAAATTCATAATAAATACCTTATGTGGATAAATTCATAATTCATTATACAAACTGGTTGAGAATTGAGATCAACTTTATGAATCTTTATTCATTCCACTCTGTTCAAAGCACATTTTATTTCAACACTAGATAATTTACCTCACAAGGATTTGTGTCACACGGTCACACTTATATCTAGATTTGTGGACTTCTGAGATAATGCGTCTCCACTTGATTTTAGGTTTTACCTCGTTCTCTTCTATCACCTTCAATCATCATATGATATGACCAAGGTCTGGTGTATAGGAAGGTCTGCATAGGACATGGTTTGTTATAGTTAGCTTTCTACTCTATATGAATTTGGTAAAAAGATCAAAATTTCTATGTGAAGAAAATGATCATCTGACCTATTTCAACCCTAAATATAAGTTCATGAGGTGCTACTGGTCCAATAATACCATGGGATAAACCAATAATAGGGATGGGTCTTGACCCGATTATTCAAAGAAAATAGATCTTGGGCCAACCCAAAATCTAGGTGGAAGTTGAGGATTGTTCAAGACCATATAAGGAGACAACAACTCATTCCCTCACGTGGGGGATATTCTTACATTATGATGGTAGAGAATGTAATGCCAGTAATATAAATTGTTGATAAATATCAAATTCTCCTTGGAAGGTAACCATTGGATACTACTACTCCCGTCCCAATTTATGGGATATACTTCCTTTTTAGTCTGTCTCAGAAAGAATGTCACCTTTGTGTAATTAGAAACAATTTAGCTTTGTTATTCCCCTTTTACCCTTTAATGAAATGATTTATAGCGACACATATGTGTAAGGCTTCCTTTTTTCCCTAAACTTTGTGCCTAAGTCGTACCACATAAATTGGGAAGGAAGGAGTATGATTTTTCTTGTGTTTGCTTGATATTTTTGAAACTGTAGGCATGAAATCAATGGTAAGTAACTTAAATAATTACCACTTCTCACCCACATTCCTTCTAGCCCCAAGAGAAACAAGATAGAAAATTCAAAAGGAGTGCAAAATGGAAGTAACCTGAAAATAAAATGAAACGGTAAGTCAAGCAAGTTTGTCATTGTACTTGCCAGTTAACTATCTATATTAGTATTGATTTTAATCTTATCATTGTTTTGTTTCATGTCGATTGCATGCTTCATCAATCCATGCCACGGATGGGCAGTCTTGAATCTGTTATATTCACCTCCAGTTACTGGGGAAGGAAGGATGGTAGTATGATACTAACACTTCCTTTTTGAGAATGGTATAAGTAATATGGTACTAACACACTAGTTTATTTAAGTTTGAATTAGTTTGCTTACTGAAAAAAAGAGAGTAAAATTTCAAATTCCCTACAACTGTCTGAAGTTATGCCTTATTTCTTCCTCTTGTATCTTATTTCTGCATTTATAGGAAAATCGTTGTTTTGGGAGCTTCTTTTGTGGATTTCTATGTTTGCATTGAACCATGTTTGGTTAAGGATGCATCTCCCTTAAGCCTTCTCTTTGCAATAGTTTTGACCATTCTATTACTTTCCTTGTACATACAGTTGAAGAGGTTAGAGCTGAAGCTGAAGCAGTTTGCTGAGGTGGAGACCTTGCTAATGAAAGAATGTGAACAATTGGAGAGAACAAGGCAACGCTTTTTTGGAGAACGTGCTCGGATAATGACAACTCAACCTGGTTCGGTGCGTGTATCCCGACCAATGGGTGTGTCTGGTGCTGGTGCAGGTGCAGCAGTGGTCAATAATACAGGAAATAGTAGGCAACAAGTTTCAGGTCCTCCACAACAAAATTTTATTGCTGGATATGGAAACAACCAACCAATGCACCCTCAAATGTCATTTATGCAGCAACAAGGAATTTATGGATTTGGGCCTCGGCTGCCACTCTCAGCGATACACCCATCCTCTTCAACACCCAGCATGTTTAATGCACCAGCAAGTTCCCAGCCCGCTCTGAGTCATTCAATGCTTAGACCTGTATCTGGGACAAAAACTGGTTTAGGTTGAGTGCAGATAGTGATTGAGCTTTGGATTTGCTTCAGTTTACTGATCGGTTCTCTTCATTTCTGCAATTATTGAGGCGAGAGAACAAGTTGCATTGCTCTGTCAGACGGATTGAGACATTAATGAAGCCAATCGACTGAAGATGCAGCTCGGACTGACAGTGCAATGGCCTGATTACCCAAGCAGGACTTCTCACATTAGTTGCTGCTTTATGCAGCTAAACTTATTCGTAGAAACAACTTGTACTATATTTCGGTTTCTACTGTGACATAACTATCTTTTGGTAACAACAAGTATGAGACTAGGGATCTAGAAATGTAATTTTGTGCAGTACAGGTAATTAAGATGGAGAAAACAGGGCAATGGAGTATGGCAGTTTCTTGATCATAGAAGTCGTGTAACTAAATTGTTGTGCTGATTTCCTACATTTGTAACCGATTTCTCAAGTAATTTGACTAAAGCTTTGAGGGTTAAAACCAAGCACAACTATGTTTCTGTCCCAAACAAGTTTGGTTCTGCTAAACGGCTTCAAAACATCAAACTTGTTCAACTTTAAGAAGCTTTACTTGCAGTTTCACCAACCCAAATTCATAGCCAAATATGAATTGAGTGATGCAAGAAAACTGAAATATCATAATTGAATTTCTTTATAATATAATATGATCTGTTAAATTGTAGAAATTAAATTGTTTATCTTGTTTGTAGAATCTATTTCTCCTTGTACCAAACTGGAGATACATTTTGAAAGCTATTCAAAATTTTCAAAATTCAATCATCACACTTTGAAGAGGGCATATTTATAATTAAATGGATGGATCTCATTAGTATGTCAAGCTTTTCATTACAGTTTTGCTTCTCTAGTAAATAAATATATGTAATGTAATATAATATATTTATTATTTTGATAAAGTAGAAAAAAGAAAAAATGATTTATTTTTTTCAAAGGTGACATAAAAGCAAACAGAATTTCAGTTTGTTTGTTGCTCCATGGTCAACCTTTTGTAGGCTGTACTGGTTAAAGTTCAACTAGTTGACTAAATGAGTATTATACAATGGGTCCATTATTACGTACTTCTATCTTTGGCATTGTCCTTACGTTAATGATTAAGGTAGATGTCGGCTGTATGACTTCTGCTCGTTGTATATCTTAATTCACTATCGTATAAATATTATATGCGGCTGCATTTCCAAACATAAGTAAAGAAATGAAAATACTTTTTGGTGTTTGGTCGTTAAAAAATGACTTATTTTTTGGAAAATATTTATTTCCGTCAGAACTATAATTTTTTTAATTTTTTCGGTTCAAAATGTCAATGGTAATATTGGCTGTTCAAACTTGACCCTTTTTAAAAAATTATTACCTTAAGTAATTTTTTGAAAATATCTCAAGGATTAGTCTAAGATGGAACAAATTTTACAACAACTATGAAGAATTAATGCCTAATTAATTAGTCGTGTTTCCTTTTTGTTTATTATGTTTGTAAAAGACAATCGTTTCGAGTATGAATATTAATTAAATAAAGAAATACGTGACCAAATTGTTCGAGTAGTTTTGTTTAAAAGTCATCATCTGATTCTTTTTTTATGTCTTTTCTTTCTCAATTGAAATTAATAGGAATATTTATTAATCACTTTGAAGACTAATTAGCCTATAAAATAATTCTTTCCATATTATATGCTCTTTCTCGTGCCTTTGACAAAATTTCATACCCTTGACTTTTATTTTCATTATTGTCCTTATAAAATCATTGATCAAACAAATTAAACAACTTTTGCTGATTATTTTAAGTGGATAATCCAATTCATTTCAAAATTAGCCGTTCACACTGAGGAAAAAAAAATGGAATTAGTTATGAATTTGTTGCTAATTAAGTTCTTCGCACCTAATAGAATTTTATTATGATATTACGTTAACAAATAGAATCAGTAACAATTTTCTATTCAGCTATGAAATTTAATTCCTATTTTTTAGTAGTGTAAAAATTACACAAATCAAGCAATTTAATATATATAAAATTTAACCATAGTCGATTGATAAGTGCGTTTATGAAAAAATATATCATACTTTCAATATTGATTCGATGTAAATAGACCAGAGGGGAAGTAAAAAGGAGAAAAAGAGAGATATTTTGTGGTTTTCATAGACATCAAATTAATGTAGTAATCTAGATCATTTTTTTTTCTTTATAAAATTCCTTTTTGGAATAAGATTCTGGTTTATCATTTATTTGACGTAAATTAAAAAATATTTCAGTTACAGTAAATGACACTAATAAACTTACTATTACTAACTTGAATGCATTGGTGAGATTGTTTCACTCTTAATCAGAGATCTCGACACCCTGCGATGTGCAATCTGAATTTAATAAGGCCTCCAAAATGGACTCCTAACACCGGGTGAAAAACTAAAAAAATAATAAATAAAAAATAAACCTACTATTATTTCCTTTGTCTTTGACGATAGGTTTTTAAATTCTAATCCACAAGCTGTTAAATTTCATTTTCAAATAATGTGAAGAGATTAAACGTAAACGAGTGTAAGAGAATAGAAAATAAAATATTTGTTCTATGCATACGACGCACACGTTTTGTGTAATTAACATATGTATCACAAACATTAAGCTATAGCTTAGTTGGTAGAGCACCTCGTTTACACGTGCATCAATATTTTTTGAGAGTGAAGCTATATTTTTTTACGTTTCATTTTGTTTGACTTAATCTCATTTGACATAATATTTAAGAAAAATAAATTGAAAAAGATTTTTGAATTTTAAATTTTGTGAATTAAAATTAAAAATATGTCTAATGTACTAAAATATAATTTAATTTTATAATTTTAAATATGTCACGTGAAAACTAAAATTAAAATTTTATTAAAAAAAAGAATCATTTAATTTGAATAGACTAAAAAGTAAAGTTTTTGGCAAGGATAGAGTATATTATTGTGAGAAAAAATCTTTGAAGATATATAAGATTGGAGTTTATCACAATTCTAAGGGCCAACTAAAATGTTTTCAATTTCTTGATCCTTTTTTATCAGATAAATGTCTTAATTCTTTTAATTAAAGGTGTAATTTATTAAATTAATTTTATTAATGGTATTTTTAAAATTTTAATTTACTTACTTTTGCTTTACATAATTATTCCATACTAAAAAAAATAAAACTTTTTTAATTTACTACAATATATAAGTACTAAATTGTGATATCTATTTTTAATAGGTTGAATCCATCGGCAGCTTCTTAAATTTGGCACTAATTTTCACTTAGACACCTCAAGTATGCTTTGTTAACTTTAAACACCTAAGTAGGGGTCTGCTATGTCATTTTGACATATTTTTGCCAATGAGCTAAAATTACAAAGTGAGTGTAATACACTTGCGGATGACGTGACATGATGACTAATTAAAAATTGACATGTGACATTTGAATGTAAAATAATAATTTTAAAATAAATTATTAAAAACAACTAATTTTTCAAAAAAATGAAATAAAATGACATTCTTCAAATTTTTTTGAAAAAAAAAAGTGTCTTGTTCTAAAATATCTTTTCAAAATTAGTGTGATAATTTTTAAAAATTTTGTTCTTATAAACATTTTTAAAATTAGTGTGATAATTTTTTTATTTTATTTTTTATATTTTGTAAGTTTTTTTATCATGAATTTTCATGGGGAAGGTGGAATTAAGTGGTAGGGCTAAAAAGTGGAAAAAAAAAAGAAAAAAAATTTTTTTTAAAAAATCACGCGCTCAAAATGGGTGCAATACACACAACATGTCAAGTCAGAAAAAAATGTCAAAATAACACAGCAAAAAATGAAACAAAGGAAATAATCTACGACTAAAAATCTTTTCAATTATAAAAGAAGTATAATTTTATATTTTTGTTCTTTCTTTTTGGGATTTATTATATTTGTGTGGAACAGACAAGGGTATATAGCCTTTGTTTGACTTTAATTTCCAGTGAAAACTTTGTCACGCTGCCTTACACGTTACTTCCTCCGTTTCATGTTAAATTAAATTTTAGATATTTTTATTTTATTTATTCAAAATAATTAAAATAGTCTAAGTTTAAGATGGATATTTGAAGTTTTTTTTTCTTTTTTTCATATTTGTTCTTTCTTTTAATGATATTTGATATTTTCTAAAAGATAAAGTACACTACTTACAAAGTCATTCTTAAGGTTTTACATGGAACACTAATAATCTCTCACATTAACAATGTCGGTGCACTTTTGATCTTCTTCCAAAATTTTGTTTATTTTAACATTGATTTTATCCAGAATTTATGTATCGAGTGGTAATAGACATTTTATATATTTAGTAGAAATAATAACTCTATGTGAGAGAAAGTGAGAAAAAAAATACCTTGTTTTGTTTAGTAGAAATCATATTGCGGCTAAAGTTGAGAAATTCATCACGTTAATTTCACGTTCAATAGTATAATTTTTTCTTTTCTTGCAACGTCATATGTCAAGGTGTTCTTAGTTTAGCGGTAATGATATTTCTACTAAACAGACAAGATAATCTTCTTCTCACCTTCTCTCACATGGAGTTATTATTTCAATTAAATATATAAAAAGACAATTGAACATTCCAAACTGAAAATTGTGGACAAAATCAATGTTAAAAATAAGCAAAAATTTAGGGAAGGATCAAACGTGCACCAATATTACAAATATACGAATTGTTATTGGTCTATATAAAAACTCAAGGATGACTTTGAATCTTAATATAATGATAAAGAACTATTTTGGTCCTTTTTCTCTCTCTTCATAAAGGACAATAGTAGAAAATATTGTTCAAATTATATTCTGAAATAATTTTCATTATCTCACACATTGAGTTAATATAAAATAAATACTGAAACTAGTTATTTTAGACTACAAGTTGGTTCATTATGGAACCCTCTTTTTGCATTTATTGTAACAATAATTATTGGTATTAAATCAATCAATTTGATAGGAAAATAATAGAGATATGGACTGAAATGATGTCTCAACAATTTCTTTTTCTTTTAATGAGGAAAAAAAACATAAAAGAAGTCCTCTAAATATATACGCACAAAATAAATAATTATAGGAAATCTTTTTTCAAACCTCTTAATAATTTTCAACGATCAATAATTGGTTAAATTCCGTGAGATCATTTCATAGATATATACACAACTGAAGTTGAAGTTCCTTTTATTTATAAATATAAAATAAAAATATTAAAGTAATAATTTATATTTTTGTTTTTGCTATTAGGTATAATATTATATTTGTGTGGCACTGAAATGGAGTGTGTTTGCCTTCCGGTGGATGATTGTCTCGATGCCTTTATTAATGGTTAGTTATTGAGACACCAACTTGGTTATTTTACTTTATTTTTATTTTTATTTTTGGCAATTTTGTTGGTAGTCAATTAATTCGAGGAAAATAAATATAGTAAATATGTTACATATATTTCATTATCGTATATTATTATTATTATTATTATTATTATTATTATTATTATTATTATTATTATTATTTATACTTTGAAAATATTATATATTATACCACTAATTAAGAGTTTTCGATCATATATTTAGGAAAATATATCTAAATACATGTATTTTTACTATCAGATACACTAAAATAGGGAGAGAGACGAGTGAGATGGGGAGGGAGGCAGGTGAGGTTTGTTATGTATCTTAGATACATGTGAATCACATTAGATACACACAAATTACATATATATGTATGTATCTGATGTGATTCATGTGTATCTGGATACCAAATACATAGGAGAGTGACGATCGGCGAGCAAGATTTGTTATACATCACGGATACATGCAAATCTACTTGAATTCAGTGTATCTGGAACAAGTTACACCTAATTTTTTGACTTTTTTGTATTCTCAATATACATGTATTTGAATGTATCTGGACATACCAAAATTTTGTAAGACTGATAATATTATAAATTTGAGTGCATCTAAAAAATTAGCTCGTTAATTAATAGGATTTATGTAAGTTAATTCCTTTTTTAATGTGTGGTTGCATTTTTCGTCTGATATTTAATTAGGAAGTTTTGCTTCTTTAAATGCCATTCAAATACATTTTGCATAGGAAAATTTATTTCATGTTTAAACTCATTTTACTTACTTTATTTGACATAATTTTTCACTTATTTTTGCATTCTTTTTATTTGTTTGTGTATAAAACTACTAGTAATAATTATTGTCTGGATGAAATTTACAGAGATTTAACTTAAACTTGACTATACCAAACACTGTTCCACAAAATGAAAGAGAAATTCTTTGAGCACTTAGATATTTTTTTTGTTCATCTTCTTCTTTTTTATTCCTAAAATTACTTTTTACCTACCAAAATAAAAAGCCTTAAAATTACATACTCTCTTCGTTAAAAAAATTGATTTTCTTTAATCTATTTAAAAAAGAATGACTTATTTTTTTTTGTAACATTTTAATTTCACCTTTTCACATGACGTGTTTAAGGTCACAATATCAAAGGACAATTTTATGCATTTAACCTAACTTTAATTTAGAACAACAAAATACAAAATTCTTTTTTATATTTTTAAATTCCGTACCAAATCAAATCTATTCATTCTTTATAAAACGGATGGAGTGTTTTTTTACGTATCTAAATGTTGGCTTTTCAGGAGCACGTTCTAGAATTTGGCAAAATAGGAAAAGGAAAACATTTTAGTGTGCAAGAATTATTTTCTAAATCTTAACTACTTTAACTAATTGGTTTATATGTGAGGCCATGACCTTAATTTAACATGCTTTATGGAAATTAGTACAAATGTCAAAAAGTATATAGTTCCATCAATTCACTAAAAAAAAAAAACTTTGAAATTAGCTAGATACTAAACATCGTCGCTAATCTGTTACTAAATTACTCGTGCGTAATAACTATTTTAATAATTTATTGCTAAATGAGATTAACAATGAATTTAATTTCCTATTTAGCTACATAATATATTTCTTGCTAATTTCTGGTTTTTAATAGTAGCACAAAGTTACGACTTCTAACAATATCAAAGACTGAGAAACTAAAGGCTAAGAATTTATTTACTTATACTTAAAAGCGAGTTAGTTTGAGAAAGAGAATAATAACTCTCGAAAAATTATTACTATTGATTGAGAGAAAATTATAGTAAAGTTAAAATTCATGATCAAAGAGAGAATAGTTTGAAATCATAATTAACATGTTTGAGAATTTATTCAAATAATTAAAAAAATCAAGGCATTTTTACATATTATTGAAAGAAATTCTTTTTACTTATTTGATACCTTTATTACTCTTTTTTATTATCAAATTATTTGTTAGTTAAGTCAAAAATCTAAAATATTATACCTCAAAAAGTTGATTGAATTGATAGTCTTAGTGACACAAAAGTATGATTCGAATAATATTATGTGAGATTGATTTCAGACTCCAATTGGGATTATATTTGTGATGATCACTTATATATCCCCTAATTTAAATTAAAATTAGTTGCAATTTGCAAATTGTTAATTAAATGTCTAAAGATTTTTGAGATATGCTTTAAATTAAGTTGAGTTAATGGTTAGTTGAGGTACATGAACAGTTTCAACACCTACCAATATTTCACTTTACAAAAAAAGCAAGAACTAATTAATTGATAGTCATTTTCAACTTCTTTTTGAGTGGGTATATAATTCTTGAAATTTGCCTTCATCTTGTAATCTTCAAGTCAAAATTTTCAGCTATTAGTACCAATCTTGAATACTTTTTGACTCATATTGGGGCAATGGGGCTGCTCCACAAAAACCATATCTTCAAGGGCCATTTCTAATTTAATAATCTTTTTTATATCTTTTGTAAGTATATATTATAATTATTATAATATAAGAAAGGTTTTTGAATTAAAGGGTTTTCAAAACCAAAGATCAAAATAATGTTTAATATTCTCATCGTTTTCTTTTATTTATCACGTATGAACTTAATGATTGACAGACTAGTTTACCACACTATGTCTATTACATAATGATTTAATATTAGACGATTTTGAAAAAATAATTTGAGAAATAAATAATTAATGTTAACGAAAAAATATGAAATCAAATAATTTTCTTCTTTGATATGCTAAAAGTGATGACTAATAAAAGTGATTTTTTAAAAAGCATAATAGACAAATTAATTATATGTATTGTCTGGTGACAAATCTTGTGTTTCAAGTTTTTAGTGGATTTATTTCCTTTTCTAGAATGGAGTTCCATATCTCTTCTCTCTATGATAGTAAAAAAGAAGTTTCGCTTGGCGCATGCCAAGTTGTCAAAATTAGGAAGCTTTTTTTTTTAGTAGCGGACTCAGAATTGTTATTAAGGAATTTTAATGATGGTAATTAAAGAAAATATAATTATTAGAGTAGTAAGATTAAAATACATGATCTCAAGGAATTTTCACAATATCATAATAAAGTATTGAAACAACGTTTAGTACAAAATTTGTGTACCTTTGATTGTAGGAGTAGAATGAAAATTTACGAACTGAATGATTTGCTCCAAATCCTCCTTTAAATCAATAGGAAATAAAGATAGTTTCACAAACTAAATGTCTTATTGTGTCTTCAATCTAAACTTTAGAGTTTTTATTGTTCTTTTTGTTTTTTACTTTCTGAAGCATTCAATCAAAGAAAAGGCCAAAAAAATTAATTTAAAAAAGGTGATTATTAACGTTGGAACAGTTACATGAAACTGTTCCCACCCCTTTTTTAAATTAATACTTATCTTTTTCTCCTTTCTTTTTTTCTTATTCAGAAAAAAAATTCTTGGGTTGGTTCGGGTCGGGTCAATCCACATGAGCGACCCAAATCCAAAACTTACATCATAACCACTAAGCAAAACATTTAACTTATGTCAAGATGTGTTAATACTTGTATATATATTTATTAAATCAAAATTTGATCTCTATATACATTGTAAATTTTTTTGATGAAGGCTTGACACCCCTTACCCAAGGATGGGTCCGCCTCTATAATGCCTCAAATTACACACGTATTGATAAACCAGAAAAAAAAAGTTTAGTATACAAAATATCTCGCATTAGCAAGATATAAGAAATGTCTATCCTAATAAAAATTACTTCTACGGCTCAAACTCGAAAAAGCAGAGGATGAATTTACCCATATGTACTAGATCGAGCATCTAGCTAGCTACTTCCTTGTGAAAACTATACATGTAAAACTTAAATTAGGTTTGTCATTACTTATTCTAATACTAGTCATTTGGTATTTGTCGATCTAGTGGATAATATGGTCCCTTAGCATTTCTCTGTGCAGCTGCAAAATTGTATAAAGAATCATATTCTCATAAGGTGTGGAAGCCAAGTTTGGCTAACCCTTCGAAATGTCCTAATAATTTGGACTTTTATGTTCGAGGTCTCAATTCTCAAGTTCGAAATTCCTTGCCAGCGAAAGCTAAGGGTTCGCCTTCTGGATCGAGCTCGTAAAACCGGGCTTACCTAGTGCGAGTTACCTCTCCTATGTGATTTGCGAGCTATTGCATTGAAGTGGAGTTTTACCCTGTGACACATCCAAAAGATAGCGACGGCTAGTTACCCTTGTTAAAAAAATAAAATAAAATTGGCTAACAATCACCCATCAATCACCCATCTCATTAGCTTCCCACTAGAAAACAAAAATTAGCGACAGAAAAATATCCAATTTTTTTTTTAGGTATTGTTTGGTGAGGTTTTCAAATATCCAAATTTATTTCTGAAAATTGAGTAAACACACTGCATATTTAAATTAAAGTTGATCAAATCTCAAAGAGGAAAGGAACCTAATTACCACTCTCTCTGTTTAAAAAAGAATGACCTCTATTCTTTTTTCAATCTGTTAAAAAAGAATGACATCTTTCTTTTTTCTGTTAACATTTTAATTTCAGCCTTTCACGTGACATGTTTAAAACCACATAATTAAAGAGCATTTTTATAAATTTGACATAACTTTAATTTAGGATCACAAGACTCAAAAATCTTCTTTATATTTTTAAATCTGTGCCAAATCAAACTAGGTTATTCTTTAGAAAACGTAAAACCATATAATGACTCTTGTTAATTAATCAGTTGTGGATTCGAGGATCTTGATATTAAGCCTCTAATATATATCCAAAGCAAAGAGCTAGCTTTAGAGTGTGTTTGGTATGAAGGAAAACATTTTTTGGAAAATGTTTTCCAATTTTCTCATGTTTGGTTGGACAAAAGTTTTGGAAAATGTTTTCCAAATCAACTCATTTTCCTCAAAATCAAGGAAAATGACTTCCCTTCAAAAATTAAGGAAAACATTTTTCAAAACTCTCCTCCAATTTCAAATTACATTTTTTTTGGGAAAAACATCAATTTTAAAAAAATATTTTCAATTTTCAATTATTTTTTTTCACTCGATCCCTGACCCCCCCCACCATCCAGCCCCCCCAACCCAAACCCTCCCCAAAAAATTAATTTTATTTTTTAAAAATATTTTCAACTTCAAATTTTTATTTTTAAACTCCTTCCCTCCCCCCCCCCCCGGCCAGCCCCCCACCCCCAACCCCAAAAAAATTAATTTTATTTTTTAAAAATACTATCAACTTCAAAATATTATTTTTTCACTCCTACCCCTCCCCCTGCCCCCACCAACTACCCCCCCACCCCCCCACCACACCACCACCCAAAAAAAATAGTAAAAATTTTATTTTAAAAAAATATTTTTTACTCTAGTAAAAATAAAAGATGTCTCTCAAAAAACATTTTTCATTCATAAATCAAACACAAAATCATTTTCGGAAAATATTTTCTACTCACCAACCAAACATGAGAAAATAAGTCCAAAATCTACTTGTTTTCCATGAAAACATTTTCTAGGAAAACATTTTCCATGGAAAACATTTTCCTCCATACCAAACACACCCTTAATCTTTTAATCAAGATAATTTCTTTTATGGAGCAACTATCTAATTCCACAAATATTCGTATCATATTTATGGATTCTCTCTTGATTTTATAGTTTGAAGTAATTACATTTATATCACTATTTAATAATTATATATTAGATTTAAGGTTAAATACATCTAGATGCATATTTTTTGCTATAAAAAACACTGAAATAGGGAAAGAGGCGAGTGAGAACAGAAGGGGATGAACGGGATTTGTCTATGTATCTCAGATATATGAGAATTATATTAGATATACATATATCTGAGATACCATATATGCGAGCAGAATAGGAGGAAGGTGAGCAAGATTTGTCTATGTATATAATATACATGCAAATCCACTCAAATACAATGTATTTAAAACAAATTACATTTGATTTTAATATCATGTATCTAAACATATTTGTACGCACCAAAATCTGATAATTAATATTTGTAATATTACAAACTAGCGTGTATATGAATAATTAGCTTCTAAACTTGTGGAATTTCTATAAGAAATCTTCTTTTATTGGAACCAGCTAGACGATGATCTTTTGTAATTTCATCTCTAGTATATTAATATTAATAATTAATCAACAATATTTAAACTAATTAAAAAAGTTAAATTAGGTCCATGTTGTTGTTCCTTTAATTATAAGCTATATTTATTCTTTTGAGTAGTAATAATTATACAACTTGTAGCTATGGTTGTACCTTTCAACAGTGCTTTTATATATAGTTTCTATTCTCATCCAACTGTTTATATTCTCCTCCTCTTCTTATTCTATATTTTTATTTCTACTTTTAGTCAAAGAATTAAAATTCTTTTTTATCTTCTTATGATTTATTTAAATCACTTTTCGTATAGTAGCTATCATGTAGTATATAGCTAACCATTTTGTTTCTATTATTCTCTGTCTGTATTATTATGCCTTTCTTTGTTCTTTTAATTGTTTTTTTTTGTCTAATTTAATTATTAAAAGAAATTATACTAGTATTTTATTAAAAAGAGACAAAGGAACTTTATTTATATTTTTAGCAGGGTAGCATCTTAGAAAAGGTATATAATTCTTTCAAAACTGTAATGCATCTAAGAATCCCCTTTTTTGTTTTTATCTCGTTAATTAAATAATATGCCCTTCATATTGTTGAAGTATGATGGACAACTTCTTCTTTTTTTATTAAAAAAAATCAATATTATTATGTTAAACATCTAAGGGTTTTGTATGTATACAAATTGTCCTAACAAATCCGAGGTATAGAGAAATTCTGTTGAGAACGTCAGTTCTAAATGAACTCTGCAGTGTGCGATTCAGATTTAGTCGGACTTCACTGCAGGCTTTAGACACCGAGTGAAAAATAAAACAAAAAATTCCTAGCATTTTTTTTACAGAAGTTGGATGAAATATTAAATAACGACAAATTTTGCTAATTTTATTCTAGCTATTTTTATTTTTTAAAAAATTAATATATTTTTATCACCTAAGTCTCCTTTGATCATTGATATGCAAAAAAAATTACCTACCGTAGTTTAACATTCCAAACTATTTACATGATCATTGAAATGAGACTAATCAGATTTAACCAAACCTAACTATCCAAATTATGAATCTATTTATCCCCATCTACACCAAAGTCAAATGTAACTCAGTACATTTTGTATATGAGATATGTGTTTTTAATTTTAATAGATATAGAAAATGTATATAGAAAGACAATAACATCATTATATAAGCCTTGAAATGTATCATTCAACTATATATAGTGAATAGCCACGATGCATTCCATGCGTTTTTCTACATTATAAAATGATATAAATGATATTCACATCTGCTACGATGAGTTACAAAACTTCAAGAGGAAAAAATACAAATTCAAACTAATGAATGGTGAACTTATTCAACTACTATTTATCGTCAAAGTAAAACAAATACTTACTAAAAATTGCTTTTGTATGAATGCAAGAGAAAATAATATCCGTTATTTTCACATTCATCAATGTTTAATTTCAAGAGAAAAAAAATACAAATTCAAACTAATGAATGATAAACTTATTTTATTAATATTCATCGTCAAAGTAAAACAAATACTTACTAAAAATTGGTTTTGTATGAATGTAAGAGAAAATAATATCCCTTATTTTCACATTCGTCAATATTTAATTTTTGGAAAGAAAAACGTGGTTCTTTAGTAATGCTATTTTTTCTACTTGGGTCAATTGGTTGTATAGTATCATAAAATAAAATATAATATGGCCTAGAAAAAAAAATAACCATAGTTTGAGGTCAAGTTAACGGTTTCACACACCTACACCTATATATCGTTCAACATTTTATTTTTATCTTTGATTATTCAATAATTTTCATAAGTATAAATTTAAATTTTTAACGTCGAGAGAAATTTGTGATTTCATAATTAACTTGCTTTCTAAGAAGGAAAATGAAAGAGAAATAACCATGTTGATCATAATAAATCAACTTTTATGTTAATTCTTGCTCCAAGATAAAAGTTTCATTTGAAGGAAGGACAATCGAAAATTCTTTCACGAAATAATCAATCTTTTTTCGATTTCTTTTGTTTTGTATGTAATGAACAGTATAAAAGATTTTTTTTCATAAAGTCCAAATATAATTAGCAGTACTCATTTTATTCTTTTTCCCAAATTCGTCTATAAGCTTATGTAAAACATACTAATAAATGACACTTTATTCATATCATATTGTCTATCTTTCATTTGTAAAATCTTTTAAGGATATTTTAGTCCAAATATAATTATCATAGTGTTACATTAGCAATGTACAATAATGCCTTAGATAGATCATGAGGTAATTAAAGGTTAAATTCTCTATTTTAATTTTACAACATTTTCCTAGAACTTTGGTAAATGTAAAGTTAGAAATAGGATACTAATTGTCCCTCCATGAATGGAAATTTATCTTTTTTGTTTTTCAGTAAGAAGGGAAAAATGGTATAGGATTAATTAATACTTTTAGATTATTCCCAAAGACTATATTCTAACATGTTTGACTGGTGCAATTGATTGGTGCGTTCATTAGCAACGTACAAATAATTATACTCTATAATTGGTCTCAATTATTTATAATGGGAATCAAATAAGATATAATCCAATAGAACTTATTCTCTCCTTCAATTACAATGGATGAGACTTATCGATATATGAACTTATTCTCGAGTTTGAGTTTTGGTGGAAATTGAGAATGAGAAAAATAATTTTCTTTGAAGAACCACCTTAAAAATGAATCTTGCAATATATGAATTCAGATTTAGTCGTATTTTAATATGAGTATCGATACCAGATGATGATTATAAAAAATGGATGAGAATTGGAGAAATGCAAATGAAGAATTTTATTTTCAGCTTTTGATCTAAAGGTTCTCATTTAAAGAGAGAATTTTTAAATATATTATTATAATTTTCAATTGCTTTTCTACTACTATAAAAATGTTAGTTCATTGCTCCAATTGAGCCACACAACTCATCAAACACTTAACAATATTGTCCTTCTTCTATTTCATTTTATACATATATCCTTTTTTGTATAAGGAATTATTTGAATTCATTTGCTTCCTCAATTTGGGAAGCTATAAACAATGACGGTACGTAAGAAATTATTATTTTCTTAAAAAAAATAAAAATTGTTTGGTCCTCTTTTGTTTCTCAAAGACTTGTTTTATTTGGCTTCTCACATTACACAAAATATTTCATTTGAAACAATTATTTCTATTAGTCGAGATTAATTGAAAAGAAAATTCTTTTTATACCATAAAAGTAAAAATACGATCTGCAAATAATATATTCCGTTCAAACTTTATTGATGAGATTACATGAATATGTTTTTATTTATTTCTACTAGTAGGTTACTAGTTTTATTCGACCTTTTTTTTTTTGGGTTCAAGTTGATTTCACCGGTCAAATATATGTATAGCGATTATTTCTTGACCCAAAAAAATTAAATAAAAATACTAATGATTATTCTTTTCCACTTAACGAAATAATTATTGGGTTTCACATGCATGATTCTTCTACCTTATTGTAGTATAAATTGTTAATTATTTTTAGGTTAGAAACCAAACCAACAAAGCGTATCCACAATTAACACATGGCAGTCGTTTGGTTGGAAGGAAATATTCTATGTATACTTAAATTTGCATAATTAGTATCATGTTTGGTAATTTATTTTTAATTGTTTGGACTAAAATTCAGTATATAACTAAGTACGATATTTTATTATTATTTTACCGTTTTACATAAATAAAATAAGTATAAGTAGATGTCTTATTTTATCCAAAATACAAAAAATTGTATAACTAAACTTCGTATAACTAAGTCATACATATCTCTATATAACTATATATGATTACATAACTAATATATTTTTTATATACTGGGGTGCCAAAAATATAACAAGTGAAAAGATTTTTCACTTTTATGACCATGATATTATAATTGTGGGATATAATTTTACTTTTGAACTACCAAGAGATATTTATTGATAGTGAAAGAGGTGAAAGTTAGGGGAAAGCAGGCCAGAGTAGGGAAAAACTTTATGCCATGATTCTGTGCTAGAGAATAATACTTACGTGCACATGAAATATATATTAAATTATTAATAGTTCCATCATATATGTCTTCTAAATATATTTATTAGTAATATTTAAATCAAATAGCTATCAGTTTAGTATAGTTTATGACTTTATGTGGGCAACAAATTTAAATAATTTCTCCTTTTTTCCCTGAGAAACTAAGGTAGAAATTTACGATAAAAACTTACTCATATAAAATATTTCATACTTATAATTAAGTCAATATATATCTGTCATGTTTTAAATATAGTGCTCTTTTAGTTAATTATATTTATAATATTCTGTTAAATTTTTAATTATGATAAATTATATTAATTTGATATAACTATTCGATAATTGATTTTAAAAAAAAATAGGAAAGAAAAAAGAAAATGATATTTAGAGGGTCCCAAATTGAGTCAACCTAACTGGAGTGGGTGCAAACATTTTCTGACTTTAAATGGTTGACTAACGCGTCTCCTGTGTTTTCTGTTTTTTTATTTTAATTATCACGTGGCTTACCTCTATAATAATAACAATATTTTTTTCTATTGTATTCTTTTTATTTTTTATCCTCCAATTTGTATGACTGAAAAAATCATATATAAAGATTTTTATTGAATTTTCTTTAAATATTTTTAACTTTCCAAATCAGTTCTTTGTCACTCACAGAACTTCAACTTTTTTTCTAAATAAAAATATATATCCGAATATAACTTAACAAATTTAAATTTCCATAATCTTACGACGAAGGCACGATAATAAGCCATTTTTTTTTTTAGCTTATTAGTCTAATAAATAGATATTTTTTCTTGAAATAAACATAGGAAAATGATAATCCTTTTGTTTTATTTTATGTGACGTCCTAAAGTTTTTATATATTTGTCTGATTGTAAATCATTTTATTAAAATTAAAATTAAATTATTATTTCCTCTGTTTCATTTTATGTGATACTCTTCGTATTTCGAGATTCAAACAAGTGTATGTTTTACCGTAATTTTTTCATAGATCCTTTTAACATTTTGAATTATCAATTATTTTGACTTATAATACTCTTTATGTAGTTACAAATATATAAATTTTATTTCAAAAATTTTGAAAATTCCATACGCAAATATCCGATCAAATTAAACCGTCTGACTCTCTAAAAACAAAAAACATCACATAAAATAGGATAGAAGGCATACTAATTATAATAGCGTGATATTCTTCGAACTAAGATGAAAACTGTGCCACCTAAAATGAGACAAATGGAGTAATTAATAATTAATTGTTGAAATTTACCCCAATAATAGAGGCTACGGCTTACTCACCCCACTTGGTCGTGGAAGTTGTGGAAAACGCGCGTGTGAACAGAGCACTGGCTGCCTATATATAGCCCATTACTGCATGTCTTTCTTCAAACACACAGCTCTTTCTCTGTACTTATTTACTCTGTTATCTACATATTAATTCTACTCAATAAACTCCATAACCCATTCTTTTCGTGTTTCACGTTATTTGTTTCAATATTTAAGGAGAAGAAAATAACTCAATTGGGTATCTACAATTGAGAAAGTGTGAAAAGTTTGCTTTGTTTCTGTTCATCATTCAGTTGAAATCAGTTAGAGTTTGAGTTAGAGCTTATAAGTGTGTTGTATGTTGCAGTCTGTTGGACTTTGAGTATACATAGCAGAGCAGTTTTGTTTGGTCAAAACTAATTGAACTCTCTGTTTTCTTCTATAAAGATGGCAGACAAACCACATCAAGTATTTGAGGTTTATGGTGAATCGAAATGCTTTGATGACGATGGTCGTATCAAAAGGACTGGTAAAATTTCAAATTTGTTAATCTCCACACAAATTTCATTCAAAATTCGTTCATATTTTTTAACTGAATTTGATTTTGTTGGATTTTCAGGGTCTGTTTGGACGGCAAGTGCTCACATCATAACTGCTGTGATAGGATCAGGAGTTTTATCATTGGCTTGGGCTACTGCTCAGCTTGGATGGGTAGCTGGGCCAACTGTATTGCTACTTTTCTCCTTTGTTACTTACTATACCTCTGCTTTGCTTTCCGATTGTTACCGGACCGGTGATCCAGTTACCGGAAAAAGAAATTATACTTATATGGATGCTGTTCGAGCCAATCTAGGTATTTGAAATTCCCGCCTAATCTCATTTCAATTTTTTTTGTGATTGTTTAATGTTTTTGTTTATATTGATTTGGGTATTTTTTGTTTTCAATTCAGGTGGGTTTCAGTTAAGATTTGTGGTGTGATTCAGTATACAAATCTTTTTGGAGTTGCAGTTGGTTATACCATCGCGTCTTCCATTAGTATGGTGTAAGTGCTAACGAAGCAATTTATTCATGTCTTAGTTTCTGTATGAGTTATACAATGTTTGTTAGCTGGTTAGGAAATAAGTTATTCATATGTCGTTTGAATTGCAAATTGGAAATTCGCATAACTAATACCTGTATATTTCTACAGGGCTGTGAATAGGTCTAATTGTTTCCATAAACAAGGTCATCATGCTGCTTGCAAAGTTTCAAGCACTCCCTATATGATCATGTTTGGTGTGATGGAAATTATCTTCTCACAAATCCCAGATTTCGATCAGATTTCTTGGCTTTCGATTGTTGCTGCTGTTATGTCGTTTACTTACTCTACAATTGGTCTTGGTTTAGGAGTTGCTCAAGTTGCAGGTTAGTTCAAATTTGTACTATTATCATTTTTTCTATGTCGCTTGACTCTTCAAAATTACTGTCAGGTGATGTGTATTGGAGGATCTGACAACATTTTTGAAGGATCCGAACAACATAACCTTTTTTTTATCACGCTTTTTAATGCTTGCCCTGTATTTTGAATTACAGAAACAGGAAAAATTGAAGGAAGTTTAACTGGGATTAGCATTGGAACTGAAGTAACTGAAATGCAGAAGATTTGGAGAAGCTTTCAAGCTCTTGGAGCTATAGCTTTTGCTTATTCTTACTCCCTAATCCTTATCGAAATTCAGGTAATTTTTTTTTTTTTTAATAAAACACGATGTAATCTTTTCGTTATGTACTTACTTAACTTATACATTTTGATGTTTGAATAATTCAGGATACACTCAAATCACCACCAGCAGAAGCAAAGACAATGAAAAGGGCAACACTAATTAGTGTGGCAGTAACAACAGTTTTCTACATGCTTTGTGGTTGCTTTGGGTATGCAGCATTTGGAGATCAATCCCCTGGAAATCTACTAACAGGATTCGGATTCTACAACCCCTATTGGCTTCTTGACATCGCGAACATAGCCATCGTTGTTCACCTAGTAGGTGCATACCAAGTTTACTGTCAACCCCTATTTGCCTTTGTTGAGAAAACAGCAGCTGAATGGTACCCTGACAGCAAAATCATTTCAAAAGAGATCGATGTCCCAATCCCGGGATTCAAACCTTTCAAGCTCAACCTTTTCCGTCTAGTCTGGAGGACAATATTCGTGATCATCACAACAGTCATATCAATGTTGATGCCATTCTTTAACGACGTCGTTGGCATTCTTGGAGCATTTGGATTTTGGCCACTTACAGTATACTTCCCAGTGGAAATGTACATTGTGCAAAAGAGAATTACCAAATGGAGTGCAAGATGGATATGTCTTCAAATACTTAGTGGTGCTTGCCTTGTTATCTCAATTGCTGCAGCTGCTGGTTCTTTTGCTGGAGTTGTTTCTGATTTAAAAGTTTACAGGCCTTTTCAGAGTTAAAAACTAAATTATTGTTGATGTTCATTAAAAGGAAAACAAACAAACAAACAAGGCCTGAAGAGGTGTTGACAAGCCTGTTGTTGCTATTGTGTAGGTTTTGATTTGGTTTTAGTTCCATAACAAAGAAAAAAAAGGCAGGTCCTTGTATGTATCTATGTGGGAAGAAAAAAAAGGAATCAGGTCTATTTTCAATTATGTAACAAACTTTTATTTCACTGCAAAGATGAAATAAGAAATTGAATCAAAAGTTTCTAAGCATTTCAAATTATGAAGTTTTGTCATGTTATTTTGATGGACTGGGTATATTTGTTACCTGTAATGCATAATTACTTGCTCCGTTTTATTCATTTTACATGTCATCCTTACTTAAAATGATTTATTTATTGTTTCTTAAATGATCTGTCAAATCTTTTCTGAAAACAAAAACAGACGGAGGAAGCATTAGGTTCCACCTTTTATCCTTACTCAACAAATGTAAAGAAATATTATATATGGTGAAAAAAGAATAGTGTTAAATTGAAATCGAAGAATTGATAAAGATAGTTTAGTAAATTTACTCTTTTAATTAATATTCTTCTTAGAAATGTGAACTAATATGACGAATAAAATAGATCGAAGGAATAATATATACAAATTCATCCAGGAGTATATCGTCATTGAAGTTAAGAGATGCTTTTGTAATTTGTTTGTTTAGTATGGTATGATATTATATTGTAACTTGTTGGTTCGATTGTTATAAGAAATTTATTTTATCGTATCGTTTTAATTCATTGTTAGATAATAACGAAAAGTTCTAATATGTGTAATGACTGATTTAGTGTGTAATATTTCTTCTCATTTTATTTTTATTTCTTATTTGCATAATCCTATTTTATATTTTATCTTATATTTTCATAGTAGCTCTAAAATCACTATCGTTTTGTAGGTTTATCATATAAATTGTTGATGACTTTATATATGACATTATGTAAAGACCAAGAGAGATACAATCTATCTAACATTATATCTATTAAAACAATACAAACGATATAATCTATCAAAATATTTTACTCCCTCTGTCTCAATTTATGTGACTTTTTTCATTTTTTGAGAGTCAAACATTTTAAGTTTGACCAGAAATTTGCTCATCGATTCTTCAATTTCTTTTAAATGAAATTTATATATTTATAAATTACGTAAAAAGAACTATAAGTCATAATAATTGATAATTCAAAATGTCTAAAATATCAATAAAAAACTTATGATCAAAGATAGACTTGATATATCAAAATTTGAAATGTGTCACATAAAATTAAACGAAGAATATATCTATTAAACCAATACAATTTGATATAATACAATATATTTGTGAATATTCACTCAAAAAATATAAATTGCACTAGACAAGATCATACTATAAACTTAACTTAAAAATACATTAAAAAAATCAATTTTTTGGTCGTATATTACATCAGCTCAGCCATTCTTACGTACAAATTATAAATTGTATTATTGATGGTCAACAAATATATATTATTTATTATTTTACATATACAAATATGAAACTGTAACCCATGATTGTCTTTTAGTAACCCGTGATTGTCTATTTAAAAATATATATTAGCAATAAAAACAAGATATCACATGGAACTACTGGACAAATGGTTTAACTGGGAAGCATAGAATACGCTGCTGTACAAGTCCTTATATAGTTTATACATATAGCTTTGTTTTATTTGGGCAACAGGTGTACGTGTCATTTTTAAAGTAATATGTTTAAATTTGATTTATATTTCCTTAAAAAAATTCTATTCAGCAAGATGATTTTTAGCAGTCGGTCCGCAATTAATTAATGACAATAGTTACGATATTTATATATTTAATGTTAATTAGTTTTTCTGTGAAAACTGTGAATTACATGTAGATTTTCTGGAAATTAGTATGAAAATTCGCATTTCGTGTAAATTTCATACTAATCCCCAGAAAAATCCTCATGTAATTCACAACTTTCTTATAGTGTAAACTCTATAGCGATATTAAAATTAATGGCAAATTGACAATCAATGTCAGTAAAATTCTTTAGTATTTTTTGTTAATATTCATATTTATTGCCACTAAAAGCTCTTACTGTTACGGTGTATGTGTTAGAAAAATAATAGGAAAATATAATTGAAGAAGAAGATGACTTTGAGACGAGTAAAATTACTTTCTTTAAAGAGATATTAACCGTATATATATTCAAGAAAATACAAACAAATCTCTTTAAAATACAACAAAGTCTTTTGTTTATACTTGAAGATTTTTCTTGGGCTACTTCTAGAGAAGTTTTAAATATATAGAATAGAACTTAACAGATGACTTTTCATAAGAGTAATGTTCTTTCATGAACAAATGACTTTTCATAACAGTCATATTCTTTCATTAACATATGTTGATTAGGATTGTTTTTTTTTCTCTTTTGGTCTTTGACTCTGTTTGATCATGTATGAATTATGTTTCCTAATTCCTAGAGTGGATTGAATCATTTTATTAGTTTTTTGGCTGAATGACCAAAATTAGAAACAAGTAGGAAAATTAAACGGTGCGTGTAGCTAGCTTGAGTCAAAGGGGAGAATATAGTGACGTTTGACAATTTTAAAATCGACACTTGAGGTGAATTTACGATAATAGTTATGACATATATATGATGGAACATTTACGTGAATGCTAATCCGATTACTCTTAGAAAACTATACGCAATGACGTGAGCCATACACAAATTATCTTCTCATTAAGCATTTTTAGGAAGCTAGTACGGTAACTTAAAAATAAACCTTTGCAATTGGGAGGAGCAATAATTATTAAATTGAATAGAATGTAGTCATGAGTATTATTGTATACTTTATGTTAGAATGAGTATATCAATTAACATAATAAAAAATAAAAAATAAAAATTGGATGGTAACTATTCATTACTAATTTTATGATTATGAGGTGATAATTATACACAAACATTTGACATTTCGTATAGTAATTATATATGAATATGATTTTTCGAAATAATCTAAAAATGTCAACTAATTGAACTCCTAACGTGATTTCAATTTTGACATCCTATAGTTACTATCAAATGGGGTGAAACTTCAAGGGAAATAGTTATGATATTTTAGATTTTTACTATTTATACTTTAGAGTTCGATTAATCCGAATTTAAAGTGACTGCATTTTGAAGGCAGACATTTGGTACATTTCCAAGAGCCATCCAAAGTGCTCTTTTGACTAACACAAAAAAACAAAAAGAAACTATACCTAGTTGTATCCAGCCCATAACATTATATTCTATCATCCATATATCCTGTGGGGGATATTATGATTTTTTTTCTTTTTATAATAAAATCCAATTTGATAATTTTACCTCTGGTGAGGAAAATTTGTCACACTGGAATTTTGTAAAATTCTGCTTTTTGGATGGATATGCTAAGAAGAAAGTTTAAATTAAAGGACCACTTTTTATTCTTTTTCTAATTAAACTTTTAAAAAGAAGGACAAAAAAAATACTCTTAAACTAATTAAAAAGAGCAATCATGTTTTCAACGTATTTTTTAGCATGAAAAATACTCTCACCATTTTTGAATATGGTAAGAACATTTTTGTGCGAAAAAGCAAACATATGACATAATTTCTCTATTTCTAATCATTTAAAGTATTTTTTTTTAAAAAAAGGGAGTAGTGTTAAAAATATTCTTAAACTAGACGTGAATTATTAGTTTAATCCTCGAACTATTGACAACCTTAAAAACACCTCTTCACTTGATTGACTGAACTTAACTACACTCCCGATCTTGCAACATTAGTGAAATAACCCCTACATTCTTGTTAAATTTAGGAGTATTTTCAAGCTTCTCTCGACTTTATTATTAAGAGTCTCATGCCCTTGCAGGAGTTTAAGACTACTTGTTGTATCATGTGGTAGATTGAAGGTGATCGAGGGTGTATCTAAATTTAGTTAGTCAAGTAAAGAGGTGTTTTAAAACTGTCAATAATTCGAGAGACGAAGAAATAATTTAAGTCAAGTACAAGGGTGTTTTTAACACTTCTCCATTTAAACCCCTTTTGCCTAGTTAATCAAATAAAAAGAATATATGATACACTTGCCATGGGTGGCCATCCATCTACTTTTGAAATAAAAGTTGTGCGCAAAAAGGGGTATTGGAGATGGATGGAGGATGAGAAAGTACATAATTATAAAGTACTATATGGAATAGAGAATGTGGAGAGTAACCAATAGAAGTGACAATGACCAAACATTGTTAAATCACACAATGGAAAAATGGAGGGGAATGAGGTACTTGAAAAGCCTAGTTACATCTTCAAAAAAGAATTTGATACTCTCACATGCATCATATTAATTCAATTGCTTTGCTACTTTTCTTCATTTTTATTCTATATGTGATGAGTTTTGTCCTTTCATATGTGTCATGAGTTATAGAAGTTAAAGCCACAAATTTAGCATTTTTGACTACTTTAGATGAATACCATATATTAAAAATATAATAACCTTGGGTATAGTAAATTATTGTCATTGAAGCAATTGTTTGAAAAATTAGGAGTACAAACAACTTCATATATTGTGATTAATAGGAAATAATTAATCTACTGCAAATCAATTCAGTTTTTCACGAGAACACACTTCAAAATTGGTTATTACTTTCTCAAATAAATAAATAAATATGCAAGCTTAAGATATTGATCACTATTTTAAAAAAAATAGTCAAAATCAACATATAGTCAGTTTTCTAAGGAAAATCGACATCAAATCGATGACAGGATTAACTAGGATTTGCAAGGATAAATCACTTTCAATTAAAGATAACTTTATATATATAATTCGAATTTAAGACTTCTACTTAAAGATGGAGAGTGTTTACCCGAGCACGAAATCTTTTATGGTCCATTACTTTGTTAATTGTATATATGCATGTGTATCAAACAACTACCTAATACAATGAATGATGGTGTAGGGCAGGCAGAGGAAGGCACGTGACCATCCAATGTGTTGTGTGCACTAAATAATAATAATTATTATTATTATTACTACTATGTTTTCCTTTCCTTTCATGACCTAAAATATATTCAATAATATTAGGAGGCCATGAGTGGGTTGGTAATGCTAATGAGCTTTCTATGAACTTGCTCCACTTTGGTTGCTATCTTTAGCTTTGATTTGGCCCATATTACTAGTGGGAAAATTACACCTCAATGCTTTTGGGACAATTAATTTATAAAATATATACACAATGTGTGTATATATTTTATATTTTATATTTTATATTATATATATATATAGACAATATATACAATCAAAACATATTGGTAATATATATATATTGATCATATTGATAAATTAGATAATTTAATGATATATGTACCTAAATTTAAATTAGATAATCGAATGATATATTTACCTAAATTTCGCATTATTTACTTATGTTTTCTATGCATAAAGGAACATTAAGAAGAATCTCCAAGATTTAGGGAAAGTAGGGTAGTTTATAAAGGTGTTGCGGTTGCTTATAAGTGCTTATTGAATAAATAAAAAGTATCACTTGAGTAAATAGATTTCTTCTTTAATATAAGTGGGGCAAATTTGAGTCAACTTGTAAATTATAGTAATGCTTTTAAGATTATTATTATTATTTTTGAATAAATAAGTGGAGCTTGAATGAAAAGACTTTCTTTAATATAAGTGCGTAAATTTGAGTCAACCTATGGATTATGATAATGGGAAAATATAATTCATTTTTTGTGCAATTTCATGTTATAATGTCATATAGTTGTAAAATTTGCTCAATTCTTTTTTCATTTTTAGATTTTTGTATTATGATTGAGGTGTAAAATGTTAAAATATTTTTCTTGCTAATTGTCACAATTAAATTTTAGATCATAAATATCAGCGCTATCAGAGTAATTGATATAATTAAGAGCTTCGATTAAAATTAAGTGAAACAAAATACAAATGAGTCTAACAATGTTTAATATTAAGGCCTACTTGTGCATGATCGTCAAACGATTATGATGTACTCTCTGTATTTCGTATTAACTGAATTTGTGAGACAATACACATTTTTTAAGAAAAAATTTAAGAACATAATTTAAATCATAATTTCACTATTGCTCTTTGTGAAATCATAAATATGATTTTTTAAGTAGTGTAATTTATCTCTAAGAAAATATAAAACTACAATAATTGAAAGGGCAAATATGAAAAAAATTCAGCCATTCATCTTAAATGAACAATTCAATTATTCTGAAGTCTAAACAATGAAAAAAGCATCAAAAACCAATTTAATATGAAATAAAGGGAGTAATTAATTTGTTGAAAAAAACAAAGAATAACCATCCATCAAACCAAAAGGACAAATTAGCTTAGAGCCACACAATTTTCGTTGATAAACTAATTAAAGTCATCAAAAAAAAGAATCCAACATGATGTTAATTTATAGCATAAAAGCGCATTAGTAACATTAATTTAATTAAGTTAAAGCTAAACTATAATTAATGATCTTCAATTTCTCAAAATAATAAATCAACAAATTAAACATGTATGAAAGTGCAACTCAATCAAACAAATTAATGTTAGCACATGCAATAAGACCAAAAGGTGATAGGCCAAAATAGCTATAAATTATAATCATACCCACATATAAAATAAACTTATATATAATGACCTATTTTTTTTTCAACTTATAAATATATAAATTTGCATGCAACACAACCAACCATATGTTTTAATTAGCACTATTAAAATGAAAGTGGAAATTGCCTAGTCTATAGAGGCAGCCGCTAACATATTAAGTGAAATATTTTTTAATATAAAGTTTGAGTTAGGATTATTAGTTTTGCAGAATTTAATATTTACAGTATGATTTCGCCTTTTTCTTAAAATAAAAATAATAATATTTTTTACTATCCCAACTTGAAATGAACATTCCCACCACAATGTTTAAACATTTATTAATTTGATTAAAAAAAAGTGGGGGTAAATAAACTAAAATTATGGCCATGCGTGGATTTATTCATTAATTTGCTTTACCCCACAAAGTGCAACAAATGAAATAGGAAAGTTCGTACTTGGACTTTTATTTAATTATTTGATTGTTGTGGAAATAATTGTGTATCTAAGTGCACATTAGAGAAGAATATTCCAGATAAATGGGAAAAGTAAATAATGGTTTTATTATTCCCTCCATTCACTTTTACTTGTAACTTTTAATAACCATTCATTTTTATTTACCCACTTTAAATTTTTATGTGCGCTTAAGAAATAAAATAATAACGATTAGTATAAGTATTTTACCACAACATCTCATATTAATTAATGTATATATTGTTAAGTATTGAGAAATTATTTGAATTTTTTTAACATAAACGGTAGAATAGGAAAAAATAATTATTTTTTCTTGATGTATTAAAAGTGACTAGCAATATGTGCACGTGCACGTGCGCGTGTGCGTGTGTGTTATTTTTTTATCCTTACCATTACTTGATTATTCTCCAAAAAGTTATCTTCTAAAACTTAAAAAGAGTAAATATTAATTAATGAGCAAATTATAAAAAATAACATATTATTAATTCAAATTAGATGTTATAATCACATTTTCATTTAACTCTAATCCATAGCAAGGACTTTGCCATTAGTCTCTCTCCCCAGAAATTTCGCTCGCTACCCTTCCTAATCTCGCTCGTCACTCTCCCTCGCCTTTCTCACTTTCTACAAACACAAATGTATGAATTGTGTTTATGTTTGTATAAAGCAAGAGAAAATTGTATATACAAATATAAATACATATTTTTTCATTCTATATAGTATAAATCTTCCTCTGCTCAATTCTCTTTTGCCTTTATCTCTTTTTCGCTTTATACAAACACAAATTATACAAAATACAACTGTTTTATCTCGATTCAATTGTATACAAATTTAAATTTTATGCAGATGTACAAACACCAAGAACATATACATATACAAATATATTTTTATGTTTGTTAAACCTAAAATCAGATGCCTGCGATTTTATACAAATCAAAGTTGACTGTAACTTTTATACAAATCTGATGTTTCATAGTAAATTATGTTTGTTATAGAGCGCAAATAATAAAATTATAGCTATAGAGTGCTGGATATAAATTTTTATATTCGCTAACCCTAAAATTTACTCATTAATTAATCTATGTAAATTGTTATTTTTTAAGAGATGTGCAAAATAAAAATAAAAAAATAAAAATATACGGAGGAGATACTAAGCTAAGAAAGTGTAAAAAGGGAAACAACAAGTTCTTAGAAGATTCTCAGATATAATCAAAGTGGTTCAATTTTGAGTCGAAATTTTCAATTTTTGGGTATTTGTGAGCAAGATGTGTTGCATCATGACAAGTTGTCCATCACAGCTGACAAGAGTGTACAAGAAATTACAAATAGAAAATTAACTATAGGGTCAAAGAGATCATGATCATATTATAATATTATAAATCAATAACCTAAAAATAATTTTCATGATATTGAAAGTGAATGCATAATATAATTACGAGCTAACATAGCTATAGATCGATATCCTATTATGTAAAAACATATGTTTTTACAGAGTCGCTCAAGAAAGGATTATCAAGGAATTGATTATTTTTTTTATGTAGAAATTTCTTTGCACTTATTTAGGGTGGCTCAAGGGTGACACTAGCAAGATATTTAAATTTTATGATTTTAATTTCACTTAAATAATGTTGATAATTGCAAAAATAAAATTACACTGTCATCTCTCCCTTCCCTTCTTTACCTAAAATTTCACTTGAAATAATACTGAAGATTGCACTTATCTTTAGTTTTATTAATTGTTTTTATTACTTGCACCATATTATAGATTTTAATTTGTTAAAATTAATGAAATTATTTCATTAATTTTTTATTCTGTTCATTTGTTTCATTATAGAACAACATAAAATTATATACACACTTTTTTGTTTGTAGGAAAATATTTTTTTTAATAGAAAATTTATTATATAGATTAAAATATAAAAAATTATGATTTTATGAGAAGGATAAAATAAAGATATAAAGATTGATAATGTAAGGATATGATAGACATTCAAAAAGTCAATTAGAAAAATGAAGGGAAAATGATTATTTCTTGAAGTTGAGGGAGAATTTGAATTTTAAAGTTAAATTCGTGGTGTAAATGATTTTCACCCGAAAAAATATTTGATTTTATCAAAAATAACATTTTAGAACTTTGAATTAAACAATTTAAATCATAAATTATTTAAGAAAATATATATTAGCATCCAAGATAACATATTGCAAATAAAATATCCTTATTAATTGAACTTAATCCTTACTTTTAAAAAATTTATGTCTTTTAAGAATTTCATCCTAAAAATAAATAGTAAGCAACAACTCTAAATATTATATATATTGTGCAGTTCAAATTCAGGTGGTACAGGACTAGCAATTATTTTTCACGAAATTTTACCATTCAGTTACTATTTAAATCTTATAAATGAAAAATGAATACAACAAAGTTGTAACAAGATTGCCTTCGAGGAAGAAGATTGTAACAAATTAACATAAAAAATTCTATATAAAGTATGAAATCGATTGTGATAACTTAGGTCTTATCTTCAACATTGCTTAAATATGCTATAAACAAATCATTCTAGATATTGGTAAGTCTTATTAAGCACCAGTGCATGCAATCATCATGTTTTTTCTCACCCGCTGTAGACAAATGTGAATCAGCTTCAACTTTAAACTCACTCATATGAGATATGTTTAGTATATGAAATTTAGTGTCTTCAAAGACCCTATATATTTATTGGTTTACAAGGTAAACCTCCACATTTGTTCCGTCATTTTGAAGGGAAAAGAGTTCCTCCACCTGAAAAACAAAACAAAAAAATTACAAAGGGATAACTTCCAGTGACCTATTACTTAGAGTGAAGTAGAGTAAAAAATAACTTAATGGAGTTAAACTTATGTACTTTGGGAAAGAAATGAAGAAGCTTAAAAACTTAAAAATATAAAAATTAGTAGACATAAAGAACATGTAGAATCTCTTATTACAAAGAGTATACAAATGAAGTTAACAATTTGATTCAATAAAAGTGACCACCAAATGAAACTTTCTAGTTGATCTGTACACTTGTCCATAAGAATTCAAATATAGTCAACACAAAGTATACTTTGATGTAGAAACAAAAAACTTAAAAATACTACTTGGCGGCTGTAGACATTCTAAGCATATCCTAACTTCTTCACTATTCAATATACCCATGAGGACATAACTATTTTCTATTGCTGTAAATTATTGAAAAATACACATGCTACAAATAGTCAGCGTAAGATCCTTATATAAGTATATGAACTTTATTATTTTTACAGATCGAATATTTGTTTGAAGAAGATAAATGAAGGAGTTCAGATAGAAGAAAATATATAGCCGAAGCTTTAAAACGGCCATTAGCTATACGTTATTCTTGACATGTTTGCCTTGACACAATTGAGTGAATTTTTTTCAAGTAATAGACTTTTAAAACGCTTAACATTATGTAGTAGTCTAACTGAATTTAAAAAGCATAATAATGAACTAATTAGCCTTCGAAATAGAGGTCAAAACACTAATATGAATCTAATTAATATAAGATCAATATGAAATAATGACTCGAATAACTTAGGAGGACTTGCTGAGACAAACTAAATTTCAATTACTGTTCCAGAACTGGTTCTATCAGTTATGGAGTCTGGTTCTTTTAATTTCACTTAATTCCTTATTACTGATTGTTAAGAAAAATACCATGTGTTGTAATAGACTGGTAGCTCTCAAAAGAGAATTAGATTTTCAAAATTACTTATCTAAGCAAGCCTTACAATCTTCCGTTTCTGACCCCTTAACATGTTATTATCATAATTAAATAGGCATACCATATTTAATAAGCTCATACTAGTTCTTGTCAAGTTAATTTTAACATCCTTTTAGAAAGGAATAAAGAAAAACCAATGTCACGGACTTAGAGTATTTGTTAAGACTCCGTGCGGCACTTGGCAACTTACTCATGAATCTTTCACGATCTTGTAAGCTCAAGTAAGCCTTTTAAACCAAGATCGCTAAGAGAATGAAAGGATGACTTAGAGAATTTTGGAAGAAGACTTATATTACTTGGAGGATTGCTTACAACTTTCTTGGTTGATTTACAAATTAGAGCCCACCTATTTATACTACTTCCTAAGGGCTTAAGTGTAAATAAAAATTACTTACAAGTTCTTAAGTTATTTACACTTTGTTCCCTATTCTAGAAAAGTCTACATTTTCTAAAATATGCTAAACCTTTCAAGAAAATATCTAAATTATTCTAGAGAATTTGAAGAAATTCTCTAGTCTTCTTTATTATTCTAAAAGGTTCTAGAGTTCTCCGCAAACCTCTCCACAACTCTAGACCCTTCCGCCCCTATTTAGACGCAAAATTTAATTATGATGTGGTAGGACGTGACACTCTCCCCCACCTATTGATGCGACGACCGCGTCACATTGCCACTTCATCGGCAATCGAGTCTTGTCTTCTCGTATGCGCGACCAATAGTCCATTGACTCGATCAATGCCCTCGCGCAACTCTTCCAATTGCTTCTTTATCTCTTCTAACTCGGCCTCACGATTTACCTCCTTCCTAGGAGACGAGCGCCTCGACGACTTCTTTGGTATCACGACATTATTATCCTTCCTCGTGCGTGGTGGCGAGGCTCCTTTGGCACCATTGTCTTCTTCCGAACTTGCAATGGTGGTTGCGAATGTCGCCCCCTTTTTCTTATTGCTTTTCTCGAGCTGTATGGCCGTTAGTTGCACTTGTCCTTCTATATTCGGTGCCTTACCTAGAGGAACCATACATGTTCCTTGTTGCTCCATGACCAGAAGTCGTTGGAGGTAAGGATCGATCACCGGATGACACGCTTGGAAGAATTCCTGCCCAAGAATTATATCAAAGAGATCTAAAGGAGCAACAATAAAGTTGGTTTTACCTTGCCACTCACCTAGCGTGATGATTACTCCATGTGAAACTCCACACACGGGAGTTGATGGTGCATTAACCATCCTGAGTTGGGCATTACTTGGACTATAACGTAACCCCAACCTTGTTGCCGTCTTGATCATGATATTGACCTCTGCACCTGTGTCGATCATAGCACGAGCGGGTCTTCCATTGATCGTGATGTCGACATACTGCGTGCCGCATACTCTCGACTACTATGATTGCTTGGTGATAGCTCCTCATAGTCCTATCAAGCCCAACTACGTCGTCTCTGCGCCTTGTTCTTGCTCATGTGCTTTCTTCTCTTTTCGCTCTCATAGGATAGCACCAAGGCTTTTCAGTTCAGGGCATCTCGCATAGCCATGAGATCCACCACATATGTAGCAACCACCTCTTTTGGCAACCTATGTCTTTCTCTCCGTGTTGCCATGGCATCCAGACTTCTTGCATCGGACTTATAGGTATCATGCTTCTTGGGATGTGACCGCTGCTCCTCGCCTTTGCCACGATCTTCCCCACCATGGTCATGACTATCTCTCATTTCGTCTTCTCCGGCTTTGTTAGGCTTTTCATGCCTAAAGTCCATTAACGCTTCGGCCTGCGTGATGGATTCATCAATAGTACTGACTTGTCGGCGTTTCAAATCTGTCCTGGCCCAACTCTGTAGCTCATCTATGAAGTGGAACAACATATCTTCATCCGTGAGGTTGAGAATCTGAATCATGAGCGTGGTAAACTCTTGCACATATGCGCGTATGCTACCCATTTGCTTCAGTTTTCTAAACTTGCGTTTCGCCTCATAGATAACATTATTAGGGAAGAAGGCTTTCTTGAACTCCTCGTGAAATTTCTCCCAAGTGTTGATGGTACAACACCTTTTCCCTATTTTTGACTCTTAACGCCTCCACTATAACATGGACATCTCCGAAACATATAACACAGCGGTGTCGATCTTACTCTCGTCGCTCTTCAGTCTATTGCAGTTGAAGTAATTTTCCTAGTGCCATAGGAAATTCTCCACCTCTTGCGCTTCGGACGCCTTTAAACATAGGTGGCTTGGGAGCCTCGACCTTGGCCTCCCTCTCTCGATAACGCCTCTATGAGCCGACACTCCAAGGAAGTGATAACCTTCTTCATTTCGAACTCGGTCCGCTGACGACCTTCCAACTCCTTAGATATGTTATCGGTCTCCTCAAGGGTCTTGAACTTGTTGTTTGCTATGTTTATGCGCCGGCCTAAGATCTCGATGGCCTGCCTCACCACTTCCACTTTTGCGACCCATTCTTCTCCAACGGTGACGTCTATCGCATATTTGCCCATTTCTTTGTCACTTGCCTCGGCAGTCGAGGGTGGATGAGGTGTTAGCGCCTCGCTAGGTGTGAGTTCGGGCAGCACCTCCTCATTACCCTTTTGATGTTTCTTCACCTTTCAGTTCTTCTTTTCACCATCCATACAGACATTGGTAGTGCTAGCGTCGTTTACGTCTCCTTCAATAGCCATTCCCTTAGTATCAAACCTCGCTCTGTTACCACATTGTCATGGACTTAGAGTATTTGCTAAGACTCCGTGCGGCACTTGGTAACTTACTCACAAATCTTTCACGATCTTGTAATCTCAAGTAAACCTTTTAAACTAAGATCGCTAAGAGAATGAAAGGATGACTTAAAGAATTTTGGAAGAAGGCTTATATTACTTGGAGGATTGCTTACAACTTTCTTGGTTGATTTACAAATGAGAGCCCACCTATTTATACTTACAAGTTCCTAAGTTATTTACACTTTGGTTCCTATTCTAGAAAAGTCTACACTTTCTAGAATATGCTAAACCTTTCAAGAAAATATCTAAATTATTCTAGAGAATTTTAAGGAATTCTCTTGTCTTCTTTATTAATCTAGAAGGTTCTAGAGTTCTCCGCAAACTTCTCCACAACTCTAGACCTTTCCGCTCCTATTCGGACGCAAAATTTAATTATGATGTGGCAGGACGTGACACTAATCTGTCTAACTTCTCCGATAGATTTACTACCCTTTCACAACCTCTTCATTGGTGTGGGTGGTTCAATTGAGGCACCGCTGATGGACGACTCAGATTCAACAAATGTCTCTTTTATCTCTACCATGTTAGCATCGAACAATTTGGCCTATTTAATGTTTCTCTTGCTAGTGCCTGGTAGAGGTACATGTTCTTTTGATGTGCAGGACATAATTGTTAGACTTGACTAAGTAATATTAGAGTTTATCCAGGATGACTTTCTCAATTGAATGTGAAATAGTCTCTTCGACAATATTTGTTGGGTCTGATCAACATAAAGAAATTGGTTCTGAAAATAAAAGAATTTGTTTGCAGAAGTATAATAAGTATATATTAACACAGATTCTAAGAAATATAAGTAAGAGGTAACCTTGAGGCAGGTTATGTCAATTATGTCACTGCCTTCAAGGGGATATGTTTTTCGACTAGATCATCAGAAATGAAAGCACTTGTCGAACCACTCCCATCAATCAGATCAATTTGGAAGATACACTTACAAACATAATGAGTTAATCACTGAAATTTTATTTGTATATATGCGATATTTTACCACAATAAATTTATGTATATGACATAAACTTAATATCGAGGCACCAATATTATATATCTTTGATATTCTGCGCAATTAAACTATTTTTTCTCTTTTGTGTATTTTTTATGTTTGGAGCCTCAACATTCTAGGACGCAAAACTTTTGAAAATCATCTGATATTGACATTTTGGCCTCAATGGGGGAAAACTCCAACCTATAATGCCAGCTCAATAAAAACGATATATCTAACTCTACTACATCAATAACTTGAGCTAGTCAAAATATTTTTGAAACCTGCTGAAGTTGTTTTTGTAATTTTTGCAATAGAAATGACTCATCGGTGAACATGATTCACGGTAAGAACACTGGATGATCCTACGAAGTTATCCGACATATTGTCCAAAAGCACGTCTTTATTTGTCTCTGCCCTATTATGACAGTAGAAAAACTGTGAAATATGTTTTAATGGCATGCTAAAGCTAGAAATGTATAGTAAGAAGTCAATAGCAACTGATCAACTGTAAGTTGAATCTGATTTGCAAGGATAAATTTATACATATAAAATGATCGTGTAATATTGTATGGTATAATAAAAAAGCAAGATTTCAGTAAAATAATGTAATTCACGCATACTTTGATAACCAGAGACCCAATATTCCTTATAAGGATTACATGAACTCTTTACCCTTTCACATTTGACCTTTCAATTCAACTCATTCAATTTCTCCAAAGTCGTCTCATAAAGTAAGCAGAAATTGGTCTCGTCTTAAAGTATGAGGAATACATGAATACTATTTTTTCTAGAAGGTTATATTTACTGATCATCATAAATAGTAACCTCGCGACACCTATTTTGAGTGCGGTTTGCATATTTTGAACGTCCACAACGGAGAACAACTCCTACAATATTTGATAGAAATGAAAAAAATATGACATCATTACACATAGGGACATAAATTTTTGCGACCTAATTGTTAGTAAGAGAAATATACCAATTTTTGCATTAGGAGCACGAGTCAGTTGAACAATATTGACAAAAGTTGTGTTATGTATTTGGTCGGTGGCAACATTGATTTCTTAAGTTGGTTATTTTGTTTGGTATGTTCGATCAAAATTTCTTTATCAAGAACCCAATAAAATTTATGTTTTATTCTTCCATACTAAGTTAGTGAAACTTTCACTATGACAATTAAGATTACATATGTATTCAACAATGTAAGATTTTTTGCATAATAGTCAATATCATCACCATATACAACTATTCTGTTATTCTTACAAAGTCAGTGAACCTTGTGAGATACAAATAAATTATATAATTATGCCTAAAGGATAGGCGACGACAACAATGAGTGATATGACCTGCTCGTCTTTCAAAATCAGATTTTGGAATCAAAATTTCTTCAACAAACTTAGTCTGTCATGACTTATGTACACAATTAGGAATTTTCAAGTCTGATCGGGAGTGTCATTTATTTCAATATTTTGTAACAACTCGCTAATTGAGAGAGGTAGAAATAGAAAAAAATATTTTTGGGAAATAGGAAAATATGAAATTTGGCTAAGTTATGTTAGGTATGATTTCTGGGTTAGCTTCAAATGACCATAACTTTCAGTATATGATGAGTTAGGTGAAAAAAAGACGTTAAATAAAATTTCTTGAAATTAGCTTTTCAACGCCACCGAGTTTGCTAATTTTTGAGCTCGTATGAGGGAGATATGCCCGTTTGAAGTTGGAGATGTATAGAAAAGAAAAGCTAACCGGATTTTAAAGAGGTATTTTGGTCTTTTCCGTACTCAATTAATTTAATTCGTTATTAGTAATTAAATTGGGTTCAGTTTATACAATTGAAAAATCACGCTAGGGTTTTTGGAGAAAGAACTCAAGAGGAGAAAGGAGAAGAAAAATTCTAGATTTATCGATTTCTTGAGGAATTAATTGTGGATTTCAAAAAGGATTTTATCCTATGAGGTATGTGAGTTCACATAGCGTTGGGTTCGTTCACCCATACAAACATGTTTGTTTTAGTGTTATTTTGTCCTAAATGATTGAGAATTTGATGTTCTTGAATTGCTTCCGTTCTTAAATTAGGGATGAGATTGAGGAGTTCTTGAGAGTTTAATGTCGATCATTAGAGTTGTTTTGAGTTAGATTCTTGTGTATATATTTTGGGTACCGAAATTTAAAGAGATATTAATAAAAAGAATTGAATTAAGATCAAAAAACTAGTTGAAAAGTTCATCGGGTTGCCTCGGGAAAGGCTGGCGCGGCGCGCCCCTAATGCGCCTGAGGGGCTGTGGCGGCGCCAACAGTGCGCCTGAATGAGCGCCTGAATGAGGTATCTGAACTTTGAGGATTGGCGCTCCAACAATGCGCCAAAGTCATCTGCCTTAATCTGTTTTTCGCCGTTTAGCCCGCTTGAGTCCTTCTAAAGTGTACTATCACTTCCTATCGATTCTAAGTACTTTAAATGACTTATAAATTCAAATTCAAGAAAAGTTAAGAGCCAGGTCTAGAGAGTTCATTGCATCTTTTCAAGAAGTATGTTTTAAACTTGTTTTAAGACTTGAGATTTGAGTTGAGTAGAGAGTATCAAATGAAGTTCATTTCTTTAAAAGAGTATATGAGTACTATGTATTCCCAAAGAGTAAATATTTTCACATTTAAACAAGAAAAAAAACACAGATTTTCAAAAGAGTCTTTGCACTAATTTCAATAAAGAGTATATGCTTTCACAATTGAGCAAGAGAGGAAACACTAATTTTCTAGAGAGCCTTTGAGTAGTTTTTTAGTAATTATCTCAAACCATAGAAGTTATATCTCTAAACATATGAGCTAGTTATATTTTGGGAGTAGTATTGAGCACCTATATAGGGGAGAGTTCAGACAACTCTCGGCCCATCCACCATGTAGCCATCATGGGTAGAAAATAATTATTTTTTTTAGATGATTCCTTAGTGCTTTTTAGTATAGACTAGTGAATCCACTTAATAGTCAAGTTCTATACCCTCGTCAAGGTATATGACGACCCTGGTAGCGTGAGATAAAACATTGTATCATTAAATAATTCTTAAGTGATGGTTGCTGATTAAAGAAACTCCCACGGTTATATTTGTATTATTATATATACACATATTACTGATATTTTTATATACAAACAAAGTTTATATTATATGTTTGTATACAAATAGAGTTTATATTGTATCGTTACTAATGTATTTCTAAATACAAAGAGTTGTTATTCATGTTTTAAAATATTTTCTTTATATTGCATTCATAATATTACTTTATATTGAAATGAGTTCAGTTGAGTTCAGTTGAGCCTAAGTATATTCTTTCAGATTCCTTTCAAGCTTATGTCTTGTTTAGAATTTCTCTCGCATGCTCGTACATTCAATGTACTCATACCAGTTGGCCTACATGTTTTATGATGCAGACACAGATAACCAGGATCAGCATTCAGCGCATCGTTGATTCTAGTTGATATCTAGAGTTGTTGGTGAGTCTCATTACTTCTAGAGGATACCTTTTATTGCTTTTATATTTAGATCATTAGGATGTCACAGATCTTGTTCCAATGTCCACCTCAGTTGGTAGATGCGTCATAGATAGTTAATTGATGTTAGTTCTTGAGTCTTTCCATTTATGTTTTGATGTTTGAGACTTGAGTTGCCATTTTGGCTAGTGAATGTTCTTTATACATTCTAAAGTTATTTATTGAGATTTCAGTTTACTTTTTAAAGTATTTGTATCATGAGTAAGTCTTCCACTAAGAGTTAAGTCAGGTCAAGGATTCGCTTGGGACCAACAATGGTTCTCGAGTGCCATTCCTACTCAGGGTATAGGCTCAGTGCGTGACATATTCAATATTGGTGTCATACATCTTTATCTTCACAATGAGATCCACAACAATTAGAGTTCTTTTAAATTCTTAAAGTCTTAATAATGGTAAGACACATATAAGCTTAAATGGTGGAATTGTTAGAACTCTAGAATCTCTATGAGTAGTTCATTATGACACATAATCAAATACATATTGTACAATACCTAGACAATAATAATACTAACATGCAATAAAAATTAACAGATCAAAAAATGTAAGGAATAGACCAAAAAAACATACTTAGCAATCCAATTCTTCAATGAAATTGAAATACCTCAAAGAAGAAACAACAAAACTGAAACATCAAAGACGAAACGACAAAGAAGTGTACATGAGCAGAACCAAGAAAGAAGAGATTTAGAGAAGCAGAGTCTAGAAATTGCAAAAAAAGAAAACAAAGGGGCATAAAACAGACCAAACAGAAGAGATGATTCATAGCGTATAATGAACAAACAAATGCACAAAAAAGAAAACAAATCGATGAAAACAATAAAGGGAAAACGAAAAATCTACCAATTTGAAGCTTAAAGAACTAAGCTATAGAAGTTAGATCAGAGAAGGTGATGGTTCATTTTTAATTTATTTGATTTTCGTAGATATGTAAATACAATAGGACATCATACGTGCAAATTAATTAAGAGGGCTAGACAGAGTCCTATATTAGAATGGATCAATTATAGGGTTTTTATATAAAGGTACATACAACTAAGACTAAATGTACAATGACTTAATGCCCTGATACATGTAAAAAGGTACAAACACCTAATGCTAAAGGTACAAAAAGTTAAGTTCATGTTAGTCCCATTGTTGTTGGCTTATATAAAAGAGAATATATATATATATATATATATCTATATATATATATATGTGCGCGCGCACACAACACCTCTTATTAAAATTTGACTTTTCCCTGTAATACGTGGCAACTCTTTTTTGAAAAATAGTGCGCAACAGTGAGGATGAAAAGAAGAATTAGAGAAGGGACCGAGATTGCTCTTCTCGCTGGCCATTGGGGAGGAAAGGAGAGGAGTTTAGCGACGTTTGGGTGGTGATTGCATGTCTCGTTAATTTTCGTCGATCGGAGCAATGACCACCCAAACGTTGGGGAGACAAGATGAAACGAGCAGTTGGGGAGTGGCAGTCTCTTTTTGAGAAGAGATTGAGTAAATAAAATTAGGTTTTGGTCTTGGTAGGTTTAAAATAGGAAAACGGATGATTTTTAACCTAAGTCGTTGACTTAAAGGGAGACGTAGGATAATAAGATTGGCTAAAAAAAAAACGAATTAAAATGAAACTGAAATTTAAAAAAAAAAGGGCTATGAGTTGAATAAATTGGATAAAAGAGGCTAAGATTTAAATATTTTAAAGGAAGATTAAATGAACTGTTGTTTAATCAATAATATTATACAAATAATAATAATTTTCAAATAAGATAAAACACACTTAAATATTATACATTTAAATAAATTAGTAACCTAATTATTTCAAATGTGGCAACCGATAAACATAATAATAAAATAATAATAATAATAATAATTTGATAATTTTTGTAAATTACTAATATAATTATTTGGATAAAATTAAGAGAAAATTACGCGGCTAAGCAAACTCATACTAATTAATTACTCATCATAACTATAGTTTGGTATAATTATTACTCGTGACTAACATTATACACTAATTACGTGGGTTGACTTCGAGTTTGTATAATTAGTCACGTTTGTATATATATAATTTGTCAGGATATACAAACACATATGTATAATATACAATTATTTAACCTATATACATATACAATTCACCTCTCTCCCACTCTCTGCCCTCTCTCGCTCGCCTCTCTCCTCCCTCTCTCAACCTCGCTCGCCTCTCTCCTCCCTCTCCTAATCTATCTTGCCATATATACAAATGCATATGTATAATATACATTTATAAACATATACAATTCACCTCTCTCCCACTCTCTGCTTGCCTCTATGCTCGCCTCTCTGCTCCCTCTATCGATCTCGCTCGCCTCTCCTTTCTCTCCCAGTCTCGCTCGCCTCTCTACTCCCTCTTCCAATCTCTCTTGCCATATAAACAAATACATATGTATAATATACAATTATCTAACCAATATACATATACAATTCACCTTTCTCCCACTCGTTTCCCCTCTCTCTCTCGCCTCTCCTCTCTCTCCAGTCTCGCTCGCCTCTCTCCTCCATATAACATGTAATTACGAATTGTAATTATCAAACTATATCTATGGAGAGTAATTAGACTATTTTTAAGTGGATATATGTGAAAGTTTCTCAAAAATTAATTACAATTGTAAACCCGTAATAACATAAGAAAGTTTTGCAATACATATTCAATCAAATAGCAATTCGAAAATGATTTAGATCGTTCAAAAATGAGTGTGAACAATACATAACACATTATTTCTCAAACCAATGACCAAAGTAAAATTTAATATTTTGTGACCAACTTGATGCAAATTAAAACAATCAAATTCATCCCAACAACACATTATTTCTCAAACCTATGAAAGGTAAAATTTAATGTTGTGTACTTGAAAAAAGAATCGAACAAATTCATATTAAAAAATAAAAAAATAAAAAAAAAATATATAGTAACCTACCTCATCAAGAATCATTAAAGATGAAAAAGAATTTCAAAATTGAAAAAGAGGTAGATACATGTTGTATCTATGAAATGTGTTGCTTTAATTTGAATATGCATCTATGATACAATTTGAATATATCAAGAACAATAAAGATGGAAAATAATTTCATATATAATCTGTATCTACGATAAATACAAGTCTAATACTATTTATATTTATGGTATATGTTGCTTTATAACTATATCTATGATACAATATTTGAATTTCTAAAAAACAATAAAGAAAAAGTGGAATTTCAAAAACAATGAAAAGTCTAATACATATGATACATTATAAGATATTTTTGTAATACAATTTGTATCTATGATACATGCTGCTCTACATCTGAATCAATGATACAAAGATTGAATGCCCAAAACAGTCTAAGAAAAAAAAAAGGAGATTTAGAAGCCAACTCAAGCTTTAGCAAAAGGATATTCATAATAAAATCTTAAGCTTATCGAGTTCACTACGAATGAGGACACTAATGGTATAAATTTAGAATCTGAGTTTTGGATATTCACGAATTTTATTTTTAATGATATTGATCATTTTTTTCTTTCCCTTGTTGGGCTCTCTTTCGGTTGACAATTTTTTTATTAAAAAATAAAATAAAAATTACGCGATTAAACAAACATACATTAATTAATTAGCTAACATAGCTACAGTTTGCATTAATTACAATTCAAAACTTACTTCTAGTGATAATTGCATTCTCTCTCGTCTCTCTTCCTCTCTCTCTCTCTCTCACCTCTCTCTGGAATCTGCTCGCTTCTCTCTTTTTCAGTCATCTCCCCCGCACCTCTCTTCTCTGCCCAATCTCTCTCTAGATTCTCTTTAGTCAATCTCTCTCTCACTTTATACAAACACATGTATAATTTGTCTTTGCATAAAGAGAGAGACTGGATATATGTATATATATTTATATATATATATATATCCGCCCAATGCATTTATTGTTATACAAATACAAATCTTCCTTTGCTCAGTTCTCTTTTTCTCTTTTCTCTCTCTCACTTTATACAAACGCAAATTATACAAATACAATGTATACTTTGTGTTTGTGTAAGCAAGAGAGAGAGAATGAATATACAATACAAATGTTTTAACTCGATTCATTTGTATATGAATTCAAATTGTGTATTATAATAAAAAGTATCACTTGAGTAAATAGATCTTCTTTAATATAAGTGGAGCATTTGAGTCAATTTGTAAATTATAGTAATGCTTTTAATTTATATATATATTTTTTTTGAATAAATAAGTGGAACTTGAATGAAAAGATTTTCTTTAATATAAGTGCGTAAATTTGGTCAACCTATGGATTATGATAATGGGAATATAATTCATTGTTTTGTGCAAATTTCATTTATGATGTGATATAGTTGTAACTTTGCTCAATTCTTTTTTCATGTTTAGATTTTTGTATTATGATTGAGGTGAAAATGTTAAAATATTTTTGTTTTTATAATTGTCAAATTTTAGATATAAATATCAGCGCTATCACAGAGTAATCGATATAGTTAAGAGCTTCGATTAAAATTAAGTGAAACTAAATACAATGATAACCATCTTTATTAGCTAGTGCTGACTTTGCAACCCACGATTATATGATGTACTCCTGTATTTATATTAACTGAATCATTGTGAGACATACACCACCTTTTAAGAAAATATTTAAAACATAATTTAAATCTAATTTCACTATTGCCCTTTGTGAAATATAATATAACTTTTTAAGTAGTGTAATTTATCTCTAAGAAAATATAAAACTTCAATAATTGAAAGGCAAATATGAAAAAAATCCAGACATTCATCTTATTTTGAACAATTCAATTATTTCTAAAGTTAAGCAATGAAATCAAAATCAATTTAATATGAATAAAGGAGTAATTATTTGTTGAAAAACAAACAAAGAATAACCATCCATCAAACCAAAAGAACAAATTAACTTAGAGCACACACAATTTCTGTTGATAAACTAATTAAGTCATAAAAAAAAGAATCCAACAGTGTTTAATTTTAGTAGATAAAGCGCATTAGTAACATTAATTGATTTATTAAGTTTAAAGAAACTATAATTAATGATTCAATTTCTAAATAATATATAAACAAATTAAATTGTATGAAGTGCAACTCAATCAAATTATGTTAGCACATGCAATAAGACAAAAGGTGATAGGCCAAAATAGCTATAAATTATAATCATGGCCACATATAAAATAAACTTATATATAATGACTAAATTTTTTTCAACTGTATAAATATCGGAAAAGGATCAAAATACCCCTGAACTATTTGAATGGATCAAATATCTCCGTTTGATTTTGGGGTAAAAATACCCTTCATTAGTGTATTGGCTCATTTTACACCTACAAAACTAAAGTGCCATGTCACTTAAAAAACACATAAAATTTTTTTTTTTTTTGTTACTTGGAAATTCAAATGGACAAATTCCAAATGGCCATCACACAATCCACAAATGGGTCTATGTGGACCAAGATGAGCCACTTTCTTTCAGCTTCTCTCTATTTTTCCAATTCTTCCTCACCATTTCGCCTTTTCACCTTCCATTAACTCTCTCACCATTTTCTTAATTCTTCAGTTACGGATCCCTCACTGATCCATTTCTTGGCATGATCCTCAATCCATACCAATTTCTTTGGTACACGTTCTGCATTTAAGTGCTGTCCAGCCATAAATGGTAGTGCAAAATAGCACTTTAGCATATGTACTTCCAAAATAGAGTTTCATCCACAATAACTCAAAAATCCTTTGTTTTTTTGTTCAACCCTTTGATCTCCATTCTTTCTATTAATGCTCTGTTTTTAAATCTGTCCTCTAACTGCCAATTGCTCATAACATTTGTCTTGTTACCATAGAAACGTGTGTTGGATAATTCAAAGTCCCTTTGCATTTCTTGTATTTGCTCAACGAGAATGTTGTCTGAGTACCAAATCTCCGTAAAAAATAAGTTGTTTTTGTCAATTTATTGTTTAGCATTGCCTCATGTTTCACCGGTTTGAGAGAGTGCCTGCTTTAATGGACGCTTGGTTAAGCAGAGGACCAACACCATGATTTTGTCACGTGTTGGTCGAATTGGTAAAGAATAGAGAAGAAATCTGGTGTGATTTTTCCTATTTAATTATAAAGTTTTGTCTTCGGTTGGAGAGAAGGCAATGGCAACATCGATCTTGTAGATTAACTTTTGGTTTATTTGCATCTATGCATTCATGATTTATTTTGTGGATCCATGATTGTTGCACTACAAATTTACATTAGGTCTTTTTGTCCATTTGAATTTCCAGGAGCAAAAAAATTTTTACGTCATTTTTTTAGATGACATGGCATCTGTTAGTTTTGAGGGGTAAAATGACGCAATACACTAACGTAAGGGTATTTTGATCCAAAATTAAAGGAGGTATATTTGATCCATTTCAAATAGTTAAGTATTTTTTGACCTTTTCTGTATAAATATTAATTTGCATGCAACACAACAACCCATATGTTTTAGATTAGCCACTATTTAAATGAAAGTGGAAATAGCCTAGTCTATGAGGCAGCCGCTAACATATTAAGTGAAATCTTTTTAATAAAGTTTGAGTTAGATATTAAGTTTGCAGTTTTATTATAGTATGGTTTCGCCCTTTTTAAAAAATAATATTTTTTTACTATTCCAACTTGACTTGAACATTCCACACAATGTTTTAACATTTATTAATTTGATAAAAAAAAAAAGTGGGGGTAAATAACTAAATTATGGCCATGCGTGGATTTAATCATTAATTTGCTTTACCCACAAAGTGCAACAAATGAAATAGGAAAGTTCGTACTGGACTTTTATTTAATTATTTGATGTGTAGAAATAATTGTGTATCTATAGTGACATTAGAGAAGATTATTCAGATAAATGGAAAAGTAAATAATTGTTTTATTATTCCTCCATTCACTTTTGCTATAATTTTTCGATATTTATTCTCCATATTTTTTACTAATCACTTTAATTTTATGTGTACTTAAGAAAAAAATAAACGATTGTATAAGTATTTTACCACAACATCTCATATTAATGATATTGTTAAGTATTGAAAATTATTTATTTTTTAAATATTGACGTAAAATAGGAAAAAATATTTATTTTTTCTTGATGTGTTAAAAGTGACTAGCGAAATGAAAATTTATTAAATAATGACTAGAAAAGTGAACGGATATTATAATAATATATATAATATTATATATATTAATATATAATATATATTATTTTCATATTTTTCCTTATCATTATTGATTATTCTCAAAAATTATCTTCTAAAACTAAGAGACATTATTTTCGTAGAAGCATTACCATGTCTTCCGAATTTGGTCGCACCTCCGATTGCTCGTACTCTCTCTCGCTTCTCATTTCACAAATCAATTATGAATTGTGTTTGTGTTTGTATAAAGCGAAAGAAAATTACAAAATCTTCATCTATAATTATAATTATAAATATGTGATTTCAATTTTGACATCCTATAGTTACTATCAAATGGGGTGAAACTTCAAGGGAAATAGTTATGATATTTTAGATTTTTACTATTTATACTTTAGAGTTCGATTAATTCGAATTTAAAGTGACTCATTTTGAAGGCAGACATTTGGTACATTTCCAAGAGCCATCCAAAGTGCTCTTTTGACTAACACAAGAAAACAAAAAGAAACTATACCTAGTTGTATCCAGCCCATAACATTATATTCTATCATCCATATATCCTGTGGGGGATATTATGATTTTTTTTTCTTTTTATAATAAAATCCAATTTGATAATTTTACCTCTGGTGAGGAAAATTTGTCACACTAGAATTTTGTAAAATTCTGCTTTTTGGATGGATATGCTAAGAAGAAAGTTTAAATTAAAGGACCACTTTTTATTCTTTTTCTAATTAAACTTTTAAAAAGAAGGACAAAAAATACTCTTAAACTAATTAAAAAGAGCAATCATGTTTTCAACGTATTTTTAGCATGAAAAATACTCTCACCATTTTTGCAAATATGAAATTTTTGTGCGAAAGAGCAAACATATGACATAATTTCTCTATTTCTAATCCTTTAAAGTATTTTTTAAAAAAGGGATAGTGTTAAAAATATTCTTAAACTAGACGTGAATTATTAGTATAATCCTCGAACTATTGACAACCTTAAAAACACCCCTTCACTTGATTGTCTGAACTTAAATACACTCCCGATCTTGCAACATTAGTGAAATAACCCCTACATTCTTGTTAAATTTAGGAGTATTTTCAAGCTTCTCTCGACTTTATTATTAAGAGTCTCATGCCCTTGCAGGAGTTTAAGACTACTTGTTGTATCATGTGGTAGATTGAAGGTGATCGAGGGTGTATCTAAATTTAGTTAGTCAAGTAAAGAGGTGTTTTAAAACTGTCAATAATTCGAGAGACGAAGAAATAATTTGAGTCAAGTACAAGGGTGTTTTTAACACTTCTCCCTTTAAACCCCTTTTGCCTAGTTAATCAAATAAAAAGAATATATGATACACTTGCCATGGGTGGCCATCCATCTACTTTTGAAATAAAAGTTGTGCGCAAAAAGGGGTATTGGAGATGGATGGAGGATGAGAAAGTACATAATTATAAAGTACTATATGGAATAGAGAATGTGGAGAGTAACCAATAGAAGTGACAATGACCAAACATTGTTAAATCACACAATGGAAAAATGGAGGGGAATGAGGTACTTGAAAAGCCTAGTTACATCTTCAAAAAAGAATTTGATACTCTCACATGCATCATATTAATTCAATTGCTTTGCTACTTTTCTTCATTTTTATTCTATATGTGATGAGTTTTGTCCTTTCATATGTGTCATGAGTTATAGAAGTTAAAGCCACAAATTTAGCATTTTTGACTACTTTAGATGAATACCATATATTAAAAATATATATAACCTTGGGTATAGTAAATTATTGTCATTGAAGCAATTGTTTGAAAAATTAGGAGTACAAACAACTTCATATATTGTGATTAATAGGAAATAATTAATCTACTGCAAATCAATTCAGTTTTTCACGAGAACACACTTCAAAATTGGTTATTACTTTCTCAAATAAATAAATAAATATGCAAGCTTAAGATATTGATCACTATTTTAAAAAAAATAGTCAAAATCAACATATAGTCAGTTTTCTAAGGAAAATCGACATCAAATCGATGACAGGATTAACTAGGATTTGCAAGGATAAATCATTTTCAATTAAAGATAACTTTATATATATAATTCGAATTTAAGACTTCTACTTAAAGATGGAGAGTGTTTACCCGAGCACGAAATCTTTTATGGTCCATTACTTTGTTAATTGTATATATGCATGTGTATCAAACAACTACCTAATAAAATGAATGATGGTGTAGGGCAGGCAGAGGAAGGCACGTGACCATCCAATGTGTTGTGTGCACTAAATAATAATAATTATTATTATTATTACTACTATGTTTTCCTTTCCTTTCATGACCTAAAAAATATTCAATAATATTAGGAGGCCATGAGTGGGTTGGTAATGCTAATGAGCTTTCTATGAACTTGCTCCACTTTGGTTGCTATCTTTAGCTTTGATTTGGCCCATATTACTAGTGGGAAAATTACACCTCAATGCTTTTGGGACAATTAATTTATAAAATATATACACAATGTGTATATATTTTATATTATATATATATATAGACAATATATACAATCAAAACATATTGGTAATATATATATATTGATCATATTGATAAATTAGATAATTTAATGATATATGTACCTAAATTTAAATTAGATAATCGAATGATATATTTACCTAAATTTCGCATTATTTACTTATGTTTTCTATGCATAAAGGAACATTAAGAAGAATCTCCAAGATTTAGGGAAAGTAGGGTAGTTTATAAAGGTGTTGCGGTTGCTTATAAGTGCTTATTGAATAAATAAAAAGTATCACTTGAGTAAATAGATTTCTTCTTTAATATAAGTGGGCAAATTTGAGTCAATTGTAAATTATAGTAATGCTTTTAAATTATTATATATTTTTTTGAATAAATAAGTGGAACTTGAATGAAAAGACTTTTCTTTAATATAAGTGCGTAAATTTGAGTCAACCTATGGATTATGATAATGGGAAAATATAATTCATTTTTTGTGCAATTTCATGTTATATGTATATAGTTGTAAAATTTGCTCAATTCTTTTTTCATTTTTAGATTTTTGTATTATGATTGAGGTGTAAAATGTTAAAATATTTTTCTTGCTAATTGTCACAAAATTTTAGATCATAAATATCAGCGCTATCAGAGTAATTGATATAGTTAAGAGCTTCGATTAAAATTAAGTGAAACAAATACAAATGAGTCTAACCATGTTTAATATTAAGGCCTACTTGTGCATGATCGTTCAAACGATTATATGATGTACTCCTGTATTTCATATTAACTGAATTTGTGAGACAATACACATTTTAAGAAAAATTTAAGAACATAATTTAAATCATAATTTCACTATTGCTCTTTGTGAAATCATAAATATATTTTTAAGTAGTGTAATTTATCTCTAAGAAAATATAAAACTACAATAATTGAAAGGGCAAATATGAAAAAAATCAGCCATTCATCTTAAATGAACAATTCAATTATTCTGAAAGTCTAAACAATGAAAAAAGCATCAAAAACCAATTTAATATGAAATAAAGGGAGTAATTAATTTGTTGGAAAAAACAAACAAAGAATAACCATCCATCAAACCAAAAGAACAAATTAACTTAGAGCCACACAATTTTCGTTGATAAACTAATTAAAGTCATAAAAAAAAGAATCCAACATGATGTTAATTTATAGCATAAAAGCGCATTAGTAACATTAATTGATCCTTTAATTAAGTTAAAGCTAAACTATAATTAATGATCTTCAATTTCTCAAAATAATATATAAACAAATTAAATATGTATGAAAGTGCAACTCAATCAAACAAATTAATGTTAGCACATGCAATAAGACCAAAAGGTGATAGGCCAAAATAGCTATAAATTATAATCATGGCCACATATAAAATAAACTTATATATAATGACCTAAATTTTTTTCAACTTATAAATATCGGAAAAGGATCAAAAATACCCCTGAACTATTTGAAATGGATCAAATATACCCTCCGTTTGATTTTGGGGTCAAAAATACCCTTACCATTAGTGTATTGGCTCACTTTTACCCCTCAAAACTAACAGATGCCATGTCACTTAAAAAAACACATAAAATAATTTTTTTTTTTTGTTTACTTGGAAATTCAAATGGACAAAACTCCCAACATGGCATCAACAATCCACAAATGGGTCTAATGTGGACCAAGATGAGCCACTTTCTTTCATAGCTTCCTCTCTGCATTTTCTCCCAATTCTTCCTCACCATTTCGCCCTTTTCACCTTCCATTAACTCTCTCACCATTTTCTTAACTTCTTCAGCTTCCACGGATCCCCTCACTGATCCATTTCTTGGCATGATCCTCAATCCCATACCAATTTCTTTGGTCACCGTTCTTGCATTTAAGTGCTGCTCAGCCATAAATGGTAGTGCAAAAATAGGCACTTTAGCATATGTACTTTCCAAAATAGAGTTTCATCCACAATAACTCAAAAATCCTTTTATGTTTTTTGTGATTCAACACCTCATTCTGATCTACCCATTCTTTCACTATTAATGCTCTGTTTTTAAATCTGTCCTCTAACCCTGCCAAATGCTCGATAACATTTTGTCTTGTTACCCATAGGAAACGTGTGTTGGATAATTCAAAGTCCCTTTGCAATTTCTTGTATTTGCTCAACAGAAATGTCTGTCTGAGTACCAAATGCTCCGTAAAAAATAAGTTGTTTTTCTGTCAATTTATTGTTTAGCCATTGCCTCCATGTTTCACCGGTTTGAGAGAGTGCTGCTTTAATGGGCCGCTTGGTTAAGCAAAGAGGACCAACACACCATGATTTTGGTCCGACGTGTTGGTCGGAATTGATAAAGAATAGAGAGAAGAAATCTGGTGTGATTTTTCCTACTTTAATTATAAAGTTTCGTCTTCGGTTAGGAGAACGGCAATGGCAACATCGATCTTGTAGATTACTTTTGGTTGTATTTGCATCTATGCATTCAATGATTTATTTTGTGGATCCATGATTGTTGCACTACAATTTACACATTAGGTCTTTTTGTCCATTTGAATTTCCAAGTGAGCAAAAAAAATTATTTTACGTCATTTTTTTAGATGACATGGCATCTGTTAGTTTTGAGGGGTAAAAGTGAGCCAATACACTAACGGTAAGGGTATTTTTGATCCCAAAATTAAACGGAGGGTATATTTGATCCATTTCAAATAGTTAAGGGGTATTTTTGACCCTTTTCTGTATAAATATATAAATTTGCATGCAACACAACCAACCATATGTTTTAATTAGCACTATTTAAATGAAAGTGGAAAATGCCTAGTCTATAGAGGCAGCCGCTAACATATTAAGTGAAATCTTTTTTAATATAAAGTTTGAGTTAGGATTATTAATTTTGCAGAATTTGATATTTATAGTATGGTTTCGCCTCTTTTTAAAAAATAATATTTTTTTACTATTCCAACTTGACTTGAACATTCCCACCACAATGTTTTAACATTTATTAATTTGATAAAAAAAAAAAAGTGGGGGTAAATAAACTAAAATTATGGCCATGCGTGGATTTAATCATTAATTTGCTTTACCCCACAAAGTGCAACAAATGAAATAGGAAAGTTCGTACTGGACTTTTATTTTAATTATTTGATTGTTGTAGAAATAATTGTGTATCTAAGTGCACATTAGAGAAGATTATTCCAGATAAATGGGAAAAGTAAATAATTGTTTTATTATTCCCTCCATTCACTTTTGCTCATAATTTTTCGCATATTTATTCTCCATTCATTTTTACTAATCCACTTTAAGTTTTATGTGTACTTAAGAAATAAAATAATAACGATTAGTATAAGTATTTTACCACAACATCTCATATTAATTAATGATATTGTTAAGTATTGAGAAATTATTTGATTTTTTAAATATTGACGGTAAAATAGGAAAAAATATTTATTTTTTCTTGATGTGTTAAAAGTGACTAGCAGAAATGAAAATTTATTTAAAAATAATGGACTAGAAAAAGTGAACGGAGAATATATATATATATATATATATATATATATATATATATATATATATATATATATATATATATATTATTTTCATATTTTATCCTTATCATTACTTGATTATTCTCTAAAAAATTATCTTCTAAAACTTAAAAGAGAACATTAATTTTCGTAGCAAGCACTTTACCATTCGCCTCTCTCCCCTGAAATTTGGCTCGCCACCCTCCCTGATCTCGCTCGTCACTCTCTCTCGCTTCTCTCACTTTCTACAAATACAAATGTATGAATTGTGTTTGTGTTTGTATAAAGCGAAAGAAAATTGTATATACAACATATCTTTTCATTCTATACACTTATAATTATACAATATAAATCTTCCTCTGCCAATTCTCTTTTGCCTTTCTCTCTTTCTCGCTTTATACAAACACAAATTATACAAAATACAATGTATAATTTGTGTATATATAAAGTGAGAGAGAGATTTGATATACAAATACAACTGTTTTAACTCGATTCAATGTATACGAATTCAAATTTATGCATATAAACGAACACCAAGAACAGATACATATACAAACAAATTTTATATTTGTTAAACCTAAAATCAGATGCCTGCGATTTTATACAAATCAAAGTTGACTGCAATTTTTATACAAATCCGATGTTTCATAGTAAACTATGTTTGCTATAGAACACAAATAATAAAATTATAGCTATAGAGTGCTAATATAAATTTTTATATTTGCTAAACCTAAAATTTACTCATTAATTAATCTATGTAAATTGTTATTTTTTAAGAGATGTGCAAAATAAAAACTGCAAAAAATAAAAGTAAAAATAAAAATATAAAGAGGGATTACTAAGCTAAGAAAGTGTAAAATTACGGGGAAACAAGTTGTCCATCACAACTGACAGGAGAATACAAGAAATTACAAGGGAGGAGTCCCAAAGGTGCAATAGAGTTGTTTTGCATATGAGACAATTACAAATAGAATATTAACTATAGGCTTAAGAGACCATAATCATATTATCAAATTATAAATCAATGACCTAAAAATAATTTGTATGATAACGAAAGTGATGCATAATATAATTACGAGCTAATTCATAGCTATAGATCGATATCCTATTATATAAAAACATGTTCTTTACAGAGTCGGTCAAGAAAGGATTATCAAGGAATTGATTATTTTTTTTATGTAGAATTTCTTTACACTTATTTAGGGCGGCTCAAGGGTGACACTAGCAAGATATTTAAATTTTGTGATTTTAATTTCACTTAAATAATGTTGATAATTGCAAAAACAAAATTACACTGTTATCTCCCCCATCCCCTTCTTTACTCTAAAATTTCACTTGAAATAATATTGAAGATTGCACACCGTTAGTTTTATTAATTGTTTTTATTACTTGCACCATATTATAGATTTCAGTAAAATTAATAAAATTAACTTTTATTCTGTAAATTCATTTCATTATAGAACGGCATAAAATTATATACACACATTTTTGTTTGTATGAAAATAATTTTTTTAATAGAAAATTAAAAATGTTATGATTTTAAGAGAAGTATAAAATAAAGAGATAAAGATTGATAATGTAACGATATGATAGACATTTAAAAAGTCAAATAGAAAAAGGGAGGGAGATGATTATTTCTTAAAGTTGAGGGAGAATTTGAATTTTAATGTAAAATTCGGGGTGTAAATGATTTTCACCCGAAAAAATATTTAGTTTTATCAAAAATAACATTTTAGAACTTTGAATTAAACAACTTAAATTATATATTATTAAATATTTTTTTATAATAGCATCCAAGATAACATATTGTAAATAAATGTCTAACATCTTATTAATTAAAATTAATCCTTACTTTTATAAAATAATAATATTTTTGTGTGAATTTAAAAAAATTATGTCTTTTAAGAATTCCATCCTAAAAATAAGTAGTAAGCATGTTTCAACAAAAAAAGACAACTCTAAATATTATATATATCGTGCACTTCAAATTCAGGTGGTGCGGGTCTAGTAGTTGTTTTTCGCAAAATTTTACCATTCAGTTGCTATCTAAATCTTATAGATGAGAAATGAATACAACAAAGTAGTAACAAGATTGCCTTCGAGGAAGAAGATTGTTACAAATTAACATAAAGAAATTCTACACAAAGAATGAAATCGATTGTGATAACTTAGGTCTATCTTCAACATTGCTTAAATAAGCTACAAACAAGTCATTCGAGATATTTGTAAGTCTTGGTAAGCACCGGTGCATGCAATTATCATGTTTCTTTCCATCCACAATAGACAGATGTGCATCAACTTCAACTTTAGACTCACTCATATGAAATATGTTTAGTATGAAATTTAGTGTCTTCAAAGGCCCTATATAGATGTTGGGTCACAAGGCGAAGCTCCACATTTGTTCTGTTATTTTGAAGGGAAAAGAGTTTCTCCACCTGAAAAACAGAACAAAAAAAATACAAAGGGATAACTTTCAGCGACCTATTACTTACAGTGAAGTAGAGCCAGAATTGACTGAATGGAATTAAACATATGTACTTTGGAAAAGAAATAAAGAAGCTTAAAAACTTAAAAATATAAAAATCAACAGACATTCAGAGCAAAACATGTATAATCTCTTACTACAAAGAGTATACAAATGTAGTTGACAATTCGATCCAATAAAAGTGATCACCAAATGAAACTTCCTAGCTGATTTTTACACTTGCCCATAAGAACTCAAATATAGACAACACATAGTATACTTTCATGTAGAAGCCAAAAACTTAAAAATACTACTTGACGGTTGTAGACATTCTAAGCATATCCTAACTTCTTCACTATTCCATGTACCCATCGGGACATTACTATTTTCTATTGCTGCAAATTATTGAAAAGCGGACATGCTACAAATAGTCAGCGTAAGATCTTTATATAAGTATATGAACTTTATTATTTTTACAGATCGAATATTAATTTGAAGAAGGTAAATGAAGGAGTTCAGATAGAAGAAAATATATAGCTGAAGCTTTAAAGCACCCATTAGCTATACGTTATTCTTGACATGTTTTCTTTGACACAATTGAGTGAATTTTTTTTCAAGTAATAGACCTTCAGAACACTTAACATTATGTAGTCTAATTGAATTTAAAAAGCACAAAGATGAACCAATAAGCCTTCGAAATAGAGGTCGAAAAATATGAATCTTATTAATGTAAAATCAATATGAAATAATGGTTGGAATAACTTAGGAGGACCTGTTGAGACAAACTAAATTTCTCTCGCTAGTGCCTGGTAGAGGTACATGTTCTTTTGATGTGTAGGACAAAACTTTTAGACTTGACTGAGTAACATTAGAGTTTGTCCATATGACTTTCTCAATTGAATGTGAAATAGTCTCTTCGACAATATTTGTTGGGTCTGATCAACACAGAGAAGTTGGTTCTGAAAATAAAAGAATTCGTTTGCAGAAGTATAATAAGTATATATAAGGACAGTTACTAAGAAATATAAGTAAAAGAAAACCTTGAGGCAGGTTGTGTCAAATATTTCACTGCCTTCATAGGGAAAAGTTTTTCGACTGAATCACCAGAAATGAAGGCACTTGTTGAACCACTCCCATCAATCAGATCGATTTGGAAGGTACACTTACAAGCATAATGAGTTAATACCTGAAATTTTATTTGTATATATGCAATTTTTTATCACAATAAATTTATGTATGCCTTTGATATTTTGCGCAATCAAACTGTTTTTTCTCTTTTGTGTGTTTTTTATGTTTGCAGCCTGAACATTCTAGGACGCAAAACTTTTTAAGATAATCTGATATTGACATTTTGGCCTCAATGGGGAAAACTCCAACCTGTAATGCCCAATAAAAATGATATATCTAACTCTACTCCATCAATAATTTGAGCTAGTCTAAATATTTCTGAAACCTACTGAAGTTGTTGTAATTTTTGCAATAGAAATGACTCATCGGTGAACATGATTCACGGTAAGAGCAGTGGAGATCCTACGAAGTTACCCGACATATTGTCCAAAAACACGTCTTTATTTGTCTTTGCCCTATTATGACAACAGAAAAAATGTGAAATATGTTTTTTATGAAACGCTAAAGCTAGAGTTGTATTTTAAGAAGTCAATACCAACTGATCAACTGTAATTCTTGCGGATAAGTTGGAACTATGCATATAGTGGAGTTGAATCTGATTTGCAAGGATAAATATGTACATATGAAATGATCGTGTAATAGTGTATAAGCAAGATTCCAATAAAATAATGTAATTCACGCATACCTTGATGACCAGAGATCCAATATTCCTTATAAGGATTACATGAAACTCTTTACCCTTTCCTATTTGAGCTTCCAATTCAACTCCTTCAATTTCTCCAAAGTCGTCTCATAAAGTAAGCAGAAATTGATTTCGCCTGAAAGTATGAAGAATACATGAATACTATTTTTTCTAGAAGGTTAAACTCCCACAGTTATAGTTGTATTCTTATATACACACAGATTATTGGTATTGTTATATAGAAACAAAGTTTATATTGTATGTTTGCATATAAATACAATTTATATTGTATCGTTACTATTGTATTTTGAAATACACAGAGTTGTTATTCATGTTTTAAAATCTTTCTTGATATTGCATTTATAATATTGCTTTATATTGAAATGAGTTCAGTTGAGCCTAGGTATGTTCTTTCAGATTTCTTTCAAGTTTATGTCTTGTTTAGAATTTCCCTCGCATGCTCGTATATTCAATGTACTGATATCAGTTGGCCTGCATCTTTTATGATGCAGATACAGATAACCAGGATCAGCATCCAGCGCATCGTTGATTCTAGTTAAGCTCTAGAGTTGTTGGTGAGCCTCCTTGCTTCTGGAGGATACATTTTATTGCTTTATTAGTTTAGCTCATTTGGATGTCGTGGATCTTGTTCCAACGTCCACCTCAGTTGGTAGATGTGTCATAGATAGTTAGTTGATGTTAGTTCTTGAGTCTTTCCATTTATGTTTTGATGTTTGAGACTTGAGTTGTCATTTTGGCTAGTGAATGTTCTTTATACATTCTAAGTTATTTATTGAGATTACTGTTTACTTTTTAAAGTATTTGTCTCATGAGTAAGTCTTCAACTAAGAGTTAAGCCAGTTCAAGGGTTCGCTTGGGGCCAACAATGGTTCTCGAGTGCCAGTCCCATCCAGAATGTAGGCTCGGGGCATGACATATTCAATATTGGTGTCATACATCTTTATCTTCACAATGAGATCCACAACAATTATAGTTCTTTCAAATTCGTAAACTCTTGATAATGGTAAGACACACGTGCAATGTTAAATGGTGGAATTGTTGGACTCTAGAATCTCTATGAGTAGTTCATTACAACACATCATCAAATACATGTACAATACACAGACAATAATAATACTAACATGCAATAAAAATTAACATATCAAAAAATGAAAGCAAGAGACCAAAAAAATATACTTAGCACTCCAATTCTTCAATGAAATTGAAATACCTCAAAGAAGAAAGAACAAAACTGAAATATCAAAGACGAAACGACAAAGAAGTGTGCATGAGCAAAACCAAGAAAGAGGAGATTCGGAGAAGTAGAGTCTAGAAATTACACAAAAAGAAAACAAAAGGACATAAAACAGACCAAATAGAAGAGATGATTCATAAACGTACAATGAACAAACAATTGCACAAAAAGAAAACAAATCGATGAAAACAACAAAGAAAAAACGAAAAACCTACCAATTTGAAGCTTAAAGAACTGAGTTGTAGAAGTTAGCTGAGAGAAGGTGATGGTTCATTTTTTATTTGTTTGATTTTCGTAGATATGTAAATACAATAGGACAACATATGTGCAAATTAATATAGAATCCTCCACGTGTTGAACGACCAATAAAAAAGGGCTAGAAAGAGTCCTATATTAGAAGAGATCAATTATAGGGTTTTTATATAAAAGTACAGACAACTAAGGCTAAAGGTACAATCACTTAATGCCCCGATACTTGTAAAAAGGTATCAATACCTAATGATAAAGGTACAAAGAGTTAAGGCCATGTTAGTTCCATTGTTGTTGGCTTATATAAAAGAGAATATATATATATATATATATATATATATATATATATATATATATATAACACCTCTTATTAGAATTTGAAAAATGGGGCGCGACAGACGAAAAAAAGAATCAGAGAAGGGACCAAGATGGCTCTTCTCGCTGGCCACTGGGAGGAAAGGAGAGGATCTTAGCGACGTTTGGGTGGTGATTGTATGTCTCACTAATTTTCGTCGATCGGAGCAACGACGATGGAGAGACAGATGAAACGACCAGTTGGGGTGTGACAATCTCTTATTGAGAGGAGAAAGAGTAAATTAAATTAGGTTTTAGTCTTGGTAGGTTTAAAATAGGAAAATTGATGATTTTTAACCTAAGTCGTTGACTCAAAGGGAGATGTAGGGTAATAAGATTGGCTAAAAAGACTAGAATTAAATGAAACTAAAATAAAATAAAAAAGGCTATGAGTTGAATAAATTGGATAAAAGAGGCTAACATTTAAATATTTTAAAGGAAGATTAAATGAATTGTTGTTTAATCAATAATATAATACAAATAATAATAATTTTCAAATAAGATAAAACACGCTTAATACATTTAAATAAATAAGTAACCTAATTATTTCAAATGTGGCAACCGATAAACATAAACATAATAATAATAATAATAATAATAATAATAATAATAATAATAATAATAATAATAATAATAATTTGATAATTTTTGTAAATTATTAATATAATGATTTGGATAAAATTAAGGGGAAAATATGCTGCTAAGCAAACTTATGTTATTTAATTACTCATTCTAGCTATAGTTTGGTATAATTACCACTCGCGACTAACATTATACACTAATTACGTGGGCTGACTTCGAGTTTGTATAAGTAGTCACGTTTGTATATGTATAATTCACCAGGATATACAAACACATATCTATAATATACAATTATTTAACATATATAGATGTACAATTCACCTCTCTCCCATCCTCTGCCCTCTCTCGCTCGCCTCTCTCCTCCCTCTCTCAATCTCACTGGCCTCTCTCCTCCCTCTCTCAATCTCGCTTGCCAATATACAAATGCATATGTATAATATACAACTAGTATTCGTACCCGCGCGTTGCGTGGATATTTCAAACGTCATAATTATTAAATCAAAAGTAATTTATGAAATATATTTAGAATATAACTTTTTTGTTATAATATTTTCTAATAGTTATGATTAACTACATTTTTTATGTCATGATATATTGATGTTAAGCAATTATAAAGGTTTTTTTCCTATAGAAAATCAAATTTCAACTCTCCACATCAAATATTTAATACTATAAAAGTAAAACAAAACACAAATTTAAATGTTTTATAAATGCATAATTCAAAACCACAAATTTCAAAAATATTATTTAATCTTCAAGTCAAATTATTAGTGGAAAATTTTATTAAATTTTAATTATTAATGATTATTTAATATTTAATAACAATATAAAAAAGAATCTATTTTTAAGATAAAAAGAAATAAATTGGTCCTAGTTGTATGAATAAATTTATTTTATAAAGAAAATATATACATGAGATATTTTTTTTTTGTATGTTTGAAATTTTTATTTTTATTTTAAAAATTTAAATAATCTTTGTTGATTTAATGATAAATTTACTTTATTTCATTTTATAGTAATTGTATTTTTCTCTCCTATTAGATATATAAATAGATAATAATAAATTTTCTCCCTCTAATAATAAGGATGGATGATTTAAAATATTAAAAATAAATAAATTTTGAATTTTATATTAATTCCTTTCAAAATTAATATATTTACCAAATAATATGTATCAATTCATTATAGGGGGAAAAACTAATCTTGAATTGGTAAATATTTTTTTATGAATTTGTAAATAATTTTTATTATTTAAAAACATCTGTTTTTTTTTGTGCTGACACGTAGGCGTTATCACCTCTCCTATTATATATATATATATATATATATATATATATAGATAGATTGTATACATATACAATTCACATCTCTCCCACTCTCTGCCCTCTCTCGATCTCGCTCGCCTCTCCTCCCTCTCCCAGTCTCGCTCGCCTCTCTCTTCCCTCTCCCAATATATATATATATATATATATATATATATATATATATATATATATATATAATATATATATACAATTATCTAACCAATATACATATACAATTCACCTTTCTCCCACTCTTTTTCCCCTCTCTCTTGCCTTTCTCCTCTCTCTCCTAGTCTCGCTCGCCTCTCTCCTCCATATGACATGTAACTACGAATTATAATTATCAAACTATAGTTATGGAGAACAATTAGGCTATTTTAAGTGGCTATATGTGAAAGTTTTCCAAAAATTAATTACAATTGTAAACCCGTGATGATAACATAAGAAAGTTTTGCAATACATATTCAATCAAATAACAATTCGAAAATGATTATAAATCGGTCAAAAGTGAGCGTGAACGATACATAACACATTATTTCTCAAACCAATGACCAAAGTAAAATTTAATATTATGCAACCAGCTTGATGCAAAATAAAACAATCAAATTCATCCCAACAACACATTATTTCTCAAACCTATGAAAGGTAAAATTTAATGTTGTGTACTTCTTACAAAATGAAACAATCAAATTCATCACTATATTAAATATAAAAAAAAAAATGAAAAAATATATAGTAACCTACCTCGTCTCAAGAATCATTAAAGATGAAAAAGAATTTCAAAATTGAAAAAGAGGTAGATACATGTAGTATCTATGAAATGTGTTTGCTTTAATTTGAATCTGCATCTATGATACAATTTGAATATATCAAGAACAATAAAGATGGAAAATAATTTCATATATAATTTGTATCTACGATAAATACAAGTCTAATACTACTTATATTTATGATATATGCTGCTTTATAACTGTATCTATGATACAATATTTGAATTTCTAAAAAACAATAAAGAAAAAGTGGAATTTCAAAAACAATGAAAAGTCTAATACATATGATACAGTCTAAGATATATTTTTTAATACAATTTGTATCAATGATACAATGATACAAAGATTGAATGCCCAAAACAAAAAAGAAAAAGAGAAGATTTAGAAGCCAACTCAAGCTTTAGCAAAAGGATATTCATAATAAATCTCAAGCTTATCGAGTTCACTACGAATGAGGACACTAATGGTAAAATTTTAGAATCCAAGTTTTGGATATTCACGATTTTTCTTTTTAATGATATTGATCATTTTTCCCCTTCCCTTGTTGAGCTCTGTTTCAGTTGGCAAATTTTTTTAAAAAAATGATAGAAATCTCAACTTTAAGTTCTCTTATTACCATTATTCTTTATTAGTTTTATAAATTCCCAAAATCCCTTATTTTCACGCATCAGATTAATGTATCAGCGCATCAAATTAATGTTTCTCAAATATCAGATTAATGTATCTCGCGCATTAGATTAGTGTATCATGTAGAAAATGTGCATCAAATTAGTGTATCATGTATAAAATGTGCATCAGATTAGTGTATCATGTATAAAATATAATGTATCTTACTTAACGATTAATCTATCTCGTGCATCAGATTATTGTATCGACGTTTATATTATTGTGTCAGTTTGAGGAATTTCTGTAAATATAAACTTATAATGGAAAAAATTATAATTTTACCTTAAAATTATGTGATTTCTGTTCTTTGCCCAATTTTTTATTAAAAAAAGAAAAAAACTACGCGGTTAAACAAACATATATAATTTAATTAGCTAACATAGTTGCAGTTTGCATTAATTACGATTCGAAACTTACTTCTAGTGATAATTGCATACTCTCTCGCCTCTCTTCCTCTCTCTCTCGCCTCTCTCTGGAATCTGCTCGCTACTCTTTTTTCAGTCATCTCTCCAGCACCTCTCTTTCCTCTCTCAGCCTAGTCTCTCTCTACATTCTCTTCAGACAATCTCTCTCTCACTTTATACAAACACAAATGTATAATTATCTTTGTATAAAGAGAGAGACTGGATATACAAATACAAATCTTCCCTTGCTTAGTTCTCTTTTTCGCTTCTCTCTCTCTCGCTTTATACAAACGCAATTATACAAATACAATGTATAATTTGTGTTTGTATAAGCGAGAGAGAGAATGAATATACAAATATAAATATTTTAACTCGATTCATTTGTATATGAATTCTAATTGTAGCAGATATACAAATACAATCAACATATACATAGTACTTACATATATACAATTATCTAATCCATATACATATTCAATCCATCTCTCTCTACTCTTTGCTCTATCTCGCTCTCTTCTCTCTTCCCTCTCCCAATCTCGCTCAATACTCTCCTCCCTAACTACGAATCGTAATTTTCAAAATATAGCTATGAAGCATAATTAAGCTATTTTTGAATGACATGTGTAAAAATTCGAGCAAAAAAAATAGCTACCTTAAAGTGAATAAGAGAGGGAAATGAAGTAGAAAAAGCAATATGACAGCGAGAGAAATGAGGGATGGGGAGAACTCTATAGTAATTTTATATGATAAACGAAAGTGAATACACAACATGCTTACTAGTGAATTCATAGCCAAGATCGATTTCGTCTCATTGATTACATAGGAAAATTGTACTTTGTTTGGTTAATTGTTATTAGTGTTTTTTTTTCTTTCATATTTAGTATAGTTCACTCACAAATGAACCTTGAGATTTCATAGCTTGAATAAATAACTAGAACTAGCTAATTTAATTTAGTGAACGCGGTTAATCACAAGTTCTAATGAATTCGATATTCAATCATTGCAATTTCTATATAACATGGACGACCACATACATTTTTGTGTGCATTAGCAAGTAACGAGTAACCACACGAACGACTTTGGCTGCAACCATCTACCATTAGTGGACTAAGAGGAATGCCATACTATTCCAGAAAAGAAGTGTGAATATTTTTTAATTTGATATTGGTGTTTGGTGCAAATAAATTACAAAAAACATCACATCAAAGTCTTCTAGTCAAGCATGTTGCACAAATTTTTTTTTAGTACCATTTACACTTTTTACGTGATTTGTTGACTATTAAATTTATCTACTACATACAAAGAGTTATTTTGAATTCCAAAATGGATTCTTACTTTAATAAAATAAAAAATAGTACCAAATATTAGTCATTTTCTGATTTGGCCATCTGTTTTTTTTTTCCTTCTTTTTCCGGTTTTCAGTTTTCACCTCTGCAATCTCCATTTGTTCCGCGTTAGAATTGTCAACAGCAAAAAAAACTTGAATCTCATCTTCTCAAAAAGATTTTAGATCAACAACGCCATGCGTGATTCGGAACTAGAGCAATGAAACGCTGGAAAGTGCCTCAAATCTACACCATTCCATGGAGGAGGTAAATGGTGGGTTGATTAAGTTGATCTGTTGCGTTAAAAAATCTGATTGGGGCCGCATTGGTCGGGAATCAGCTGTTGCACGTCTCTATTATCGAAATACTGGAATCAATATTGATAACAATCAGCCCTATGCTGAATTTTGGATGGGCACACACGAATCTGGCCCGTCGTATGTTGGGGATACAGAAAATCTGACATTGAAGGAATGGATTGAAAGAAACCCTAGTGTACTTGGAGAAACCGTTCTGAACAAGTGGGGTACCGATTTTCCCTTTCTCTTCAAGGTTTGTTTGATCTGTTTTTAAAATTAAAATTTTGATATTAAAATGTTCAGTTAAACAGTTTAAATAGTTTGGATCTCGAAAATACATAAAAATTGGGACGGAGAGTGTACATATAGTATTATTTCCATTTGTTGATTTGTGCAACTGATAGGAATTTTTTTTTTTGATAGTTGGTGCTGCCACAGATCCCAAATCTTAGATGAAATGGTTCACATAGTTCAAAATAAATCAGGGAATACTAACCGCCTCTCTTAGCGAATCTCTTAAAGTTTTGATTTTGATTTTGGTTATGCTATGTAGTAGCAGTATACTAAAGTGTTATGTGACAATTGTCCCTTAACTGATAAAAAGAGAAATGTTAGTGAGTTTATAAACTAAATGGTTCTCCCACTTATCACATTAGTCTTTTGGGTTTGGCTCTCCTTTTGGTCTATAACATAATGCATAATTACTACTAGCAGTGTTCAGGGAAGCGTGAAGCGGAAAAAAGCAATAAGGCCCCGCTTCACGTTTTAAGCGATGAAACGCTCACATACTCATTCTAGACTGTGAAGCGTAGAAGGCTCGCTCGCTTCGCTTCATCGCTTTAAGTGATGGAGCGCTCGCTTTTCTGAACACTGACTACTAGAGTGACTCCAGTTATGGCCTTTGATATTGACATTGTCTTCATCTGAGAAAATACAGAGAAGAAGACAATTCAGATAAATTTCATGCAATTTAAATGAGTGTAAGTCGTATATACATGTTTTTCAGTATGGCTAAATTGGTTTCTAATGTTTCTTTTGTTTTTAGGTATTATCTGTTGCCAAAGCTTTGTCCATACAGGCCCATCCAGACAAGGATTTGGCCACTTCTTTGCATAAAGAGCAGCCTTCTGCTTACAAGGATGACAATCACAAACCTGAGATGGCTTTGGCGCTGACACAATTTGAAGCTTTATGTGGGTTTGTCAGTCTTGAGGTACTCGAGGACTTAGGATTTATGTTTGCCTAGTTAATATTTTGAGTGCTGATAGACTTTCTTACTCTCAAATGGTGCACATTTCAGGTGTATATAAATTTACTATTCCTTAAAAGTGATTCTGGTTGTGATAGAAGCACTTTTATGTAATAATCTGGGGACCCGGGATTTGTTCAAGTGAAAGGTTAAGGGACTTGTAACTTTGGTCACAAGTTTGAGCTATGCGCCATGCCAACTAAACCTTGTATTTAAGTGGAGAGGGGTAGAGGGAGGGGCCCATTATCCCTGAGTTTTGAAGGCTAGGTCTGTCCTAAGGGTTGGCCCCTGGCGGATTCCTTCGTTATTAAAAAAGTGTGTGTGGTGCAGTCGAGAGGCTACGGTTCCCAGTTTTGATAGATAATAAGATTTAAGATCACTTGACTCCTGCAATGTACATGTACTTCTCATTCGAAATCTGATTGTTTCTGGCTTTTCTTCATTGGCAAGATCATGAGTGTGAACCTGTCCTATTAAACAACAATTATGAATTGTTTAAAAGTAGATGTTTTTTTTGTTTTGTACTATTTAAACATTTCCATTTTTAAAAAAAATGATAGTATGAAATTGAGCTTGTGGTTCCTCCCTTGACAATCAGATGTCAAAATTGTAACTTAAGGGAGTAAACTTATCTGAAATGGGAAAAAGAGTTCCAAATAGCATTTTTTCATCCCCTCCTTCCTTGTCTAGGTGAAATGAAAGGCTCCTAAGTCCTAGCTGTGTATGCTGGTTAACACACATGTTCAGAAACTAGCATAGTTTTTTTTTGTTTTTTTTTATGTGTGTTGAAAAGTTGTGCAATTTATGTTTATTCTGGTTGACAAGCTTCTTATTACGAGAGATCTAGAAATGGGGTAGGGCGGCTGATAGAGTTGGATCCAAAGATTTTAAGTAAGCGGGTGTGGAGTTGCAATGACAATGAGTAGGACTTTAGTGTAAACATATTTTTATAAAAAACATTCAACTATAAATGTATAGATAAAACCAATAGGGAGAAGTTGATGTAGATCCACCATTGGCAGGACAGGCAGTAGTATACGTTATTCATGTGATTTTCTTGATGAACAAAGTTACTGTGCTCCTTGACTTGAGTTGATGGAATAGACTTAAGTTCCATGACTATAATAACTACGTCTCAATTCCAAACAAGTTATGGTCGACTATATGAATTCTCATTGGCCACGTCGCTTCTTTTAAACTCATCTAGAGCCATTATAATACAAACTAAAAGTAAATTAAAAAAGTACTTGAAGTTGTCTATACTTTCTAATGGTATGTAATCTCTGACAAGTTTAGGAACAAAGATATATTGGGCAAGGTGGAAATGGCTTCATGGTGGACAAGGTAAAAGAAGTGAGACTGAGATGATTTGAGTACGTAAAGTGGAGGAGCTCAAATACCCCAATCGATAGGTGCGAGAGGTTGGCAGTGATAGGTCTTAGGAGAGGTAGAGGTAGACCAATGAAGAATTGGAAGAGGTAATTAGACAAGACATGTCATATTTTTAGCTCACCAAGGACATGACCCTAATATGAAAGCAGTGAGGTCAAAGATTAGGGCAAAAGGTTAGTAGGTCGTCGAGCGACTTCTCTCTTTTCTATTGGAGAGGATAATTCTAGTTTAGATCACCTATTCCCTCTTCTCCTTGCCATTATTATTCTTATGATTTTTATAATTATTATTATCATCTTATTCTTCAATTATTACTATTGTTGTTTATTTACTTTGGTTATCTTTACTATTTTTGCTGTCAATATTTTTTTTTACTTCAATATTTCATCATTGCTTTTTTACTCTTGTATTTTTCAAGTCTGTTTAGGACCTTAACTATACTAACACAAGTACATGACTAATTAGAATTATTACTATTTTGATTGTGATAACAAGTATATTGATTTTTTTTTCCAGGAGCTCAAAGTGATTGTTCGTACTACACCTGAGATTGTGGAAGTGGTTGGTAATGCAAAAGCAGAGCAAGTCCTAAACTTGAAGGAGGAGGATGGGAAGGAGGAAATTAGATTACTACTACAATCAGTATTTACTGACATAATGACTGTTTGCAAGGATGTGACCGCTGAAGTGTTAGCCAAGCTGATTAGTCGCCTAAACTTTGAAGGCCAGGTAATCCAAATTAATCTGTGACCAAGTGGAAGCATCATTTTTTTGTAATACTTGGGCATTAGTTGCTTGTGTCCTTTTGGTTATTCTGTGTGGTCGTAACTTGTTCATTTGGACAGTAATTCTCTTAGGTTTATGACAAACTTGGTCTTTATTGTCATACTTTATGTGTTTGTCTTAGACCAATTTCTTAACGTAAAGATGTGCTTGCATGCCTCTACTAACTTACATTTAGACGTTTAGATGGGCGGAATGTGGAATGCACTGGCAGAGTATGTAAAATAAATTCTATATCAATTCTAGCAATTTCAAATAGATCAGGATCTGGATGGCTGAAATATAGTTGGTGAATCGATATGTATAGTGGGATCGTATTAAACAAAGAGTGTTATTATTTTGGATTTAACCAATTTGATGAATTACTCCTAAAGGTTGACATCAAACTAGTACTAGTTGATAAGAGTTACTTCGGAAACAAAAAAGTGAAGCCTTTCTGAAGAATTTGAGGAACTAGAGTAGGTTATACTAATTTGGATATGGGATTTCTGTATTTTAATTCTACAGCTGATCTATCTTATCATTGTCCATTCACTAAAAAGAAACGAAAAAGAACTTGTTCTCCTACAAGTTACTGTGTATGGGTTAGCTGAAACAGAATTGTTATAAGCTCCATCAAATTGCTTTTGTTGTGCAATTTTTTGCAAAGGAGCTAATGTGTTCGGAATTGATTTGTATCTAAGTTGCTATACTTATCCTTGTATTTGAATGATTCAGTTTTCCTCCTTTATTTTCCATTATGGTTGAACCTTGGATGCGTCAACAGTTTTTTTACATTCGCAATAGTCACTTGACTGTATCTGCTGCATCAAGTTCTGTCTTTTTGGAAAAGATGGGAGACGTGTTGATTTGAGTTTCTATAACTTCTGTTGATGCATAATTCTTATGTGAATTATGTGGTTGAGCTGAACTGCTTATGGTCTCCTCCGGCATATTAGCTGTAACTCTTGCTGCTTAAATTCAGCTTTTCAATTGTCTCTTATTTTTATGAAGATGTGTATTCATCTTTCACGTTTGTAGGCGAGGCATCTAACTGACAAAGAACAACTGATTCTACAACTTGAGAAGCAGTATCCAGCTGATGTTGGTGTGTTAGCTGCATACTTGTTAAATTATGTGAAACTCAACCCTGGTGAAGCTTTATATTTAGGCTCAAATGAACCTCATGCATATTTATATGGTGAATCTGTTGAATGCATGGCAAATTCAGATAACGTGATACGTGCTGGTCTAACTCCAAAGCAACGAGATGTTAAGATACTTTGTTCAATGCTCACATACAAACAGGTATTGTCAGACACCATTACATTTTTATTTCATTAAAGTCGCATTTTTACGAGGAATTGTTGTACATGGGTGTTTAAGTCAGGTGTCTTTACACTATGAGAAGATTTTATAGTGTTATCGCCAATTTCTATTCTAAAATAAAATGCTAATGTGTTGGGCGTTTCTTTACCTATATGAATCTGAATCAGTTCTTCTGTTGCAGGGTTTTCCTGATATTCTGAAAGGTACTGTGGTTAATCCCTACACAAAGAGATACCTCCCTCCTTTTGATGAATTCGAGGTGGACCGTTGCATTCTTCCACAAAACTCAACTACTGTATTTCCTTCCATTCCTGGTCCTTCCATTTTTTTGGTCGTGGAAGGAGAGGGAACGATGATCACATCATTGAACAAGGTAGTTGCTGAAGGTGATGTCTTATTTGCATCTGCAAATACCAGTATTACTGTTGCAACCTTGTCTGGTTTGCATCTATATAGAGCAGGAGTTAGCAGCAGGTTGTTTGAGTTGCATAAATAGTGTATTACTTCCAACTCTAGCTAGGATTGATTCAAATACCAGAATCTACGCCTGATGAATTTGTTGAGTCAAAAGTGATATTAGTGGTAAATGAATTCTTCTTTGGGTAAACATATTTTCTCCCAACTTTCTTGACTTTTTTTTTATGGTAAAATCACACTTAAACTATCACATTTTTCGTGGATTTCATACTTCAACAATCCATTGTACTATTTAGTTGTTACTTTCTTTTACGGGTTTCATCCCTCAACTATCATTGTATCATAAGATTTGCATTAAAATACACCTTGATGTTGAGTTAGCCTACTTGTATATGTTGTCAATTGAAAATACCGTTTGACCAACTCAGCATTGAGATATATTTAATACAAAAGGAGTGGTGGTGTTTTAGTTGGTAGAACAATAGATAATTCAGGTATAAAATTTGCTTAAAAAGTGATGGTTTTGATGTGTATTTTGATTCTTCAATTTTTATTTTTTTTTATGCTGATAACTTTCAAAAAATATATATTATTTTATTTCAAGTAAATTAAACTGGGACTATTTTACACAATGTTAATATTCCATCAATATCTTATATATATAATTTAGTAATTAAAACCAAAATACACAAATTGCATGTATAATATAATACTAAACAAAATAATTATACATATTTTTTAAATATGTGCAATATATTTAATATGTATGCTATTGTATGACTATCACACACACCACTGAAATTGAAAAAAAAAATACAAACATAAATCTCTAATTTGTAATATGATATACCACATATATTTCAAGGTATATATTGTTATTCCTAAACCTAAGGTTATACCAGACTATTGAATATGATTATACATATACATACCCCATAAACACCTTACATTTTACAAAAGAAATTTATGTATTCTATATTTTCTTTGATCAAATATGATTCATACTGTATTTCCAATTCAAACGTTATGGAAGAGATATGAAGGAATCAATTTGAACAACATTGATACAATCTACAGAAGGAGAAAAAGTTACTTTCTACTAGCCAAACACCACAAATCCAAGCCACTACTTTTAGCAAACAATTTCATGGAGATTACTGGTGGACTTCCAACCTCAATTGAAACACACACCTTAAATAGGTGATTAATAACAATATTGCACGCAATATGTTACCAACCATGGTGTTAAACCTAAATCAACAAATTATGCACAAAAACCTACAGTTGCTGATGAAGATATCCATACGTATGTGACAACTGAAAAAAAAAAAAAAAAAAAAAAAAAAAGAATCACACGAACAAAACACTACTCGGTTTTAAATACATAGCCGGAGATTGTAAACATGCACATTTGTAATAGCACTAATTCCCGGTGAAGCAATCAAGTATCGTGTCAGTCCACCAAAACAGTAAAGTCAAGCCGATTCGCACAACTATTCGAACATCCATACATCGTTGCTTCACTTCCAAGCAAGGACAGTTCATTATCTGCTTAAGTAAGAGACCTTAGAACTCATCTTAGTTCCTCTGTGTTGAATTTATTCCATGCTTCCTGTAGTCAAATTTCAGAATCTAATTTAGAACAGCATCACTGATGATTCCTGAACATACTACACACAGTACTTACTCCACGCTAGAAAACACAACACCAAACTGAGACACTATAACAATTGGCACCTTCGAAATGCAGAGCTAGATGTTGTGAAACATGGGTGTATATGCTACAACCATAGACTTGCTCATTCACTTCTAGATTCAATTAGTACAAAAGGATAAGTTGTCGTAGCTACTTTCCAAGAGATATGGAAGGTAATGTTAACCAAAGGAAAAGATGTAGTAGTTACTTCTCAAGAGAGATGGAAACGCTGTAGAAGTGATCTGTGATAATTTTCTTTTTATTTGTCCCCCCTAAACATATAAAGGAGATTTCTTTTTGGTGTACAAAAGAATTCGAATCCTTCCCTCAAAGATTACGGCTGAATTAATTATATGGATTCCATAGTCCCTTCATAAGGGTGATGTGGAGAATGACATATACAGGCACTGGATTTATTTAGTGTAAATTCTTAAGAACAAACAAGCCAAAGTTATTCAGATTTTGATAACAGTACATGGCAAGGGCAAGGGCAACAGTACATGTTAAGTTTGAACTGCCAAGCAAACTAAGCATTTGTCTCGGCTTACTTAGATGGATTTTCTACGAGGTGTCATTTATATTATAAAGAGAAATAACTTTTATTAGTGGAACTTCTCTTCAACCTTTCTGAAAAGTCTACTTACTTCTTTTTCTTCGATGAACTCATTGATATCTATTCCTATCCAAATTGAGCAGCTAACACTTATCTCTACTCTCCTCCTCCCTGACCAGAGTCCCTGCCTCCACATTTCTCAGGAGAAAATAAAACCTTACCCTTAAAAACCTTCTTCCCTTGTTTTATGTTTTCTGTTGAAGTCAATTGCTAAACCTCTTTCATATGGCAGTTTCTGTAAATATGGGTTGATTTTTTGTTCAAATCAAGCTTCGACTTCTCTTCTTCAGTATAAAAATCATTCAAATTCATTTTGTTTGTCAAACAGCAATTTTAAATTTACATTTAAGTTCGTCAGAAACAAAATGTTCTCTCAAATGCAAGCGAAAAGAATTTCTTGAGCTGCCATATCTAAATCTGGCCACTGCTTATAAAATTGAAATCTCCTATCGATATCCTAATTTCTCAATTATTTCAGCCCCCCTTAATAAACAATGCTAAAAGTGCATGCATTATATGCAGTTAACCAAAATATCATATATAAACCTTGGGAAAGAATTATATTGCATTAGCATCATCATTTTATTGGGTTAATTAGAAGCATCATTTATGATATGGATCACTAGTTAAACCCAATTATCAAATTTATTCGACTTGAACTTATGACGAATTGTTCGTGCACCTAGTATATTAAGTGACTTTCTTTCCCAATATCAAATTTTAATCGTATCAAACCTTAACCTAACAATTGAATATGAACTTTTAACAGGACCAAGGCTAAAGCAACAAAATCTTTTTTTCCATAAAAAAGTGAAGTCTCTGAACATTGAGTTGGTTGTGATCAAGTATTTTCTTTCGGATAAAAGAAAAATGGTTCACTGCAAGGCCAACATATTTTTAGAGCCCTTATTGTGCTCCCATATAATTTACTCCATTAAGGGGCTTTTTGTTGGATCAATACTAAAGATGATCCCTCCATAAGTTTTCACATAAATAATATAATGTTTGGTTGGATGCATAAAAAAATAATTAATTCAGTGTTAAGTTGGACTAATAACGAAAACCAATCATGCATAATTAATGTAGTGCTTGATTTGTAGTATTAAACTTGATACCAACAGAAGTTATGGGGGAATTCATGAATTATTTTATGCGTGATAGAAATGGCATAACAATATACATCAACAACACATTGTTGTATAAAGATCATCTTAAGACAAAATGCTTTTAGGGGTCGTTGGGTAGAGTGTATTAGCAAAAATAATGCATGCATTAGCTCTGTGTATTAGTAGTCCCTTGTTTGGTACACATTGTCGTATAACTAATTGCTTGCATTAGTTATACACTCTCTTTTGTATTCTCTTTTGTATTGAGGAGTGTATTACTAATATCATGGATTTCTAGGTATTAGTAATGCAAAGAATTTTATCCATGCATTAGCATGGTTAAAGACCCAATTAGCCCTCAAAAGCACTTTTACATCTTTTCCACCATAATTGTGGATGATACTTTTGTATATAAATATTTTTATACAATTCATATTATTTTTAATACACCAAAGCAAACAATGCATAAGAAATAATCTATACATAACTAATGCAAGCATAACTAATACAAGTATTACTAATACACTCTATTGAGCATTATTTTTATAAATTCTACCAAACGACCCCTTAAAGTAGTTAATCTTTGCATATCATTTTATGTATTACTATTCTCGCTTATCCACCACTACTTTATTATTTACACCACATACAAATAACTAATACACGAACCAGATGACAAAAATATACATGTCAGAAATGACAATGAAAAATATAAACTTCATCACTTGAGTAGCATATATACGTACCTTGAGAAGATCAAAAACCTTCTCAGCAATATACTTCTGCCGAACTGTGGCCCCTTTTTGTTGAACTTTGTCTGGGTGGACACATAAAGTTGCCTTGTGATAAACTTTTTTGACAGATATAGAAGTGATCAAATCAGTCAATGAAACTGGCTGCCAACCGCATTCAGGCCACAATACCTTCATAGCATTCAATAGTTGCAAAGGATTACTTCAAGAACTTGATACAATATCTTTAACATTGCAAAAGCTATGGTCATAACTATGTAAACCTTGCAAAAGCCCATAACTACTGGCGATACTATAAGCTATCAACAGAAGAGACGTATATGGAATATAATAGTCTTCTCATGTTTTCTTTGTGCATGAAGTTCCATGCAATACTGGATTTAAACTGAAGAGCATCGATTTCTTAAGGCAACAGTTCAGAAATAACAGATTCAACCAGATTGATGGCATCACAGATGAAAGATAGGTAATCTAATGGATGCTCAAATGACACAAAAGCTAGAGCAAACATCAAACTGGCAATAAAGTCAAAAGGCGATGCACAAAATTTTATAGCAGTGCTAGTGCCTGGGAACTACTCCCATCCACACTTGTAAGAAGCAAATCTAGAGCAATTTTACCTAACTTATTTCCCTTTTTACCCAACATGAATCCAAGTGTGGATTATGGATTGAAATTAAAGTAAATTGACAAGGTATCTAAACTGGCTTGATACAAAACAGTAAACTCAGATCTCATTATGTCTTGAAACTTTTCTAACAGGTCTAAAGTTCGAGATTAGTTAGTTACATACATGTTGTAACGACGACAGCAACGCTCGGAGGTTGCCTTCCTTTCCAGTAGCCCAACGTTTTATATCATAGTTCAGCGTATCAGCAAGCCTCTGCAGTAAGCAGTTTGTTCAATATCAAAGGGAATAATATATACAGAATTTCAAGCAGGCTTAATGCGTGGTTTCATAGTAGATAAAAAAATAAAGAAAACTAGAGACAGGGAGAAGAGAGAAGCCAAAAGGAAACTGAGGGAGGATAATTTCCACACCCAATAATTTTCCTTAAGTATGCTTTCTTCCCAAAAAGAATTCATGCAACCTGTGAAAATCAGTTATTGGCAGCTTTAAGCAATCAGCAGCAGAAACTTACATGCTTCTCTTCCTGCTCATTCTGAGACTGAAGATCACGCTGAGTCTTCTCAGCCAAAGCCTGGCCTGATCACATAAAGGAAAAGAATCAGATGCAGTAAAATATAACGAATGCAACTTCACTTCAAAGTAATAGCATTTCCATTCTTTTATATATGCAACCCCCCCCCCCCCAGAAACATTCTGAGATGCAAAATAACAAATGGTGCTTAGGTGCAGCTAAGATTTATGTTCAACTCCTAAAACATAGAGTTGTTAAAATTGTAGCAACAAAAATTGAGAAGACTGAAGCAATTAGTAACACTCCAGTTGATTTTCTATAATTGAGCTCGTCTCATTACTAGTCTATTTCAATTTTTAAATGTTTATTTCTATTTTCCTCAACTCAAAATGCAGATACTGGACTTCTTTCCATAAAGCAAAATGGACTTCCTTGAACCTTTGGTGGCTTCTAAATCCTAAAACCAATAAGATATATAAGCGTACATGATTGTTAGGGTATCTGGATAAAGTTGGCTGAAGAAACCTTTTTAAAACAAAACAACAGCCGACACCAAGTCCAGAAGAAGGGTACATCTACTCCAATTCAACAACTTTCCAATCTGTAGCCCCCACATCTAAAAACTCTCTTCGCGCATTTATTTTGTCTCCCTAGATCTTCTTCCTCAGGAGGGTTTCACGATTCTTTGGCTTCAAAATGAAAATACTTCTTATACAGAATTCTTTGTACTTCTTGTTCTCTCTTGACACCTTCTTCTCCATTGGTCATCCTTCCATTTTCAACTCACGGCCAGTTGAGGATCCTCCAGATAATGACACAATATTATATGAATCCCGTTCAAGCACTGCTGTAATGTGGATGGACACCACTTCAAGAGAGGAAACAAAGGATCCGTGTAGCATAGCAAACAACTCAAACATATCAAAGAAAACCTTACTCCATCCTTCAACACTACACCTTTTTTTAATTTCTGTTTCTTCACTTCTCAACCTCAAAAATGGAATTCCAACTGTTAGTTAAAGCCCATTTGTATACTCATGATTACACTACAATGATAAAGGTCAAGGTCAGATGTACAGTTTACGGTACAGGTTGGCAGAACGTAGTAACCTTGGCCCAAACCCTGAATTTATTTTGAAAAATCTATTTAATAAGTGCGAATTATAATTTAGAACCCAACAACTCCAAAGGGTTAGATCCTAGAACCAATAACTTCAAGTCCTGATTCCGCCTCCGGAAAAGGTAAGATAAAAGTTGCACAAATAACAAAGCAAACCAATCTCGAGAATGTAACCCACTAAACAAGAGACCTGCTTGCATTGTTTTAGAATATTTACCTGTAAACTACAATGGAACTTAGAATATCTCTCTATTTATTTATTTATTTTTGATGACTGTGGTGTGTACTTGACAAAAGCTTCTTCCTCCCTCCCTCTCTCCATCTAAAGTCTGATCCAATGCATTAAAGAGAAAACTTGGCATCTAAGGGGAATGATAGTTCAGGAGATACCATCACAGGCCAAACTTTCAGACCAGTAGTTCTTCACACAGCCTATTATAGTACATCTTTAAAGCTTCTCAGTTTAATAAGAATCGTAAGCAAAGACCAAGTGATATACAGATTTTTCTCTTCTCAATGTAGCTCAATTCCTCAAATAGCCACACATAAAAAACAACTTCAAACCCATTCGTTTTTTGATAACAACTTCAAACTCATTCATTTTCAGCAGAATGAAGGATGACTGTATGCATCTAAAAATAGGAAGGTTATTGCTAGTTATGCAAATATGCTAGCACAATACTCATCCAATAATAAGAAGGTTATTGCAAGTAACGAGGAAACGGTAGCACACTACTCGGTTAAAGGGATAGTTATAAGAAAGATTACCATGCGCTCTTGGGTCTTCAAATGATGTTTCAACCTAGCATTTCTTCTTTCTTCACTTTCATCCTCAACTTCCTGAAATGCCTCGGAGGAAGGAGCAGAGTCTGCATGTACACAACAGCGAATAAATATCAACAGGAAATGATATAACATATTTGAATTAAGACCAATGTAAAATGCTGGCATTAATAAATTCTGATGGATTAATTCCTATAAAAGAAATGGATCTTCTTTTACAGAGATGAAGTCACCTCCAAAAAACATTAAGTCATCCACAAAGTTTTTTACAGGCAACGCGTTCTTTTTACTCAATGATGACTTCTTTTCTTCTGGCATTCCTTTCTTATGGAAACCTGCAGACATATGGCCCTGAAAGAAGAAGGGTATAGGGAGAAACATGACATGGGAACCAAAAAGGTTAGTTCATCAGATCAGTACACACAAAATCTTGGAACGCAACAGTCTTAATCCAATACCTCAGCTGCAGATTTTGGCTTTGTCGTATTGCTCGGTTTGTTGATTGTCACTCTCACATTTTTGGACTTCTCTTGTGCTCTGTCCACAGGACTCTTCACAGAGGAGTCCTTTTTAGGAACATGTGGTTGTTCAGTTGTATCACTCCTAACCTTAAAATTGGCAAAATCTTCAAGCTCGTCAATTGAAGATGTCACGGGCTTACTTCCATGATGCTGTTCCGACGATTCTGAAAATGGCCAAGAAGAAGCATTTGCCTCACTGGTAGATGATTCAAAAACCAAAAATGGATCATCTGGTGAAGAGGAGCTTGATTTAGAAGAATTTGATTGCTGAGGACTTCTCGGGTCTGATTTTTTGCTATACAAACAGAAATATATAGAGTTTTAACAATGCTTCTGAGGATGCATAGAGTGATACATAAATAAAAACAAGAAAGTGGCAAAGATAGTTGACTGCATTGGTTTTGCAAGGCTTCCCTTCACTGTAGATTAGAGTTACACATTGATACATTTGAAATGTTTATTTGGCAATGTTAATTATATCATAAGATGGTCAGATCCTAACTTGAGCCACTTGGGTATTAAGAAGGTAAACTTTATTCTTTGCCTCAACATGGATGGTGTCTCCTAAAGCAGCTCCAAGATCAAGATGCTAGTGAACTACTAAAGAAATTATAATTTGATGGAAACGTAGTAATCAATCAAACACTTGCATTTGCAAAGAAAAAGATACTACCTCCATCTCAATGTGTTTGCCATACTTTCCTCTTTAGTCAATTTTAAAAAGAATGTCTCTTTCCTTTTTTATGGAAACTCTTTAATTTCAACGAATCATGTGACTTGTTTAAAACCACAAAATTAAATGACATTTTCGTGCATTCTACATATTTTCAGTTTAAAACCCTAAGATTCAAAAGTCTTATTTATTTTCTTAACTCCGTATCAAGTCAAAACATACCAACAAAGTGGAACGGAGGGAGTAGTAAAAAGGGAATATATGTAATATATTTCATAGAAACTTTGAGCCTCTCTCTATACCACCTCTATATTTTCTCACATTTCAACATTCAATTTGCAGGAACAAATACGTCTTCAATGTTATAGTGAGCTCTCAGCTCATAGCAGAAATCCATATGATTTTTCTAGCCTAGGATTCAGTTAATAATTGCTTTAAATAATGAAGCAAAGGAACTTTATGCTTTCAGTTTCCGGTCACATCTCACAAAACCAACAATATAGCGACACAACATATTGAGGATCAACTGGAAGGTTCTGACTTGTAAGGCTAAAACATAAACAGAGGGCAAAGAAAATTGAAAATTCAAATAAGCATGGTAAGCAATTGAACTAAATACACATACCTATAACTTGGGGAGCTAAAATCACCAAATCCAGGAATCAAATCATCACTTTCTGACCTATTTCCAGCAGGATCTTTCTTCAAACCATCCGATTTCAATCCCAAATTCCCAAATATATCATCAATCGAGTCACTCCTCTTTGGTTCCGTACCAAACAAATCAAAATCATCATTCACATTCTTACTAGCATAGTTATTATTATTACCCGAACTCGAACCTCCCAATACTGATTCAATATCCACATTATTCTGCTGCTGCTTTGAATTTGCAAACACACCTCCAAAAATATCATTATCATCGTAGTTCGGCGAAGTCTTAGACCTGAAAATTCCATCGAGATTATTCGCAAATGGATCCCCGGAGCTATACCCGGTGTTTTGACCCGAATTAAACCCGAGATTCGACGGAAAACCATTGCTGGAACTGTTTTTCGCCTTCAAATTAGCCATAGGCGTTGACTTGCCTCCTTGAACTTTGACGCCATATCTCTCAACCAAAACGCCAAATTCATCCATAATATTTTCAAAAAAAAATACAATAGCAGCAATTCGATCTCTGAAAATCAATATATAATCAACAAAAATAAAACGCAATATGTGTATATTACAATAGAATACAAAAAAAAGGAAGGTGCAGAGGAATGAGCTGAAAATTGATGATGAAGAAGAAAAGGCTTCTTCTCAAAATAATGGAGCGTCGGTTGGTTGGTGGGTTACGTTTGTACGTGTATGAGATGTCAAATTAAGATGCTCCTTCCCAAAAATATTTACGCGCTATTTTTACTGTAACTAATCTATAAAAGGGAAAAAAAATTCCCCATATATATAGGAGTTCTCCATTTATTAGATATAGCACTTTATCCGAAAATATATAAAATCACGCTTCAAATCTTGCTTAAATTTTGTATAATATAAAAATTGTATAAATTTTGGTAAATCAAATTAGATGTATTTAGGCCAAATGAGAAAAACGAGTGAGATAATAGGATAGGTTGAGAGGGATGTGTTAGGTAAAGAGTGTGACTTGTCATTTTGTTTGATATTTTATCATTTAATTCATGATTTCAACCTGAAGAACCAATTGCTAAAAAATGAGCTGAGAATTACAATAAAAGTGGATTTTTACGTAGTTGATTCTAAATATATGAACATTGGCTCAATATATATGTAGCCTAAACCCAATTCATGTACCATTTTAATAGACAAATAGTTCAACCCTTGAAATAGCCTCAGGTGGCGAAGAGCTGACATCGTGGTGCCAAACCTTCTCTTTGGGAAGATAGTTTGTTCCGACTAGCACTCCTCGTTGCCTTTTTTCCCAAATTTAAAGCACTACTATTTGGCATTACTAGAATACGAGTATGATCGAACTAATTACATGCATTATTGCTCTTTCAATTGTCTTGTATGGTAATAACAGAGGGTGGTGCCTTCAAGATCAGCTAGCTACATATTCATATCTACAAACTTATCTGAAGATAAAATCATGAACAACATTAGGCCCCAATTTATCATGTTTTTGATAAATCCAATTTTGCCCTCTTGGATTTCAAGAAAATAGTGTTTTTATTGTCTTGCAAAGAAATAACGAAATTAGGGTGTTTTTATTGTCTTGCAAAGAAATAAAGAAATTAGGGTGCAAATCAATTTAAATATTAGGATTAGATGCAAATCACAAATAAAACTACGTAGTAACAGAAAACAAATGCAGCTTTCAGTTAAATGACAAATTCCAGTAACATGAGTTTCTCCACCAAAGATTCAGGAGACATTTTATGCAATACAAAATTTGTCTTGGATAGTAAAAAAAAAAAGTTGCGCAAAAGGGTTGTCAAATAAGGTAGCCTCCATACAGCAGCAACCTTAAGGATGGCGAGATTCAACTGCAGGCACAGAACCAAATTAGCATATTAAGATAATCCAGTCGTATAAGAAATTGTAACAAATATGAACCGAGAGAAATGCAATTTTCCTTTACATTAGGAGTCTGGACCACTTTGGCTTGAGGAATCTTACTTTAGATACCAAATTTCATCATGGGATATGAAGCACCATTAAACTTTAATAGAGCCTTTAGATCAGATGGTTAGGGTTTAACTTACTAATGAGGAAAAAAAAAGATAAAATTTCTGTTCAACATAAGCCAGAGAGTTAAAGAGAATTAGAGAAAATAATCCAAGGATTCTTTTATCCCCCTTGTATGGGATAATATCATGACTGCCTTAGCCCTTAAGTGGGTTATTTCATCACACTGCTCCTCAGCATAACTCCTAGTTTTAAGCAACATATGATGAGAACATGCCACTATACTGACAGATGGTACAGCTCAACCAAAGTTTGATATTGATTCGCAATTAACAGTCTATGAGTGATGCTAAGAATAGTACCCACCCACCCACCCACACAAACACGTCAGGTTTAATTATATTAAAAAGAATATCTAAAACCAATCAGAAAGCAATCATCTAAGAGATGGAATAAACCCATCAAAAGAGACCAAGTGGGGCTCACACACCCAGTTAGTTCACAGTTAGGTCCAGCAGCTATGTTGCTCGGACTCTCGGAAAATGCTCTTGCAAACATGTCGGATCCTCCAAAAATGTACTACTTTCGGAGGATCTGACACACACTCAACAACATTTTTTAAGAGTCTGGGCAGCATAGTCAAACAGCAGCACCTGACTCATATTTTTCTTTCTATGCTCTAGCCAACTCAAACATGATTATTAGTATATAGGTCAAGGTCAATTTAAGTTTTTTAGAATAGAAGCACCTTAAGGATAAACCATGTACATCAATGCTTTAATTATGCAAGAGAGAACCAAACAAAGTAAAATTAGCTCCCCACTTTCTGAACAATAACTCAACACCCCTTAATCCTATTTCTTTACAGTTAGTTACTTTTTTGATGTCCATTCACTTTTTTCTTTTTATAACAAGATAAAGCACCGATGAGGCACATTAAAAAGATTTAGATAAGGTCAACAGAGACACCTACATCATCTACATGGTCCTGGACCCCTGGTTGCCCCAAAATAATTGTTGTCATCCAGTTAAGTATTTTTCTTCACAGCTTCCTAATCAAAACATCTCCTGCTTCTTTATAAGCTGTGTACAATGGGTATCATTTCCCATATTTTGCTTCTCTCCATCCAACTTTAGTATGCTATGTAAAATGGTATTCTCTCCCATGTCTTCTTTGCTTCTCATACCATTAGCACATCAATTTTCTTTCCATGACTGCTCCGGACAAGCTAGAAACATATTCCACATATGTTCTCTCTTGTTCAAACAAGTAGCATCTATTTCTAAAAATTCATCCCTTGTTCTTCAGGTTGTCAGGAGTTAGGATGGCCTCATGTACCATACGAAAGCAATTTTTGGTGGAATTTTTTTCCTCCGAAATTTGTTTCAGAAATGTTTCCACAGGGACATTCCCCTTGGACAAACTAAAATAGTAGAATTTACCGGATAAATTGCTGGCCTTATTTCCCTCCTCCTTTAATTCATCTCTGTTTTGTAGCAGAGGTAATTGTATCTGTAATACAACTTGGAAATTTCTCATCACTTCAAACTCCTAGTCATTTACTCATTTAAGTCTACTCTGAATCTTACGTTTCCACAGATTCTTTCAGATTCAACCAGATCTTCTGGATTTTGTACAGTTCACAATCAAGCGGTTACAGCTCACCTTTTAGCCTGTCTCTTGTTCTTTCTATATACCTGGAAATTTCCTTGTTAATAGGCTCTGCATCCTATTCCACCCGGTTGCAGTTCTTAGCATGAGTTTGTAAGTTTTTTCCTCTACATTACACCTAAAAAATACCTACTTTAAAACTTTGCCTGGCTACATATATATTCGACGGCAGAAATCCTTTCTTTGACCATAAGTCACTCCTGTATTACAAAATTAAATTCTCTCGCTCGCTTCACAAAAGTATCTCACTTTTGATCATCTATTAACTATAGGGAATGCAAACATAAACAAGCTTACTACCCTCAGGCCTCAACAACAAAACTTTGCAAATTAACAGCCTGTTATACATAGACATCAAACCCTAATAGCTAAATTTCAATTCATTAGCCGCCCTTAGTTTCTTTAACATTTCATCCCTCTCCTATGCCATAAGGTTATAGTTCCTGCAGGTCATAAGGTTTTGATATCCCTGCGTCTAGAGCATTATAACAAGAGAAAAATCTCAACCTCAAACTATTCGTTCTTAGCACATCAAGGTAACAGAGACAAGTCCATAATTAAAGTGCTAGAGCCTGAAGCCATGCTTGATTCTTTTTCATTGCATTACACTTGTGGGGTCCATCCATGCAACAAATTCTTCATTTGCTGTAGGATTGCAGCAAATGTCAGAAACGCAGTCCTGCGACTTCATATAAATATAGGCATCTATCACTTTAGATTATTGTTCCTTATTGATGTAGTGACATCAAAATGGACAAAAAAAATTATAAATAAAGCACTTCTGCTCATATGTAAACACAGCACAGAGAAGAAAAAATATAGAGAGAGCACTCAAAAGAAATAACCTTCTTTTGATTTTCTACCTTACTAAAATATCGCTCAAACTATATTTTTCTTTCACAAACTATTTTCTTAGTCCGTCTTTGAAATACCTTATTACGCTATCTATATTTTTTCTTCTCTATGGTGTATTTACAAATGAGCTTGTGCTCTATTTATAAGAAAATTGTCCCTTTTCATGTCACTAATGACATCAATAAGGAACAACAATTCAAACTTACAGATGTCTACATTTGCAGAAAGTGGCAAGAATGCCTTTTGACCTCACCCTCCTGGCATGCACCGCACCTGATAGTAGGTATCTCTATCTTCTCAGAGAGAGCTCATGCCGACAAGCTAAGTTGCTCGGACTCTCCAAAAATGTTGTCGCACCCGTGTCAGATCCTTCAAAAATACACTATCTTCGGAGAATACGACATACAACCGTCGACATTTTTGAAGAGTTCGAGCAACATAGCCGACAAGTTCTCTACATAGGTCGAACTTGTCGTTTGGTATCACCTCTGCATACATAGGATTTTAACTTGTGTTAATCGTTTTTACGTGAAATGATTCACTCTACGCTTGCTCACGAATCTAATGATATCTCATGTCGATGTGTTTTGTCCTTGCATGGTACATGTAGTTCTTGTGTGAATCGTTTTTACGTGATATGATCCACTCTACACTTGCTCACGAATCCAATGATATATCATGGCAATGTGTTTTGTCTTTGCATGGTACATAGAGTTCTTGATCAAGTCTTAGTCATCTTCTTTCTTTTCCACTTTGTCTTTGTCTTTGTTCTCTTTCTTCAACTTTCAGCAAAACTTTTTGTGTGCCCCTACATGCCACAATGATAACATTCAATATCCTTCCATTTGCCTCTGGAATTGCTTTTATTATGTCTCTCTTCTGAAAACCACTTCTTGTTTCTTCCCCTCGGGATTAGTCACCAAGACATTTGACGAAGGACTTTGAGATTTTCTTCTCATCTCTTCGTTCAGGACATTGTTCTTGGCGAAATTCATAGAGATTACACCATCCGAAGCAAAATTTGATAATGCAGTTCTAAATGTTTTTCAAGAGCCTGGTAGGGAACCAAGTAGAAGCAAGCCTTGAATTTCTTCATCAAATTTAATGCATTTAATGCCCATAACAGATAACTGATTCATAATTTTCCCTGAAATTTATTTAGATAATATATCATTGGAGAACCAACATGATATTTTAAGCTTAACATTTGCTTTACCAAGATCATTTGGTTGTTTCTAGTCTTTCGAGCATACGAACTTTCAAGATGCTCTCATAGGGTCCGACCATGTATCTACTTTCTCTACAGAAATATGGTTCAATATATTGTCATCATCCATTGTCTAATAAATCCACAAACCTTTTTGTGCAACAAAATTCAATCTTTATCTATTTTATTATCAGGCTTTGTAGTGGTAATGATCGGTTGATAAATTTTTTAATGATAAGAGTAGATTTTCCTTTCCCTTCCAAATGGCATAATTAACATCATTCAAAGTAATCATTCTATTTGTGTTGGTGATGACTTTCATCGTTTTCCCCAAAATAAAGATATTGTAAACCAAGCTTTGTTACCAGTTTGTAGGGAAACGAGGAATAAAAAAAAATTACACAGTCAAAATAATAGGGATAAAGTGAGAAAAATAATGACACTAAGAATTCTTGAAAACCCTTTTTTAAAAAAGGAAAAATCATGGGCAAAGAAGAGCAACTAATAGGGGTGCTTATTGGAGGATTGGGCGGATAATTTCGCGCAACGGTTTGGCCCAATCCGCTAACCAACCTATAAGATATCGGTTGGTTTGATAGCGGATTAGCACTTATCGGGCGATTATCGAACGGTGTATCGGCTAACCTCTAACTTCTTTTCTCCGTGATCACACCCTAAAAATGACTTCTTTTCACTATTTAAATGCAGTTAAATTATAAAATTCTTCTATATTATTAAAAAAAATATAGCCTAATAGTAATGTAACATTAAAAAAAAAAACTAAATACGTTTTCAAGTCTTTGGATTTATGCCCTTAGGACTAACAATATATAATTATATATCATGGAAACATATCAAATGATGCTAATATACCTAAGTTAAAAGTGTAAATATGGTAATTCTTAACAGGTTAATAGTTTATCACTTTATCTTTATCTGATAAGGAAATTGAATACTCCACGCTCATACCAATAAGCCATTAATTATAAAATTATAATCCGTTCACCAACCGTTTATTCGATAACCCAATAACAATAAGCCAATAAGGCAATTTTGCGGTTGGCTTATCGTTACGGTTCGGTTTTGAACACCCCTAGCAACTAATATCACTATAGTAAGAAACTTTAACCTGTGTATATTTTGTTTTATTGCTTGTTTCCCAACAACACTCAGTATAATATCTTGTACTACTTTTTTTTTAATGTATCCTTGTCGCAGAACTTTGCTCAATGTGCTTTAGCTTTTCATCACCCGTATAATCACAAACAATACAAACACACAAATGAATAATTCAAGACTCAGAAACGGCAAACACAAGAAGAGTACATCATATGAACCAACATACATCTACATCAATTCAATTAAGGGTTTTAATTTGCAAGTGGACAATGACTTACTTCTTATGCTTTTGCACAAATTTAGAGTTCTTTGCATCCTCCTCTGCAAAAATCAACAATCACCCAAAGAAAATCAGATTCAATCACGAAAGTATAGACATTCAGGCAATATAATTAGGTAGAACGAGATAACTGAGAAACAAACCAGTTAAACCAAGGGACATCTTGGTGATGATAGTGCCGGTGACGGCGAAACCAACCAGAAACGGCCAGTTGCGGCTCCATTCCCGGCGGAAAAAGATCGGCCACGGATCGAATTTTCTCATTTCCAAAATTAGGGCTTGTGTGTTTTCTCTCTGATTTGGTTGAATTTTCCTCGATAGTATATTTGTATAAGGGGGACACAAAAGAGAGTTAACTTATAAGGGCTTGTTTGGGTAAAGGTACAAAGGAAAATAACTAATAGGAGTAGAGTATTTGTTTTTGGCGAAATGTAATTTTATAACTAACTAGGTAATTTACGCGTCGCACGGTCATTAATAATAATTGCATTAAAATTGTAAATAATTTTCTACTAATATCCATACATCAAAACAATGGGAAAATAGGTTCATAAAAAAATTAACAATATTCCAACATGAATTTGATTATTTGTCATTATCACATAACACATGAACCTCTAATGAATTTATTCACAAAATAATAAATAATTGGTTCTTTAATTAACACAAAAGAAAAAGAAAAAAGAAAATAAGAATATATATACAAAAACATTTCATAATAAAAAGATCATTTAAGTTGCTTAGTTTATATAATTGCAATATATGTCTTAGGAGAAAATTCAAATAATTGTTAACATATTCAAAAAAGAAATTACCGTTGAACATGAAAGTAATTATAAATTTTAAACTTGCATAATGAATTTCTTCAATTGATAAGTGAGAAATTATGTATCTATGTAAAAATATATAATATGTAAGTTTATATATAGTACTTTTAAGTTATATAATTTAATATAGAATATCAAAACATGAATTCTTGAAGTTGAGTACAATAATTATTTTCTGCACAATGAATATAAGTACTATAAGTGTATATGTTCAATATAACCGGAGACAATAAATTTGCAAAAACATAAAAAACAAAGTTTAAAACATGTACTCAAAAATAATAATTAAATATGATATGCATAAATTAATGAGTGTAAAAAACATGACAGGATATGTAAAAATATAATGAAATAAAAAGAAAAAAATTGAGTCCACTGAATGCATTATGTCCCCTTAAGAAAAATATTCCCTCCAATACCAGAGGTTTAAAGAATTACAACATCTCATGATGAAACGATTTTATTCACCAACTTATTGACAAAGCATTGGTATCAGTAAGTTACTCAACTGTAGCAAAGCACACGAATATAAATTTGTGGAAGTAGAAGAAGTCCGAAGTTTTTTAATGAGAGAAAACCCCTCTATTTATAGACAACAAATGGTAGTGTGAACAAATGATTTTCATAAAGTTGAAACTCTTCATTAAAGTTACAATTTTTAATAAACGCCACAACTTTTGAAAGAAGTCGCAACTCTTCATTAAAGTCGTAACATTTCATAAAAGTCATAACTTTTGATAAAAATCGCAATTATTCATTAAAGTCAAAACTTTTAATAAAAGTCACATCTTTTCATGATAAGGGAAGGCTAGTTTTGGAAATAAATAAATTTAATAGGACATTCTTGCTTGTGGTGGTGTCATTTAGGCGTGCCTAGAATTCTCTTTTATATAAATATATAATATTTGTTTCGTGCATTGCACGGGTATTTTTAAATATCATAATTATTAAATAAAAAGTAATTTATGATCATATTAAATCAATGACTTAGTATACAACTTTATTTGTTATAATATTATTCTAATAGTTATGATCAACTATATTTTTAAGTTATGATATATTTATTTTACACTATTAAAAATGTTTTTTTATAAAAAAACAAATTTCAACTATCCACATGAAATATGTAATACAATAAAATAAATTTAAATATTTTACTATGTATAATTCAAAACCATAAATTTCAAAAATATTATTTATTGATTTTTGAGTCAGATTATTAATGGGAAAATGTACTTAATTATAAATTATTATTAAATATTTAATATAAAAATAAATTTAATACATAACTAACAAATGCATTTCATATTTATAATTGAAATTAATTAAACATACAAACTACGTCGTAAAATAACACTATAATCTAATCTCCTATTGATCAAAATAAATTAAATTTTGGGGTTGGTTGAAGATCTGATATTACAAAGTTATATCAATCGTCTATGATAATCAATGTTATCATTAATTACCTATTCAATCACTCTTGATGTTTCATTTCAAAAAATATTCAACTAAAAACTCTATTTCGTACTAAAAAAATCATTTAAAAAAATTTCTAATATTATACTTTAATATAATCATCGTTAAGTTGCCATCACTTCATCATATCATATAAACCTCACATCCGTTAAATCTCATGTCCCTACCAAAAACTAAGTTGAGTTAGATTGTTTCTTTTCCAATATAATTGAATTATTTGATAATTTATTTAAAAGAATTTAGTATTGGGAATTCAACCTTCACATTAGATAAAACTCGGACCACTAAATGTATTTTTTGTATATTTAATACTATCAGCCCAATTTAATTGAGCAAAGAGTTTAAAATGAAAATAAAATCTTTAAATTTGTAGTCTAAATTATAGGTATTGTATAATTATAAACTGTATCACTAAAGGTAAACTAAAAGGTTCAAAATTAAATTATTATTAACTATAGAAATTAGTCATTTTTTAGACTTTATATAATTGAGTATCACAATTAATGTATTCGAACAGTTAGTTATGTATCCGGATGACTGATATTTAAGAATTTTTTTTAAAATAGAAAAGAGTAGGGGTATGATATAATTTAAGTCTTTATATTATGCGATTTATGTAAGTTATACAAAAGAAAATCATCAAAAGCCTTGCCCCAAATTTCAAACTGTTGGGCTGACAGGCCCAAATTCGTTCCTCCTGTCCTAATTCTAAGTAGAACAACTTTCACATATAGCAAACATAAAAATCATATTTGTATGTTGTAGTTATAGTTTGCACAATTGTATTCCATACAAACATAAATATGTATATTTTGCTATACATATACAAAGAAAGTAATTGTATAATTCAATATAAATATACAAAGAAAGCAGTTGTATAATTCTCTATACATATACAAAAGAAAGTAGTTGTATAATCTGTTTCGGTATACATATACAAAAGATCAATTGTATAATCTGTGTTTGTATAAAGCGAGAAACAGAGAAAGACAAAAGAAAACTAGGATGGGAAAGATTGTATTTGTATAATAATAAGTGTATATGATGAAAATATATGCATTTATACTTGTATATACAATTTTCTCTCGCTTTATACAAACACAAATGCAATGTATATATTTGTGTTTGAATAAAGTGAGAGATACGAGTGAGAGTAGCGAGCAAGATCTGGGAGAGTGACGAGCGAAATTTGGAAAAGGGAGAGAGGGGAACAAAAAATATATGTATATATACAATTTTCTCTCGCGTTATACAAACACAAACCCATTTTATACATTTGTATTTGTATAAAAGCGAGAGAGGCGGGTGAGACTGCCACCAAAACGAGAGTGGCGAGCTAGATTCCACTAGGGAGAGATGCTAAAATAGCAATAGTTTGCTATAGGGTACAATTAAATCAAACTATGTTTATAACATTTAATTTGGATTAATAATTTGTGTTATATTATATACAATTTCCCCCTAAAAACAATTACTCCTAGTTTTAAGTCGTATACACTTTATCTCACTTACATAGAGGCCTCTCTCTTTTATCACTCACCTCTTGCTTCTCTTGTCCCACTTCCTCTTTTTATTCGTCCTCTTTGCGTTCGTGTTTCAGAATTTCAATTTTAAATACATATATGTATCTTACTATCAAAAGTACATAAGAGTATTTATGTATTCTACACTTTTTATACCAATATGTACCAATTTCATAACATTCATGTATCAATTGTTAGTACCATACGATGTATTTGTGTTTCACCATTTTAATTCGATGAAAATATGAGCTATAAGCACCCAATATTAAATATACACTGATATATATCAATCAAAAATTATTTTTAGACTAGAAAATGACCATGAACTAGAAGTATAATAAGTACATGTACCCTAGACATTTTCATTAGTAAAATTAACATCCTACACACATTTAAGAGGATAAATATCAAGTTGTAATCATACTTTTTAAAAATAAACTACTTATAGCATAATATTATCATCTTATAGCACATCAATTAATAATATATTAATTAAAAAATATATTATTAAATGTAAACTAGTTATAGCATATTATTATCAAGTTATAGCATATTAACTAATAATATATTAATTAAAAAAATTATTTTATTATTTAACTAATAATTATTATGTTTAAATAATTAGTTTCATTTATTCACTTACCTTTTATCAACAAATTATTATTTATTAATCAATTACCTATTAAACTTTTTAATATAAATAATAAATTATTAAATATTAATCAATTACCTTTTAAATTTTTTAATATAGATAATAAACTATTAAATATTAATCAATTACCTTTTAATGTTTATAATATAATTTATAAATTATTATTTATTAAATATTAATAATTTTTTTAATATAAATAATAAATTATTAAATATTAATCAATTACCTTTTAATGTTTATAATATAATTTATAAATTATTATTTATTAAATATTTATTAAACTTCATATTATATAGTTACTTTTTAAAAAACAAAATCTAGAAATTAGGGATTTTATTTTAAATAATTGATTAATATTTAATTACCCAATAACTACCCACCTCCATATCAACCAATACTCTTTTATCTTCCCTCAATATACTCAACCTCTCCCCTATTTACACTCTTCTCTTTCTACCATATTAATTTTGCACGCTTTTTTTCATGTTTCTCTCTCTATTAATCAATTAAAGGCAACACATGTTTCTCTCTCTATTAATTAATTAAAGAGAGCACGCCTAATTTCTCTGTCATATTAAATCTGAGCATACATTAGAATACTGATTTCCCAAAATACTGATCAAACTTCACAAAAACATATTTTCCTTTCAAGCTTTAAACCAATCGAACTCAGCATCTTTCGAAGGTGAAATTCATTTTTGCGGATGTTCCGATTGCTTTTCCTCATCATCCAAATCGTCTTTCACACTTTTTTCGCCGTCTCCGTCACTGTCAGCCAAAGTATCACATGCAACTTTCCGGTCACTTTCGGCACCGGCACAGGCCGTAACTAGAGTTTCCAAATCAACTTGAGGCATTCTAGAGAGAGAAAGAAGAAGGTGAATAAATTATGAATAATATAGTAGTAATAAACAATGGACTAATGGAATTCTTTTTTTAGAAGGTGAAATTCATTTTTGCTAAAATGAAAGTGAACCAAAGGGAAACTTCCAAAACTTCTTTTTTGTTACTTTTTGAAATAAGTCAAATTATTTGATGAATTTTTTTTTTTTTACATTTTTTACTATGAATCTGTGGGACACTTTAGAATCTTTTTATTTGTGCTGAATTTTAAGATTGTTATTTTTATTTATGGCAAAAAAAAATTAATGAAAAAGAGTGAAGTTATAAGAGGGACAATCATTTTTATGCTTAAAGATCTTGTAGAGATCTTGTAACAGTCATCTCTGCATGTTGTATAAAATATATTTAACTATATATGTCATAATATATTAACTATTGTATTTAATGGTAGTATGCTTAAATGAATATTTGCACTTTATTAAATGTGTATGATTTTTGTATAAATTTCGATTGCAATATGCAAAAATATATGAACATTGTATGAAAAATGTATAAATATTGTATAAATTATGAATGTCATATTGAACTTTGATATATGTAACAGAAACAAATGGTATATATATGAACATTGTATGAATACTATATGAACATTGTATGAATGACAGTAAAGTTCAATGTATATATATAATGTATAAACACTGAATGAATTATGAATCTCATATTGAAATTAGATATATGTAACAGAAACAAATGGTACATATATGAACATTGTATGAATACTATATGAACATTTTATGAATGGCAGTCTAGTTCAATGTATATTTATAATGTATAAACATTGTATGAATTATGAATGTCATATTGAACTTTGACATATGTATCAGAAACAAATGATATATATATGACAATTTTTTACGAAATCAAACTTTATAAATGTCAATGATAACAACTGCACTCAATAAAACAAAACGTGTTTCTAACATTCAAAACAACACAATAACAAATGTAACATTACGAAATCATTGTTTTTGCACAGGATAATTTGAACATGTCTTTCTATTGTGTCCAACTTGACGGCATCTACTGCAAGTCATTTTTGTACGTTTGAATTTCACGTCAGCAAACTCCTTCCATCTTTCAAGTTTTGGTCTACCCGCTATACAAAATTAATGCAAAACATATATTCTAATTTCATTAGAAACATATACTGTAATTTTGAAAAAAAAATGGACTTTCACACACAAATGATACACGTTTCGTATAATCTTCATACATTATTAAAAAAAAAATCAGACTTCAATGTTACACAAATTTATAATCAGTTCATATAATTCATACATACTTCATACACAGTTAATATATCATTCACTATCCTATACAATACTCCAATTAAACAAACACAATAAATTTTCACTACAAAATTAATATAAAAACATATATTATAATTTAAATAGAAACATATATTGTATGCCAAAATTTATCAGATTACTAAAAAAAAAGTGAAATATGCAGCTATGAAAATATTCTTGAATTTTTAGAAAAAATGACTTATACATTGAAAGCAATCTGAAAATAATCGTGAAATTTTGGAAAGAAGACTACTTGTAACGTTGATCCAAATATGTTTGAAAATGACAATCTGAAAGTATTCTGAAAATCCGAAAATATTTTTATTATCTGGTTGAGTTTTTTAAGGAATTAATTCAAAAAATAATATTATTTTAACTAACTAGAGATATTTAAGGCAATGATGATAATTTGAAAATGTTTAATATCCCTAAAAACGTGCTAATCATATATTTAACTTTAATTAAACTCCCTAAAAAGTGCAACTATTCATATTAAAAAACGTGTTACCTGCATTAAATGTATCAATTAATAAAGAAATAAAAGTTTCATAATTTGTGTTATCAGTGTGTTAATTATTAACATTAATTATCCATTATTACTTTATCTCCTTAATTTTTAATTAATTGTTAATAACAACTCCTTTTAATAAATTATAATTAACAATATAATTATTAATAAAATGCTATAGAGTGAGATATTAAATGCTACACAATAAAATTGAAACTCTAATGAAATAACTTGATAATATTACTGTATAAAATGCTATATACAAAATTTAAAATTTAATTAAAATTGACACAAAGTTATCTATCGAAAGTGAAATATGTAGCTATGAAAATAATCTTCAATTCTTTGGGGAAAAAATGACTTATATGTTGAAAGAAATTTTAAAGTAATAGACAAATTTTAGAATGAAGAATAATTGTAATGCTAATCATTTATCTACCTTTAATTTAACTCAATAAAAAAGTAGTTCTTCAAATTCTCAGGCGTGCATATTAAATTACTGCGCATTAATTATAACTGAAAATTAGTTGTCAGAATTAATTACTCATTAGCACTTCATTTATGTTGTCAGAATTATTAGGCATTAGAATTAATTACTCATTAGCACTTTATCCACTTATTTTTTAATTAATTTTTAATAACAAATGCTTTTAATAAATTATAATTAACAATATAATTACTAATTAAATGCTATAGAGTGAGATATTAAATGCTACAAAATGAAATTGAAACTCTAATGCCATAACTTGATAATAATACTACATATTATGCTATATTCAAAATTTACACTTTTCATTATTACTCTACTAGTTAGAAACATGTGATAAAGGAAGAGCACAAACTTCTTCAAATAAAAAGGATTAAATCAAACAACTAGCTACTTCAAATTCCAATTTACTCATGATGCAATGAATGTTGCTTGCTTAAAAGTACTATTTTAGAAGACAATGATCTATCTATCCTGGATTCTTGGCAATTAATTCCACTATTATTTTCACTATATTTTTTCTTGTTCCAATGTATGTAGTCACTAGACAGTGAAATTGCAAGTAGCTAGATTTTGACCAAATGTTTCAATAGTCATTAGAGATACTTCCTATTCAAGGTTGTCCATGTTTATTGACCCTTCCTTCATAGATATATAAAGACAAAAAAATTTATAAACTGACAACAATGTCTTATGGTTTATTTGGTATTGAATAATTAAAGACCAAAATAATCCAACCATAATATATAAGGAATCAAATCATTTGGAATTAGCAAATTGAAGCTTAAATGGTAATATATATATTATTTGTTTCACTCTCTGAAGAAGAGTTTACAAAAAGGGAACCATAGTTATACTTTGTTAAGTTTTGGGTCACGTGTCAATAACTTTTGATCATAGTTGGGTTCGAAAGTGATCGGTGTGTCATAGAAAACTTACAATTACAAATAATATGGTTGATAAACTAGACGACATATAAAACTATACTATAAGACATAATATTATTATATGATAATTGATATGTTCAATTGGCCTTCATATTATAAAACTAATAAGAAAAACCTTAAAATTGTAGAGAGAAAATCTCTACAAAACAAAAAATTCCTAGCGACTAGCCGATTACATTGTGGATTCTATTGTTATTCTGTTATGGGAATAGGAATCTTCAATTCATAGATCTCTAAATTTTTCCTCTAAGGAAAGAATAAACCAAATATGGAAGAAAAATATATTTTTCTTTCGTAAAAGTAAAAAAATTTATGATAATGTTTTATCTTTTTTTTTTTAGAAAAAACTAAACTTCAAATAAGGTAAGCAAATCATAGCAAAATCCTAACAATTATAACTTATAAATTGCATTGACTTGGTATAAACACCCGGTGCGGATACGTTTTTTCCCTTTTCCACTATATTTTCTCTTATTGATGCAGTTTCTCATTATCTTTCTTGTTTCAGTATATCAAAGCATTTAGAGAAGTAAGAAGTCATATAATATTTTATGGACATTTTCTTATTGGATAAATAAAAAATCGAACCAATAGCGACCAAAAGCTGATAAACAAAAAACCGATAAAAAAATATCTTATTGATTTGTTATTGGATAGCATATTTAAAAACTGATTAACCGAACCGATAATATATAAAACCAAACCGAATCGAACCGACTGATGCACACCCTAGAAAATCATATATGGCTCACACTAATTAACTAGGTAATTATTTGTTGTTATTATGTACTTATAATTATAAAATATATGGTACTCAACTCTATTAGCCTAATAACGACATATGCATATTGATTAGCGATTTGTTAGAAATATTTAATATGTGCAATATCTTTTTCAGGCCCTTCAAAAAGATCTACATAATTATTACAGATTTAGTTGTTTATATTTCCTTTTCTGTAAAGTGTCTACGTACAGGTAGGGGAAATGGAGAATGTTTTGTTGTGAATGAAATAAAATTAAAGTATAATGATTATTTATAAGGGTGTCCGTGGTTTGGTTTGAATCGGTTATTGATTAAAAGCAAAATCAAACTAATCTAATTGGGTTTTTAAATTCCTATAACTAAACCAAACCAAATAACAAAAATAACCATGGGTTTGGTTATTGACGGTTTGATTCGGTTTGGTTCAGTTTTTTTGGTTAATTCGATTTGAAAATAATAATTTTTTTGAGGACGTACGAATCTTGATAGACACAAACACTAAGTACATGAACAATCTACAGAAAATTTAATGTCAGTTCAGTCAAGCAATTAAGCAATATTAAAGTTATCATTGCACGAACAAAGTGATTCATTTAAGAGAAAGTGTGACTATTTTATGTGAAGTACAATAGGTAAAGACTAAAATGAATTTTGATGGACTTGGATTTGAGATTGTTATATTTAAACTAAAGTGTGGGCTTGAGAAAATGGTAAAATTAAAGGCTTAAGTTATTTAAAATTTAATAAAATATTTTTTAATTTACTTATGAATAATGTATAAATAATTATAAAATTTATATATCTGATTTGTCGGATTGGTTTGATTATTTTTGCGGTTGTTTTTTAGTAAAACCAAAACCTAACCAAATAGTATCGGTTTTCAAAATTTAAAAATCAAACTTAACTAAACTAAACCAAATATCGATTTTTTTTTAATCGGTTTGGTTCGAAATACGGTTTGATTTGATTGTTAACCATAACTATGAACAACCCTAATTATTTAGATTCATGTATTTAAGAATTTAATGTTGTTTTTCTTTAACAAGGTAAAACATAAAATATAATCTAGTACCTTTAATTTGTTATTTTAAAAACATAAAACATAATGTAGTACCTTTAATTTGTTATTTTTGTTAAAAGTGAGTCCACGATAGTTATCTTTTGGATGCACGTGCAAGATAAATCCTTCTCTAGTGTAATAGTCCACAAATTACATGTACAAATTAAAAAGGTAAACTACACATGTCCCGTGTGACGAGCTCAAGTGAGGAAGCATGAAAGAGGTTTCGAACCTAAGATCCTCATTTGAAAGATCATTATTCAATCAACATAGTCATCTTTACGAATTGTTTAATTTTTTTGCTCTCAGATGATTTTGTATATTTTCTTGCAACAATCATGCTATTTAGTTGTCCAAAAGACTTACACTAGGTAGTAGGTACACAGAAAGAACTTCAAAAAGTTAACGTATCATTTTGTATATAATTAATTATATACCTGCTCAAACAAGTAAATAATTAATTCCTTTTTTGTTGGAGTGAATTACTTCACATAATTTTTTGACAAATGATTTAAGTACTAAAAGTACCGTCAATGGCTTACACAAAATCCAAAAATATGTTCTTGATCAGAGTGTATATAAATCAAGAACATATTTTTGAATTTTGTGTTAATAATTAACGCTATTTTATTTAACACTTAATCATATAAATGCATATATAGTGCGTACCTATCAATAATTATTATTTTTCCTGTGCAATTATCCATCATTGAATGATTAGCTTTAATATTCGTACAATCAGAATAAAATCAACGGTGTACCAAATATGGTTGAGTGTTAATTGCACAATCTGATTATTATCACTATAATTCTCTCTTTTTAAAAAAAAAAAAGAAAAAGAAAATGTATAGGCAAGTTTTTCTATGTATATTGCTATCAATTATTTTTTTGCTTTGTCTCTACCCCTTTTCTTGTCATATTTTTCATGCAAATCTATTTTTTTTAAAATTTCGACGATTTATCAGAAATATTTCTCTCTTACCCTCATACTAGCACGAATAAGGTGTACAATATATTCTACCCGCCTCAATCCACTTGTATGATTATAATAGGTATGTTATTATAAAATACTTTCTCCATTTCATTGCTTGGCCTCTATAACTAAAATAGATGTTTCATTTTAGTTGTCATTTTAGCAAATTCAAAGAGTTTTTTCATTTTTTTTTCCTCATATTACTTTTAATATTAAACAACAACATAAAATAGATTTAAAATTTCAAAACATCATTAATAAGATTAATTTAGTCTAATAAACCTCTAGATAAGGTTTTTTTAAAATTTTTTATTAGATCAGCAAGGATCAAGTAACCTGAAACGGAGAGAGTAGCCAAGTTTTACTTTAGCAATTCCTTGGCATTGACAATTTATTTATATTGTAGTAAATTAGGGGTTTTCTATTCTTCTTTTCCACAATAAAAGTCATCAATGTTCCTTTACCCTCAAACAACGCCTGCAAATTAGTGCAAATTACTTTATTAATAACATTGCTTACATGTAAAATTATGACGTGTGTTTAATACTAAAAATAATAGTAATTTCAAAAAGTCAAAGGCTCAGGACGGCAAGATAAGCTGTATAGTCAACACATGATTAACTGTGAAAATTAGTCAACATAATTAACCGTTTTAGTCGGTAGTCGGTGAAAACGAAAAAAAAATAATATGAGATTGTTTGGTAGCTAGTTAGAGTTATGCGGATATTATTAACCTAAAAATTAGTGATGAGAAAATTTATGTAGTAATGTTTTATACAGATTATTAATCATGTAGAGAGTAATTATTTCATCTTCTAATATGTATCTCTCATAAATATGAGTGATGCAGATTTCTAGATTAAAAATCAAACACTATTAATTTATACATCAAAATTTTGGTTTTTAACCAACTATCAGTCGTGATATTACTTATGTAGAATTTATATAATATCTGCATTTACTACATCAAAAATAATTATTAGTGACATTCTTGGTATATGTCCCTAAAGTTTTTAACGACATTGGTTCTAATGACGCTTAACTAATGTCGGTAAAAAATTTAGCACTCTTTATTAATGTCTATATTTATTGTCGCTAAAAGTTATTTTTGTTGTAGTGATTATTATAACTCACTTATAAATCAATTATCAAATGACTCGTGTATAATTAGTAATAAATATGGAATGTAACATTCTTTTCGCATATACTATCAACAAACAAATTAAAACGAAGAAAATATTAAAATATATCATCACTGGCTACGTATAATGCTTCTGTTGTGGGAGAAGCAATGCCTCACAAAGAACATTGACCTTGTTTTAAAGTAAAAATCAATTATTATCGTGTCACCGGCCATTTAATTAACGTACTCTAAACTGCTAAAATATAATAATATTGGTTTTTAATTATTATTAGGGAGTATATTATTGGCTATAAAAGGGGTGTTTGTGAATATTTTGTAGACCACCAAACTGCTACAATTGCTGTTATTCTCTATATTCTCTCTGATTAATCTCTCTTTTGTGTTTAATTTAATATTTTACTTAACAATAATGACTACTATTCCGGTTATTGATTTTTCAAAACTTGATGGAGAGGCAAGAGCCCAAACTTTGGCTCAAATTTCCAAAGGTTGTGAAGAATGGGGATTCTTTCAGGTATTTATATATATATTTGCAATTTTTTTATTTTTTTTGTGAAAGTTTAATTTATGCATGGATATTTAAATGTGTTTTTATTGGTAGTTACCCAAGAGTTCAAAATTAAATAAAGGGGGTGGGGGGGTGGGGGGAGGGAATCGCAACCTCTTCTTAAATTCTGTTGCTGACAAATGAATCTTGAGCCTAACGTAACCCCAACAGGTAGCTTATAAAGAAATGATTACACAAGATCGTATAAGAAAACCACTCATCATATTACCCTCGGGGTGGCCTAGTGATTTGAGCTTGGGACTTTCATGTTGGAGGTCTCAAGTTCGAAATCCCTTGCCAGCGAAAGCAAGGGGTTTGCCTTCTGGGTCGAGCTCGTCGCACCAGGCTTGCCTAGTGTGGGTTACCTCTTCTATGTGGTTTGCGAGCTATTGCATAGGAGCGGATTTTACCCTGTGCGCATCCAAAGGATAGCGGCTGCGGAATTCCTTGTCATAAAAAAAAAATCACTCATCATATTAATCATCGATATGAGACTTCATGACCTCACCCATGAATATCGGACGTAAAACTAGTCAATTCAGAATATATCCTAATTAGTGTGATGACATATATATATATATATATATATATATATATATATATATATATATATATATATATATATATATAGTCGATCATTATATCGCGATTTATTTAATATTATAATATTAATATATATATAAGTGGGATAATTTTGTGTATATATGCAGTTGGTGAATCATGGGATACCAATGGAGTTATTAGAAAGGGTGAAGAAAGTGGGTGAAGAATTCTTTAAGTTGGAAAGAGAAGAAGTATTCAACAAGTCAAAAGCAGTGAATTTGCTTAATGAATTTGTGGAAAGCAATAAAAATGGCAAAGTTGAAAATGTGGATTGGGAAGATGTATTCCTTCTAACTGATGATAATTATAATCAATGGCCCTCCAACACTCCTCAATTCAAGTAAATTTCTATCTATCTCTCTCTATATATGCATATCACAAGTCTCAATTTTGTTATTCTAACGAAGCGTTTGAACATAAAAAATGTGAAATTTGAAAAATGAATTTAAAAATTTAAGCTTTGTTTGGACATGAATATAACTTGAGATAATGGTGATTTTTTATGTGTGTTTTTGACATGTTTTTAGAGTTTTCCGAAATCAAGAATCTTCCAAAATTATCCATGATATCTTAAAATGTAACTTTTTTTTTTGTCACGCACTATAAGAAATCTGTGAATTACATGAGGATTTTTCTAGGAATTAGTATGAAAATCCGCAAAAAACTTATTTTTCTACAAATTTTCATAGTAACCACCAGAAAAATTCCATGTAATTTACTCTTTTCTTATAGTGACTTTAAAGTACTACTGGACTTTATTCTCTATAATAGGGATGCGTAAGTTATATACTTGTAATAACATGTAAAAACTCAATTAATTAAATCAGTGTGACAAATAATTCTGGAATTACTTTTACTATCTGAAAATCACTCCATTTCATTTATAATGATCAAGTTAAAATATTTTTCATATCTGATTTTTGTTTTTTTTTAATAAAATAATAGGGAAACAATGAAAGAGTATAGATCAGAGGTGAAAAAGCTAGCAGAAAGAGTGATGGAAGTAATGGATGAAAATTTAGGTTTATCAAAAGGTTACATCAAGAAAGCCTTTAATAACAATAATAATAATGGTGCATTTTTTGGTACAAAAGTGAGCCATTACCCACCATGTCCACATCCAGAAAAGGTCAATGGTTTAAGAGCTCACACTGATGCTGGTGGTGTCATTTTGCTCTTTCAAGATGATCAAGTTGATGGTCTTCAAATCCTCAAAAACGGACAATGGATCGATGTACCTCCTATCCCTAACGCCATTGTGATCAACACAGGTGTGTGACCATTTTTCATTTGTCTGATTTTGACTTGACATGAATTACACGTGCATATTCTTTTGATCACATTTACTTGCTTGTTGTATTTGAGTTTATTCAAATTCGTTAATTTTGGTTCAAACTCTATAGGTGATCAAATCGAAGTGCTTAGCAATGGGAAATACAAGAGCGTTTGGCACCGTGTCTTGTCAAAACCAGATGGGAATAGGAGATCAATTGCTTCATTCTATAATCCTTCATTGAAAGCCACTATATCTCCAGCACCAGAGCTACTAATTTTGGAAGAAAAAAAAGTGGATCAATTAATTACTACTTATCCAACTTTTGTGTTTGGGAATTACATGAATGTTTATAATGAGCAAAAGTTCCTTCCTAAAGAACCAAGGTTCCAAGCTGTGGCTGCAATCTAAACTAGTTTTTTAAATATAATTATGCATGCCTACCAACTTCTTTTTATTCAGTTTTTAGATTAAATAAAGGTAGTATGTATAATTAGTTTTTGTATCTCTTCTTTATTTAAAATAAATCTGTCCATTCTTGTCTTTTGTAAATTTGTTTCTGATTCGAGTCTGTTCATGAAATCACCTTTTTTAAGGAGCATTACATTATCTCCCAATGTGGACTTTCTTATCGAATTCAAATTTAATTGGGCTCAATACCAAGAAGCAGAAAATATCTCAGACAAATGTGCAAAGATTGATACTTTATAACAAACCATGAGAAAATAGCACTGTACAAATTTTTTTACTTTGAAAAAATAAGGTATAACCTAACTGCATATATCACAGCCAGACGCAGAGTAAAATATAACCGTATAGACTCTTAGTATATTAAAATTATTTTTCTCTTGCATGTATGACTGTACACTAATTTACATGAATGAGAGGAGGATTGATCTTGATAGTTTCAGAGTGCTTTCTGCTCTAGTCTATCGTTCCAATTTAGACAACGAACCAAGCTATGAAACCAATCACCTGTCTGATCAGACTTGTTTACTGTTGGTAGTGGATGCTCGCTCATATATATGCGAACAGAATCTCCTCTAGAGAGTTGTTGCCTTCTCTTCCCATCAAACGAAACCCAAGCATTGCTACGTGCATCCTCTGGTATCTGTTCATATGTAAGAAAAATGAGAGAAGCAATGAATCTGGAATAGACAATTATAGGCTATGTATGATCTTCCCACAATGAGAACAATGTCATGATGTAGACATTAAGTGATGATATGTGCAGTTTGCAAATGTATTAATAAGGAACTAATCCATTTAGTTATGATCTAATATGGTAACCATGGTGTCCTCGACTAATTCCACGGGAGCATCCTTCACATAGTACTGGCTCCTTGACAAAGAGTATATGCTTCCCATCACATGGAAGATTTTGGTTCACGTATCTGGGCAGTAACTGAACGCTGGTATCTCTGCATAGGATCTCTGTCTCGGCCTTGTCTGCACCACTACATGGAACTATAATTATCAGCAGCCCCTTTCTCAACATAATTTGTATTTGGTTGTTATATTCATCCAACCAAAAGTCCAAAATCATACTTCTCAGATTATTATATTAGAGCTTCTCTCACCTTTCTCTCTTTGACAGCATCCTCAACTTCATAATACTAAGCTCTCTCTCCATGTTCAGCAGTGCTTATATCTGACACCTATGCAATTTCTAGTTCAAGATCCTCTAGTAGCGTAAAATTTGTTGGGCTAACTAGGCCCAGTTGGGTTATCTCACGAGAATAACTAGTGATCCTTTGCTATTGTAACTAATAGTACCTAACTCTATAGGCTCGACATTTTTGCAAACACCAATCCTTGCTTACTAGGGCAATCCAAAAAGGAGAACGAGAACAGCTGAGTACTGCTAAAAGTCAGACTAAGAGTACAGATCATATGATTGAAAACTGCCGCTACATACTCTCTATTCTTGCAGGTCTGACTGGTACTTTCTTTCCACCAGCTGCTTCGATCAATATTAAGGCTGCTACACCCACATCTCCTACAAAAGCAGCTCTAATGCCTTTGCACAGAACTTGGCAACTATATGGGCATTGATAGCATCTTCAATAGTGAAAATGCTACCATGTGTTAGGGTTTGCATCATTAAACACAGCTGTTCGCTCTGCCCAGCATTTATCTAAAAATTACAATTAATCCGTATGGTCCAACAATAAGCATTCGGCTACCAAATAATAGTTTAATTCACATGATATATGGAACTACAGTATTTCATCCCACACACTAAGCTTTATGAGTCAGACTGTCAGACTATAGAAGATTTCCCAGTTGTTCTCGTTCACTAGGGTTCAAAAAATACAACTTAGAACTGAGCCCATTCTGATTAATGTGCAACGTGTGATGCTACTAAACCCTAAATGTGATGCAGAGGAGATTCACAAAGTGAAACCTGAACACCATTCACTAGAAAGCCTTGTCAGCTATGGTTATTATTTCTAAAGATTCTTGTTCTCAGCCTTTTCCCGCCTCAAAAGCAGTACTCCTCAGTCCTCCCTAACCAATAATAGAATCAATCGAACCACAACCATTTTGAACCAGTTTAGCCATATTTCTGCTCAAATTTAAAACACCTTTAGACCTTCCCCACAGCAACAAGCCAACAACCATATTATGTAAAGAGAATGTTTGCTAGTTAACTGCATCTTTTATTCAAGCGGTGCCCAAGCTAGCTTGCGCGCACTTCAACTAATTCCACTGGCCACCTGCCACGTCCAACCAGCATAGGTACCGGGTAACACTATCCACCAAGGCTTGGATAGATGAGAAGAAATCACTTAGTGTTTTTGGCTCCTCCGAGAATTGAACCGGAGACCTCATGGGTCTGAACCTGCTTCATTGACCACTAGGACACACCCTTGGGTGCACTAGTTAACCACACCTTATGAAGATACAACAATTTTAGCAGATGTAGAGCTTAGATTTAAGAGTTCCTCATTCACGGGTGCAACACCTAAGGAAGACCTGAAATACATTGTTCTATATGGCTCTCAAGAACATTTTTAACCAAACTCTTTGTTCTATACTTTGCAACGTTGGTCTCCAGATCTAGCCTAATGACTTTGAGGAAAAGAGTATCCCTATACAAAATATCATGAAGTTTTTGTCTAATTACAACATACAATGCCCTAGAATGAAATTCAGCAACCTAAGTCCTCACCTGATGCAAGACTTTTGAACTAATGATAAATTTAACATGATGTACTTCCATCCCAAGAGATATACCAATCTGAAAAATTTATTTTATATTAGCTGCCATGGATAAGTGTATTTAGATCTTTTTATCAGGGAAAATTACTTTTAGATGTTGCTTAATTATCAATATCAAAGAAAAGGCCAAGACAGTTAAGATGATACACAGGAGCATATTTTTCTACCCTTTAATATGTGTTAGTGATTACATATTTCCAGACATTGTACCATCGTATACAAATATATGAAGCTGAGGGATAAGATTAGCAGCACTAAAGAATGAATAAAGCTCTAAACCTCTTCCATTTTAGATGGGAAATACTGTCAACTGTATAAAGTTTTTATTTAGGAAATGAAAGGCATTAGCATAAACTAGTCATACTTTTTTGCTTTGGAAAGTAAACTAGTAATGACAATCTTTTCCAGTAATCATAAAACACATATTAAGACAGTCACCTTTAGTTCTAGTTTTGCAGAATCTGGAAGTATGACAGGTCTAAACGAGAGAGAATGTGGACAAATTGGTGTAAAGAGCATGCATGGAACATTAGGATGCACCTGCATGACATAAATTTCCCTGTCAAATAATGTTCACGCATTCACTAGGTGAAGGTAAAATAATTAATAATTGTTAGCAGGATGAAGAACGGTTTCAAAGAATCAGATTTCATCACCAATATGATCAACAGCAAGTTAGTATAATTTCCAAAAAATTCCCTTCACGAGTAGATCCTTAAGAACATCGTGTGTCAGAATCAAATTTAATGTGCAAAACCCATCTTTTCACAAAATTGCAGCTTCAAGTTTTTGTTATTAGAAAAAGAACAGCTAAATACAACGTTTAAACAAAATGAAAACATGTCGGATATGTAACGCTAACTCAAGTGGATTAACAAAGCTCAGTTAATACACAGTATGATTTTCCAAAATTGCTGCTTTTGATGCCTAATAGAAATTCCTCTTTGGAATCATTTAGCATAAAAGGGAGATACCTATTCATTTATTTACTTTAATAATGTATGACAAGTGTATCAACCCAACTTTGTCAACCATTCTTAAAAGCCATACTTGCAAAGTGAATGTATTTTACAACGAAGTTCACGGTGTACTTTCTATTTTTCATGTTTTCAATCTTCGTCTTTTCCTTGCTTTTATTAGGGGGCAAGGGAGCTTAGTGGGTGTGTTCTGCCCTCCCTTAACACTTTATGGTAATTGCTGCCACATCAAACTGCTCGAGCTATAAACATCAACCTTCTGATATGAGTTTAAGGGCTTTCACTATTTTTTGATCGTTAGGACTTTAACTTTTAACTTGGTCTATAGATTCTAATGCAGTAATCACTTGTCACATTTCACAATATATATTCGTAAGTGATGTGTCTCAGAAGTACCATGGAACCCCCAGCAGCTGTTGAGTAAGCTGTACTTCCAGTTGGAGTGGCCACAATGACACCATCACCTTGCACCTGCCAAATAAAATACAGTATGACAAGATTATTCTTTCATCTCTTGCTCATTAATTCAGAAGTGCACTTGTTGGATCCACTTCTTTTTTATTCTAGATGAAACGTGATCTAAAATATTAAAACATAATCCCTCTCTAAATCCTTTGTCAGGGCAAATTGATGGTTAAGAATTTAAACCGCACCTTGGTTATGAGGCGGTCATGTTCATAACACTCTATTTTTGACAGGTATGGATTAGAACCACGATCAACTACAACTTCATTTAGGACATCAAACACCTTTCCAGGCATTGCTTTCCCGCTTCGGAATATCTCACATCGGAGACGCATCCTTAGAGTTATATACACACCATCTAGAGTGTTGTTTCCATGGATGACTTTTCTAAGATCCTTCTTATAATCTTCAAACTATATGAATTGATGACAAGAAGCAAAAGATGAGTATTTATAGATAATGAATAAAAGCTTAACTAATAAGTTGAGAGGCATACTGGATGGGAAGTGAGAAATCCAAGGGATCCTAGGTTAAATGAGATGACGGGTGGGACAGCACCTCGAAATATATTTGATGCATGGAGTATCACACCATCTCCTCCCAAACACGCAACAAAGTCAACCCTCTCATGAAGATTGCTGCATTTGGTACATCAGGCAAGGTCAGACCTCTCTGTGAAGTAATGAACACACAGAGGGAAAAATAAACGAAAAGAACAATAATTTTGCACGTACAGTTATGAATCATCCCACCTGGTATCTTGACTATAGAAGGTCTGAACAAATCCAAAGCCTGGGATTCTTGCAAATATATCATGCACCTCAGGTTCAACAAGAACAGTCATCTTCTCTTGGGAATACAAAAAAGAAGCAGCCTTCAGGGAGAAAAGAAATGGAAAAGGAGAGAGTGTGTTAGAATTTCTGTTTATAAGAGAGACCTATGAGTATATGTGAATGAATGTCAGAGAGCAATTGCAAATGGAAATGTAAGCAAAAACATTTGAAAGACAACTTTTAAGCACATAGTTTCCAGCTTATAAGAAAGTTGACATGATATAATATAAAAAAATTGCAGAGATACAGACTTCAATTAAGTTCAGAACATAAAATTCATCAAACTGACCCTTAAGGTATTTTAGATGGAATGGACAGATGGAACTCGTAACAGGCTAGATAGTAACTTGAGAATCATATTGATGAAAAGGTTTCAGCATCCTGCCCATTGACCAAGTAGACTGACACATTTAAAGTATGCTAGTAGGAGGGGAAGGAAATTCAGAGGTAAAGACAAACCACCAAATTAAGAAGAGAAAACTAAATGATCACATTTTCCTTCCTCCTGTTGGTTGATGGATGGAGTTTTTAATGAGATAAACCGAGTGACAATTAAATATACTCGCAATTACTCAAAATCACTTAACATGTTTGGGCAGCCTTTGCAACATACTAACAAAATCATACAGACAGATATGGCTAGATTATTTTGGCAACACAGTTGAGCCTACTTTGTATTTATACCAGCCACAACATAGTCCGAGTGCAGCCTCAGGTATGATGAGTATCTTAGGATGCTTGATTATGCTCCCTCTACGGTAATTTCTAAGGTATTCTATAACTACACGGATTACTATTTTAACTTACAAGCTCCCTCCCAATCCATCGACCAAGAGTGAATCAAATGTCTTTACCCAAATTTGCACATCCCCCTGTTGGAGATTTGTTTTATAATATACCCCACGGTAATAAGAATGAAATGCCATCACCCTCATGTCGGGAGCTTGTTACTTTCTTCTTTTTTGTGGTGGGAAAATTCATGACGAGCTGATCTTATGTCCTCAATGCAATCCCAAACCAAATGAATCCAATGAATATGCAATTTCTCCTGTTTCCTCATGAACTTTATGCAATTATTCCTCTCAATTACTCACAATTTGAAAAAAAAAATGGTATGAGCAACACAAGTATATTTACTAACTTCAGTTATTCACAATTTGAATTTTTGTGAAAGGATTTGAACATTTCCACATCAGTTCCCATTATTAGGACTACAGCAAATATTGGAAACGAAGCAAATACAAATGAAAAGAATTGATAGCAATGCTAGTTCTTAAGATCCTAAGTGGCCTAGTGAACCAATTTGCGACATATGTTCATTGCAGATGCATGCTAAGCTTTGACATAAGCAACAGTAATGATGGTATTTTAAGAGCATTTATTTACATTCACCTAGTTTAATAGAAGATGGAAATTCTTTTATGTCTTTCTAGGAGATGGAAAATCCCATCCGTAATTTAGCTTTTAGCAAAAATGGAAACCATATAAGAAATACTTGAAAAATGTTTTCAACATTAAGAGAAGTACTAAATTTTCCTCCCTTTTGTACTTAATGATAGAGAAAACTTTTTCCTCCTTTTCTTTGTTAAGGTAGTAAAATGTTTACTAAGTTGGATACTTGCACTAAGATCTACGCTATCTTCTTTATCAATGATATGCATCCATTCACTTAAAACGTTCCTCAGAACTTGAAAGAAGTGAAGAATGAAGAGAGATGCTCAGCAGCAGTAGTAAATGAAAATCACAAGGTAAAAATTCAACAAAATTAATGAGAACTGTGCAGAGAACCTCTTTAGCTTCTTCCATGAGTTCGTGTCCCAGTTTCTTCAACAGCAATACAGTCTTCGGTGGGGATTTCCACAAAAGCATTTGCTGCTGGGTGCTAGGATGAGTGAACGCCAAGGAAGATTCTGTTACCTTTTCTCTGGTGCACGAATACCCATCTGTACGAACCAAAAACATCTCTGCCTTCCTTCTTGACTGTACTCTTACGACACCAGTGGCAGAAGCACACATACTTCCTTCAATCTGCTCCAAGTTATCTTCCAGTGAAGGTGTGGTGACCTCAATATTTCTATTCTCTGCGGTAGTGACTCTAGAGTCAGCAATACATTCTAACTCATTTCTTGCACCAATAGTAATAGCATTTTTTATTGAGGTTTGCATTTTCCCGTTGCTGCTTCCATTCAAAATTGGAGTCGCAGAGCCATTTTGACCAGCATACATTTCTGTATTTGAAACGGAAGTTGAAGGGTCTGTAATTAAGAGTTTATCAGAAGATGAACCATTTAAATCTACTGATTCCACCGTTCTTGTGGCACTATACGTGCTTGGGGTTTCATTTCCTTTTGGTACTCTCTTGTTGTTATATCTTGAAGCAGAAAGCACCTCCAATCTTTTCCTTTCATAAGTAAAATATGCTGCTGGTGAAACCTTCCTACTTTTGAAAAATGTGGACATATCTTTTCTGGAGAAGACATTAGAGGGAGGCAGCTGAGTATTGAGTGGGTTCACATTGATGTAGGATGCTAGCACCGTGCTTTCGGGATTGGACGAAACAATTTCATCTCCTTCGTTCTTGCCTAGGTCCGTAGCTTCAGAAATGTGCTTGATATCTTCCGCAGCAGAATTTATGTCATCTGAACTTGTAGACAGCGGCCCATCATGATTATCAGAGGCAAAGTTGACTTCATCGTTAAAGTTTTTACCATCTTCCAGCCTAGGTGACATAAATGTTTCTTCAATTCCTCTAGCATCACGTGATGAGTTCTCAATCGAGTCCATGGCCTTATATGTACTGGCTACAACATGTGGTGTGTAGCGAGTAACGTATTGCCTCCATCTAGAGACCATAGCTGATGTCCTCTTAATTCCTTCTTTACTATGGAGATATATGGGCTTTTTGTTTAAATCAGAGACCAGTGCTGCAAACTTTTCAACCTGCTCCACTGAAGGTGATATACCAACTTCAACAGGTAGATTAACTAATTCAACATCCCCTGACAATATGGCTTCATCCAGCACTTTCTCATAGAAGATATCTTTTACAACCTCAGCTCTAAGATCTACAATGGTTTTGAACCCTCTCTCCAACAGCCATCTGAGACCTTCATCAGTTACCTGGCCACCTATCCAGAAAGCAACCTCAGAAGTTGCAGACTGAGTAGTCTCTTCTTTTGATGTTGACAAATAAACAGGACTAAAGTTAGCAAACAGTGAATGGCCGGGGTTCTTTTCCCCACGAGGAAATCCGGCATCATAACATACATTCTTCAGTCTTTGAAGTGTTTGCCACACAACAATGCTGCGAGGATCATCAGGTGTCAAATAGTTTTCAAGAGCAACATGCAAGCTCTCGCAGTACCTCTTCATTTCACCTCTGAAAATAGCAAGTGGAGGAAGCATATCATCCATCATATGCACATCAACATCTTGAAATAAGTTCATAATCGATGATCTCCCAGAAACTACTTCCTCCCTTCCTTTGTTTAGAAGACATACCATGCATCCTAGCACAGAAACTAATTTATCTTCCAGTATTGATTTATCATCTGACGGTACATCATATGAGACATTACATTCTCCAGTTAGTGGATTGCATAGGGTGTCCATTAATGAATTATGAAGTTGTTCAGCAGCCCGAAAGATTCTACAGTAAGCCTCTATCTCTGCAATATCCCCAGGTAGTGGACCAATCCGGGAAAACTGTGAAGTGTCACTGGCCTATACATTTTGAAATTTGGTGGGAAAAGAAATATCAGGCAATATCTAGTTTTCAACGCACAACGGTCAAGAAAAAACTGATAATTAGAATCTCTATTATCTTTTTCATGATGGTGGTGTCTGCACAAGACTGATACTTGGATAATGATGAACTTGAAATTGACTACAAAAACTGATCCGGATCAATTAAAAGATCTATGTGAAAAGAAAATGTAGAACTTTTATAGTGAGGATGTCTTATCTAATTAATGAACAGAAGTGATAAAATGGAAATAATAATGCAGTGAAAGGTCAAGTAGACGTAACGGTTGCTAAGAGACAGTTATTAATTCAGCAAAAAGTCGAGGTGTTTCAAATTGTTTGTTGACACGGATAAAGTCAGGGAAAAACTACGATACCATTTCAATCAATATGCCTTTGACATATAGCCTATAGGAGTTAATTGAGTAGCAATATTTCTTTCTTTCCAGCTAAGATTGGAGATCCTGTATTTTACACATCCATATAAATAAGTCCTTAGGTTTCTTAAACGGTTTAAAAAAGTACTCCCAATCATTCCTATTTCACTCAGACTTGTTCTATAAAAATCCAAGCCATTTGACACCAACATTAAGAATAGAAGATGCATCTGACAAATTCATGCACATTTCAGTTAGCTCAGGGGATATGCTTAGATAGTAGAATTCTTCTCTTGCAATTGGATCATCCCGATTAAAGGTTGAATCTTTAATAGTCTAATAGTAAATTAATGATAGTATCTAATACCTAAATAGAGTTGATACAAGAAACCATCACTAAGGTTACTCAATTAACAATTATTATCTCAAAAAGTCACTTTCTTTATTGAAACAAATTGAAATAACAAAAGGGTAACTTTCAGATATAATAATTATTAGTTGAGTAACCAAATAAGCCGATTCACCTGAAAAAAGTAAGAAATTTTACCTGAGAATCCAATCCAATGTTGACGGAGAAAGCATTAGATAGCTCAGCACTGACAACAAACTTGAGACGACGATACCCTAATCGATTCCCATTTCCCTTAACTTTTGCATAATTAAGCTGACAATACTGAAGATGGATTCCTGTACGACCCATTTTCAAGTGGCACGGACAATAACGAAAACATGTTGCCATACCAGTTACCACCATGAACAAATTCTGTATTTGTACTAATAAATCAGTATAATGAATCAACAACCATCAATTTGTATTTCAAGATTTTGGGTTCTATTTGTGCAAAAAAATCTCAAATTTTTTGTAAAATGCAAATTCTGAGGCTAAATAGAAAATGGGTGTGAATGTATAAGTGACAAAATAGGGGAAATTTTGTGTGGAAATGGAAAAAAATTGTGTGGATAATAATATTGGAGAAGGAATAATGGGACAAATTAGAGTTGTGGAAATCAGTGGTGGGTTTGAGATGGTTCAAATTTGTACATCATTGTTTCCGTCTCTGTTTTTCCCCAAACTTGGATTTGATGTGTTTTGAGTATGTGATGTAAAATAAATCAGAGACTTCCTTTCATAAAGGAGAATACAAAAAGGCGAATCGAAATTAATTTAGTCATGAATCAATTGATTTATTAAGATTTTTTATAAATTCGAAATTTTAGATTAAATGATAAATAAATTTTGCATTGTTAATTTAATTTAATTTTCTTTAGAATAATATATAGATATTCGCTTGAATCTTTCATGAATCACCTAATACTTTACTAACCTATATATGGAGCAAAATTATCAAACGAGGACACTTAGAAAAGTTTATACACATGTAAAAAAAAAAAGTCAAAGAATGAAAATGAAATGAGTCAAATAAATAAATAAATTGGAGAGTAATTTGAAAAAGATTGAACGTTAAATCAATTATTTTAAAGGAATTAAAAATGGTGTGAGAAATAGGGGTAGTTGTTGTTTAATTTCTAAAGAGGAGTGAATGAGAGACCGTTGATGAATAGCGGAGAGAAAATCAAAATGGGAAAAGGATGAATCTTTCTTCTACTATATAATTCGTCTAACAAAATCTAATTTTTCTTTTATTTATTTATATTTTACTTGTCACAGATTCTTATTTGAATAAATACCATTTATGCGATTAATGTCACGTGTCTTTTAAGATCTAAATTGTCTTGTGAAGTTCAGTGTGTACTTGAAAATTTGAGAAAATTTAGGTGAAATTTATGTAACATCCCTTTATATTAGAGTAAATTTTATGAATGACAAATATAAAATCATATTAGCTCTCTAACGGCTAAGTGTTGTATTTAATACAAAAGCAAAGACATGCAATAAATAGGAAATTGGATACAGTGGAAAAAGTTAAAGTAGGAGTTAAATAATATTGTGTAAATTTCTAATATAGCATAATATGTAGTATTATTATCAAGTTATGGCATTAGAGTTTCAATTTCATTTTGTAGTATTTAATATCTCACTTTATAGCATTTAATTAGTAATTATATTGTTAATTATAATTTATTAAATGGATTTGTTATTAAAAATTAATTAAAAAGTAAGTGGATAAAGTGATAATGAGTTATTAATTGTAGTGCCTAATAATTCTGACAACATAAATGACATTGCTTTTTAATTAGTAATTACTGTGCACACTAATTGATTATGCACGCTAATTACTGCGCACGCTAATTACTGCGCACACTAATTACTGGGCAGACTAATTGATTTGAGAATTTGAAGAGACTAATCTTTTATTGAGTTATATTAAATATAGATAAATGATTAGCATTAAAATTATTCTTCATTCCAAATTTTGTCTATTATTGTAAAATTTCTTTCTAACATATAAGTCATCTTTTCCCCAAGAATTGAAGATTATTTTCATAACTACATATCTCACTTTTGATGGATAACTTTGTTTCAATTTTAATTAAACATGGTGGAAAGTGAAATTATTCGGGTTAGTTTTTAATTTTGATTTGTTTATTTCAATTATGAAGTGTACGTTTGTTATTTTTTATATTTAAAACATTGTTAATTTTGTTGGTAACTTTAATATATGTAATACAGTTTGTATAAAAAAAAATTTGAAAAGAAACAGTATGTTCTGTATAGCTAATTTGAAGTATGAAGTTTATTTTATTAGTGAATGAAATGTATATGATACATGTATAATTTGTGTATTAATTATATAGCAATAAAACATTATATTTTACTAAAATATTCTTTTAATGTTGTGAAACAGGAAAATACGTCGATTTTCAGATGGAGGGCATCATATATGATGCGTCTAGTCTCTATATTGGTTTAGTGAATGCAATAATAAATCAACTTAATATAGACAAAAATATAAATTCTATTGATATAAAATACATTGTTAACGATATGTGTCCCCCTATTACTATTCATAATGATGTAGGGGTAAAGGTGTTTCTAGATCAGAAAAAGGTTAATTTGGATTTCTTTTCAAAATATCCTCTGTGCATATCTTTGGTAGATGATGAGATGCATAATGAAAGTCGTAGTGTTATTAATACTGATATAATAAATTGTGATGTTAGATTGACAAATAATAACATCGATCTATACTCCAATAATTCTATTCGTTTAATGGGAATGAATTTAGAAGGAGTTATCAATGAGAATAATGAAGGTGGGGATGATATAATAAGTGACTATGCAAACCTATTTGTTGCTGAGGATCAAGTTTACAACAATAGGAAAACACTGAAGGAGGTCATGAGACATGTTGGACTCGCTTTAATGCATCAAAGTAAGTTTACACTACTGTATGGAACATAATTTTTATTTTGAATTTTGTTGTTGTATGATATTTAATTTTATATTTTCTTGATTTTTAAATAGTTATCACGTGAAGTGTATTTCTGAGACATGTTCTTGGATGATGAGGGCATCTAGTTTGAATAAATCAAATTTATTCAAAGTTAGAAAGTATAATGCTCAGCACACTTCTTCTGTTAGAGACCGAGTGTATGCAAGACGTCAGGGGATAACTGACGTTGTAGCTGTCTTAATAATGGAGAAATATATTGATCCGTCTACAGCATACACTCCAAAGGATATATCTGCTGATATGTTGAAATTGCATAGCGTTTCGTTGACGTATATACAAGCATGGAGGGCAAGAGAGAAAGCAATAAAATTGGTGCGCGGAGATCCAGCAAAGTCATATGCCAGATTACCGGGTAATTTGCATATAAATAATGAATTTAATTGTTTTTTATTTTTTTAATTTTTAAAACTCACAATATAGTATGTTTTGGTTTGTGTATTATTTCTGTATGAAATTTGTATACTGCAGTAAAAAAATTTAAGTGACGATCTGGAATATTCTGGTCCTTGTATTATTCATGTATGAACTTTGTATACTGCACTAACAAATTTTTTTATTGATGATCTGGAATATTGTGTTCCTTGTATAATTCATGTATGAAAATTGTATACTTTTTGTATGTATCCTTAAAAAATAAATAAAATATGTATCCTTAATTGTTTTTTATTTTTTTAATTTTTAAAAGTCACAGTATTGTATGTTTTGGTTTGTGTATTATTTTTGTATGAAATTTATATACTGCAGTAAAAAAAAATTTAAGTGATGATCTGGAATATTCTGGTCCTTGTATTATTCATGTATGAACTTTGTATACTGCACTAACAAATTTTTTTATTGATGATCTGGAATATTCTGTTCATTGTATAATTCATGTATGAAAATTGTATACTTTTTGTATGTATCCTTCTGATAATAATTACGAATTTCAGGTTATATGTATATTTTGGAGCAAACATATCCAGGATCGGTATTGAAAATAGAAAGGAAAGAAGGTGATAAATTCTTATATGCATTTGTTGCATTAGAAGCTTGTATTAGAGGTTGGGAGTACTGTAGGCCTATTGTAGTTGTTGATGGGGCGGGATTAAAATGTTCGTATGGTGGTACAATGTTAACTGCAAGCACAATGGATCCGGGAGGTATTTTTTCATCCTATTTAATTTTCAGATTAAGTAATATAATAAATTATTTTATAAATTGTACTTGATTTGTGTGATATTTTAAATAAAATTTGATCAGGTCATATACTTCCGTTGGCGTATGCGATAGTGAATTCTGAAAACGACGCTTCATGGTCTTGGTTTTTTGAACAGTTTAAGGAAGCGTATGGAGTTAGACAAAATATGTGTTTTATGTCAGATAGAAATGAAAGCATATGGAAAGGGACTGCTACTGTATATCCCGAATCAGAACATTATGCATGCATATGGCATCTGTCAGTAAATGTGGTGAAGAATTTCAATAGAAATACTGAAGATCTGAAAATTTTGTTTTTTAAATTGGCAAAAGCTTATACAAAAAGAGAGTTTGAGGAAATTATGGGAAGAATAGACAACATAGATACGCGCATACGACCATACTTGTTTGATATTGTTATAGCAAATGGTCAAGAGCTTTCTCGAATTGTGTTGACACCCAATTTTGGCCTAACATTTTTTAAAAAATTCGTAATTTTATAGTTTCAATTTCGATTTGCTAAAATCACTTAATTCATATTCGAATCAATTAGATTATTTTGTTAAATTTAAGAAGCTCGCTAAATTAATTTATGTGAATTCATCCTTTTAATCAATTACTTTAAACCATTCAATAGACCAATTTTGGTCTTTTGCATTTGTCCCACATCGCTTCCCACATCTATTTGGAACCAAAAAATTGGCCTATATAAGCCCCTCTTCATTACACCAAAGAGAAGAAAAAAAGAGGAGACCAAAGAGTACCCAGAAATTTTTCGGGAATTCTTGGTTCCATAGTTTAATATTTTTTAAACGTTTTGCGGTTGTTTGAGTTTGGAGAGGTGGTGGAATCGTCTCTGTCAAACTCGTAGTTCCGATTCGCTGCCCAAAACCAGGTAAATTCTTTCTTAGCTTTGTATTATTTAATTTGTAGCTTTTCTATCTGTTATGTGTTAATTAGCTTTGTTTTAGCTTTCGTGTATTAGGTTTTGGTATGACATTTTGGTAGCGTTTCTCTTGTTCCTTGTTTTATTTACTGTTAGTTTATTTATTTATTATTTATTATTTTTATTTTTATTTTTATTTTATTTTTTTTATTTTTTTGTGATGTTCTATTTATATTTATCACCTGATTTGGTCTTAAATATTAAAGTTCATTTCGGCCTTATCCCTTATACTTGTTCCTATAATAATAAAAATTTAATTATGTGTTTATGCAACTGATTCATAGAAATATCAAATGTGTTGGTTCAAGTTCTGTGTTAAATGTTGTTGCTTTGAAGTTTATTTTATTTTATTTATTTATTAATATTTTCTTTCTTGGCATGATATTGTATCCTTGCTCATGTTTCTTCATAAACTTCTATTTTAATTAAGTCTCGTTTTAATTGTTTTTCTTATCTCAAGTATTTATTTATTTCTTTATTTTTTTTGTTGTTGCATGATCCGCTTTGAGTCCATGACGGACTTATCTCCCTCGCATCTCCGAGTCGTTCAGCCCTTGGAAAATATGATGCACAGGTCAAAAAGCAGCAAATATGTTGCTGGGAATTAATCTGCAGGTCTCCAAGCTCTGAAAGGGGCTGATAATGTCGTTGTATACACTGATATACAATCATAAGATGCGATATACATGTCCAAAATTAGTGCAGGTGTTTGGGAAGCTGAATCCTGGCATATATACTGAGTATACACGGAAATATACAAAAAATAAATCGAAATACAATCCGTATACTGCGGTATACATTTAGTGTATACGCTGAAATGTTGGAGGAAAATAGGTTCAAGGGCCAAAAAATGGTGCAGCAGAATTTGGGCCAAAGGCCACAAATGATTGTTTCGCAGGATTCTTAAATTGTTAAAAAGGACCCAAATTTTGAAATTAGTTTAGGACAGGTGGGCCAAAGCCCAAATGAACGAATTTGGGCAATCAAGCCCAAGTTCAAATATTATTCTCTCTTTATTTATTTGTTTGAATTAATTAATATTTTGATAGAATTTTAATAATCTCCTAAAGGGCAGTCATTTTTCATTATTTTATTATTTTATTTACTTATTTTTGTTTTATTCACTTTTTTTCACCATTTAATTTTCCTTAAATTAATTTCCTTTAAATGTTTTTCCTTTAGAAATAAATAAAAAATAGAATAAAATATGTTAAAGCGAATTTTCTCTTTACTTAGTTAAGAATTTTATTTTAAAAGTCATTTAGTCAAATCGCCGGTCAACCGCGAGTTAGCGGACATCCCGAGGGCCTAATACCTTCTCGGGATGTACATTGAACTTCGAACCTTTTCAATCGATTTTTTAATCTGTTTTTAAATCTTTTGAAATTTTTTCTTGATTTTATCAAAAATCAAGTGGCGACTACGTAATTTAGAAAGTCAATTTTTCTTAAATAATAAGATTAATTGATTTTTCCGAAACTTAGTCAAATTCTTTCCATTTTTAAAATAATAGCATTTTAGAATAAAACAGAAATGGCGACTCCGCTGGGGATTAATTAAGTCCTAACCAAAATGATTTGACTATGTGGACTAATTGTATTATTAAATTGCTTAGATGTGATTAATTTGTTTAAATTATAAACTGACATTGCATATCATGACATATTTCCGATATATATTGTATAGTATATTAAAGGATGGTTTGCGGAACCATAGCCGAACTTTTTTATACTCACCCTTTTTCGGAATTAGCGGCAATTTATTGGTTCGTAATGCGTCCAATGGTTGTTGCGAGTTCCAGCCTAAGTTGTCTGCTTGGGTTCCAGTCATTCAAAGCTCACTCTTAGTCATCTAGTGTAGAGCGAAGCCGAAATCTTATATTAAGCATGACACAAGACTCGATGCACATTTGTATAAGCATTATATCCATTGTTTGTAGCTATGTGATATATTACAGTTTTTCTTTAATTAAAACAGTATTTATTTATTTTATTCATTATTTGTGTGATATTTTGCATTATCCATTATGTACAAGAACTAACTGTTACATTTTGAGTTGTTCTTCTTCACAGCAAAAAATTGATTTATGTTCGAATTTAGAAATCATTATTTGTCCGAAGTCTCAAGAGACAAGAGGATTAGCGAAATGCGAGTCCTTGTATTTCACAAGACATTAAGTCAAAACGATAAATCAGGGGAGTATTTGACTATGAGGTCGCATCCATTTATTTTTATTATTATTTTGCATGATGTTCCTGCTCTCACATATTTCTCATATTTTTGTAGGAATACCGTCCCCGACATCAGTCGGGGATTGTCATAAAAATGTCTGGATCTCGTGAAAAATGAGAAGAGACAAAGGTCCAAGAAAACATCCAAAAAGAGTACAACAAATCATTACTGTAGAAATTCGTAGGTTACATTCAACAGACAGTATAAATATTGACGATTTAGTGGCGCTAGACCTAGGAATTATTATATGCCTTATCTACACGAACTACGCGAACCTGATTCTCATTTCGGTGAGATACGTAGGCAACCCTTCTTGGGTTCGGTATTATTTTTCCAAAAGTAAGAAAAAAAAAGGGTAAAAAATAAATAAAATTGTTTGTTAATATTT
>CM040623.1:75262818-75282752 GCA_022817965.1 Solanum lycopersicoides | reverse complement strand
TTTGAAACCGTCTTCATCCTGCTAACAATTATTAATTATTTTACCTTCACCTAGTGAATGCGTGAACATTATTTGACAGGGAAATTTATGTCATGCAGGTGCATCCTAATGTTCCATGCATGCTCTTTACACCAATTTGTCCACATTCTCTCTCGTTTAGACCTGTCATACTTCCAGATTCTGCAAAACTAGAACTAAAGGTGACTGTCTTAATATGTGTTTTATGATTACTGGAAAAGATTGTCATTACTAGTTTACTTTCCAAAGCAAAAAAGTATGACTAGTTTATGCTAATGCCTTTCATTTCCTAAATAAAAACTTTATACAGTTGACAGTATTTCCCATCTAAAATGGAAGAGGTTTAGAGCTTTATTCATTCTTTAGTGCTGCTAATCTTATCCCTCAGCTTCATATATTTGTATACGATGGTACAATGTCTGGAAATATGTAATCACTAACACATATTAAAGGGTAGAAAAATATGCTCCTGTGTATCATCTTAACTGTCTTGGCCTTTTCTTTGATATTGATAATTAAGCAACATCTAAAAGTAATTTTCCCTGATAAAAAGATCTAAATACACTTATCCATGGCAGCTAATATAAAATAAATTTTTCAGATTGGTATATCTCTTGGGATGGAAGTACATCATGTTAAATTTATCATTAGTTCAAAAGTCTTGCATCAGGTGAGGACTTAGGTTGCTGAATTTCATTCTAGGGCATTGTATGTTGTAATTAGACAAAAACTTCATGATATTTTGTATAGGGATACTCTTTTCCTCAAAGTCATTAGGCTAGATCTGGAGACCAACGTTGCAAAGTATAGAACAAAGAGTTTGGTTAAAAATGTTCTTGAGAGCCATATAGAACAATGTATGTTCAGGTCTTCCTTAGGTGTTGCACCCGTGAATGAGGAACTCTTAAATCTAAGCTCTACATCTGCTAAAATTGTTGTATCTTCATAAGGTGTGGTTAACTAGTGCACCCAAGGGTGTGTCCTAGTGGTCAATGAAGCAGGTTCAGACCCATGAGGTCTCCGGTTCAATTCTCGGAGGAGCCAAAAACACTAAGTGATTTCTTCTCATCTATCCAAGCCTTGGTGGATAGTGTTACCCGGTACCTATGCTGGTTGGACGTGGAAGGTGGCCAGTGGAATTAGTTGAAGTGCGCGCAAGCTAGCTTGGGCACCGCTTGAATAAAAGATGCAGTTAACTAGCAAACATTCTCTTTACATAATATGGTTGTTGGCTTGTTGCTGTGGGGAAGGTCTAAAGGTGTTTTAAATTTGAGCAGAAATATGGCTAAACTGGTTCAAAATGGTTGTGGTTCGATTGATTCTATTATTGGTTAGGGAGGACTGAGGAGTACTGCTTTTGAGGCGGGAAAAGGCTGAGAACAAGAATCTTTAGAAATAATAACCATAGCTGACAAGGCTTTCTAGTGAATGGTGTTCAGGTTTCACTTTGTGAATCTCCTCTGCATCACATTTAGGGTTTAGTAGCATCACACGTTGCACATTAATCAGAATGGGCTCAGTTCTAAGTTGTATTTTTTGAACCCTAGTGAACGAGAACAACTGGGAAATCTTCTATAGTCTGACAGTCTGACTCATAAAGCTTAGTGTGTGGGATGAAATACTGTAGTTCCATATATCATGTGAATTAAACTATTATTTGGTAGCCGAATGCTTATTGTTGGACCATACGGATTAATTGTAATTTTTAGATAAATGCTGGGCAGAGCGAACAGCTGTGTTTAATGATGCAAACCCTAACACATGGTAGCATTTTCACTATTGAAGATGCTATCAATGCCCATATAGTTGCCAAGTTCTGTGCAAAGGCATTAGAGCTGCTTTTGTAGGAGATGTGGGTGTAGCAGCCTTAATATTGATCGAAGCAGCTGGTGGAAAGAAAGTACCAGTCAGACCTGCAAGAATAGAGAGTATGTAGCGGCAGTTTTCAATCATATGATCTGTACTCTTAGTCTGACTTTTAGCAGTACTCAGCTGTTCTCGTTCTCCTTTTTGGATTGCCCTAGTAAGCAAGGATTGGTGTTTGCAAAAATGTCGAGCCTATAGAGTTAGGTACTATTAGTTACAATAGCAAAGGATCACTAGTTATTCTCGTGAGATAACCCAACTGGGCCTAGTTAGCCCAACAAATTTTACGCTACTAGAGGATCTTGAACTAGAAATTGCATAGGTGTCAGATATAAGCACTGCTGAACATGGAGAGAGAGCTTAGTATTATGAAGTTGAGGATGCTGTCAAAGAGAGAAAGGTGAGAGAAGCTCTAATATAATAATCTGAGAAGTATGATTTTGGACTTTTGGTTGGATGAATATAACAACCAAATACAAATTATGTTGAGAAAGGGGCTGCTGATAATTATAGTTCCATGTAGTGGTGCAGACAAGGCCGAGACAGAGATCCTATGCAGAGATACCAGCGTTCAGTTACTGCCCAGATACGTGAACCAAAATCTTCCATGTGATGGGAAGCATATACTCTTTGTCAAGGAGCCAGTACTATGTGAAGGATGCTCCCGTGGAATTAGTCGAGGACACCATGGTTACCATATTAGATCATAACTAAATGGATTAGTTCCTTATTAATACATTTGCAAACTGCACATATCATCACTTAATGTCTACATCATGACATTGTTCTCATTGTGGGAAGATCATACATAGCCTATAATTGTCTATTCCAGATTCATTGCTTCTCTCATTTTTCTTACATATGAACAGATACCAGAGGATGCACGTAGCAATGCTTGGGTTTCGTTTGATGGGAAGAGAAGGCAACAACTCTCTAGAGGAGATTCTGTTCGCATATATATGAGCGAGCATCCACTACCAACAGTAAACAAGTCTGATCAGACAGGTGATTGGTTTCATAGCTTGGTTCGTTGTCTAAATTGGAACGATAGACTAGAGCAGAAAGCACTCTGAAACTATCAAGATCAATCCTCCTCTCATTCATGTAAATTAGTGTACAGTCATACATGCAAGAGAAAAATAATTTTAATATACTAAGAGTCTATACGGTTATATTTTACTCTGCGTCTGGCTGTGATATATGCAGTTAGGTTATACCTTATTTTTTCAAAGTAAAAAAATTTGTACAGTGCTATTTTCTCATGGTTTGTTATAAAGTATCAATCTTTGCACATTTGTCTGAGATATTTTCTGCTTCTTGGTATTGAGCCCAATTAAATTTGAATTCGATAAGAAAGTCCACATTGGGAGATAATGTAATGCTCCTTAAAAAAGGTGATTTCATGAACAGACTCGAATCAGAAACAAATTTACAAAAGACAAGAATGGACAGATTTATTTTAAATAAAGAAGAGATGCAAAAACTAATTATACATACTACCTTTATTTAATCTAAAAACTGAATAAAAAGAAGTTGGTAGGCATGCATAATTATATTTAAAAAACTAGTTTAGATTGCAGCCACAGCTTGGAACCTTGGTTCTTTAGGAAGGAACTTTTGCTCATTATAAACATTCATGTAATTCCCAAACACAAAAGTTGGATAAGTAGTAATTAATTGATCCACTTTTTTTTCTTCCAAAATTAGTAGCTCTGGTGCTGGAGATATAGTGGCTTTCAATGAAGGATTATAGAATGAAGCAATTGATCTCCTATTCCCATCTGGTTTTGACAAGACACGGTGCCAAACGCTCTTGTATTTCCCATTGCTAAGCACTTCGATTTGATCACCTATAGAGTTTGAACCAAAATTAAAGAATTTGAATAAACTCAAATACAACAAGCAAGTAAATGTGATCAAAAAGAATATGTACGTGTAATTCATGTCAAGTCAAAATCAGACAAATGAAAGATGGTCACACACCTGTGTTGATCACAATGGCGTTAGGGATAGGAGGTACATCGATCCATTGTCCGTTTTTGAGGATTTGAAGACCATCGACTTGATCATCTTGAAAGAGCAAAATGACACCACCAGCATCAGTGTGAGCTCTTAAACCATTGACCTTTTCTGGATGTGGACATGGTGGGTAATGGCTCACTTTTGTACCAAAAAATGCACCATTATTATTATTGTTATTAAAGGCTTTCTTGATGTAACCTTTTGATAAACCTAAATTTTCATCCATTACTTCCATCACTCTTTCTGCTAGCTTTTTCACCTCTGATCTATACTCTTTCATTGTTTCCCTATTATTTTATTAAAAAAAACAAAAATCAGATATGAAAAATATTTTAACTTGATCAATATAAATGAAATGGAGTGATTTTCAGATAGTAAAAGTAATTCCAGAATTATTTGTCACACTGATTTAATTAATTGAGTTTTTACATGTTATTACAAGTATATAACTTACGCATCCCTATTATAGAGAATAAAGTCCAGTAGTACTTTAAAGTCACTATAACAAAAGAGTAAATTACATGGAATTTTTCTGGTGGTTACTATGAAAATTTGCAGAAAAATAAGTTTTTTGCGGATTTTCATACTAATTCCTAGAAAAATCCTCATGTAATTCACAGATTTCTTATAGAGCGTGACAAAAAAAAAAGTTACATTTTAAGATATCATGGATAATTTTGGAAGATTCTTGATTTCGCAAAACTCTAAAAACATGTCAAAAACACACATAAAAAATCATTATTGTCTCAAGTTATATTCATGTCTAAACACAAACTTAAATTTTCAATTTCATTTTTCAAATTTCACATTTTTTATGTTCAAACGCTTCGTTAGAATAACAAAATTGAGACTTGTGATATGCATATATATATAGAGAGAGAGATAGAAATTTACTTGAATTGAGGAGTGTTGGAGGGCCATTGATTATAATTATCATCAGTTAGAAGGAATACATCTTCCCAATCCACATTTTCAACTTTGCCATTTTTATTGCTTTCCACAAATTCATTAAGCAAATTCACTGCTTTTGACTTGTTGAATACTTCTTCTCTTTCCAACTTAAAGAATTCTTCACCCACTTTCTTCACCCTTTCTAATAACTCCACTGGTATCCCATGATTCACCAACTGCATATATACACAAAATTATCCCACTTAATATATATATTATAATATTAAATCGCGATATAATGATCGACTATATATATATATATATATATTTCATCACACTAATTAGGATATATTCTGAATTGACTAGTTTTACGTTGACTTGAAGTATTTGAGATATATATATATGCAAAGAAAAGAAAGAATTTTGAAAATGATGTAATAGTACATTTTTCTTACTATCAATTAACTCCGATATTCATGGGTGAGGTCATGAAGTCTTGTATCGGTGATTAATATGATGAGTGGTTCTTTTTTTTTTATGACAAGGAATCCCACAGTCGCTATCCTTTGGATGCGCACAGGGTAAAAAATCCACTCCTATCAATAGCTCGCAAACCACATAGGAGAGGTAACCCACACTAGGCAAGCCTGGTGCGACGAGCTCGACCCAGAAGGCAAACCCCTTGCTTTCACTGGCAAGGGATTTCGAACTTGAGACCTCCAACATGAAAGTCCCAAGCTCAAATCACTGGGCCACCCCGACGGGTAATATGATGAGTGGTTTTATTATACGATCTTGTGTAATCATTTCTTTATAAGCTACCTGTTGGGGTTACGTTAGGCTCAAGATTCATTTGTCAGCAACAGAATTTAAGAAGAGGTTGCGATTCCCTCCCCCCACCCCCCCACCCCCTTTATTTAATTTTGAACTCTTGGGTAACTACCAATAAAAACACATTTAAATATCCATGCATAAATTAAACTTTCATAAAAAGTTTTTAAAAAAAATGGAAATATATATATATATATAAAAATACCTGAAAGAATCCCCATTCTTCACAACCTTTGGAAATTTGAGCCAAAGTATGGGCTCTTGCCTCTCCATCAAGTTTTGAAAAATCAATAACCGGAATAGTAGTCATTATTGTTAAGTAAAAGATTAAATTAAACACAAAAGAGAGATTAATTAGAGAGAATATAGAGAATAACAGCAATTGTAGCAGTTTGGTGGTCTACAAAATATTCACAAACACCCTTTTTATAGCCAATAATATACTCCCTAATAATAATTAAAAACCAATATTATTATATTTTAGCAGTTTAGAGTACGTTAATTAAATGGCCGGTGACACGATAATAATTGATTTTTACTTTAAAACAAGGTCAATGTTCTTTGTGAGGCATTGCTTCTCCCACAACAGAAGCATTATACGTAGCCAGTGATGATATATTTTAATATTTTCTTCGTTTCAATTTGTTTGGTGATAGTATATGAAAAAAAGAATGTTACATTCTATATTTATTACTAATTATACACGAGTCGTTTGATAGTTGATTTATAAGTGAGTTATAATGATCACTACAACAAAAATAACTTTTAGCGGCAATAAATATAGACATTAATAAAGAGTGCGAAATTTTTTACCGACATTAGTTAAGTGTCATTAGAATTAATGTCGTTAAAAACTTTAGGGACATATACAAAGAGTATCAATTGCCGCTATAAATACATATTTAGCGGCAATTAACTTAATTGCCACTAATATAATAATTATTTTTGATGTAGTGAATGCAGATATTATATAAATTCTACATAAGTAATATCACGACTGATAGTTGGTTAAAAATCAAATTTTTGATGTATAAATTAATAGTGTTTGATTTTTAATCTAGAAATCTGCATCACTCATATTTATGAGAGATACATATTAGAAGATGAAATAATTACTCTCTACATGATTAATAATCTGTATAAAACATTACTACATAAATTTTCTCATCACTGATTTTTAGGTTAATAATATCTGCATAACTCTAACTAGCTACCAAACAATCTCATATTGTTTTTTTTTTCGTTTTCACCGACTACCGACTAAAACGGTTAATTATGTTGACTAATTTTCACAGTTAATCATGTGTTGACTATACAGCTTATCTTGCCGTCCTGAGCCTTTGACTTTTTGAAATTACTATTATTTTTAGTATTAAACACACGTCATAATTTTACATGTAAGCAATGTTATTAATAAAGTAATTTGCACTAATTTGCAGGCGTTGTTTGAGGGTAAAGGAACATTGATGACTTTTATTGTGGAAAAGAAGAATAGAAAACCCCTAATTTACTACAATATGAATAAATTGTCAATGCCAAGGAATTGCTAAAGTAAAACTTGGCTACTCTCTCCGTTTCAGGTTACTTGATCCTTGCTGACCTAATAATTTTTTTAAAAAAAACTTATCTAGAGGTTTATTAGACTAAATTAATCTTATTAATGATGTTTTGAAATTTTAAATCTATTTTATGTTGTTATTTAATATTAAAAGTAATATGAGAAAAAAAATAATGAAAAAACTCTTTGGATTTGCTAAAATGACAACTAAAATGAAACATCTATTTTAGTTATAGAGGCCAAGCAATGAAATGGAGAAAGTATTTTATAATAACATACCTATTATAATCATACAAGTGGATTGAGGAGGGTAGAATATATTGTACACCTTATTCGTGCTAGTATGAGGGTAAGAGAGAAATATTTCTGATAAATCGTCAAAATTTTTTTAAAAAAAATAGATTTGCATGAAAAATATGACAAGAAAAGGGGTAGAGACAAAGCAAAAAAATAATTGATAGCAATATACATAGAAAAACTTGCCTATACATTTTCTTTTTCTTTTTTTTTTTTTAAAAAGAGAGAATTATAGTGATAATAATCCAGATGTGTGCAATTAACACTCAACCATATTTGGTACACCGTTGATTTTATTCTGATTGTACGAATATTAAAGCTAATCATTCAATGATGGATAATTGCACAGGAAAAATAATAATTATTGATAGGTACGCACTATATATGCATTTATATGATTAAGTGTTAAATAAAATAGCGTTAATCATTAACACAAAATTCAAAAATATGTTCTTGATTTATATACACTCTGATCAAGAACATAGTTTTGGATTTTGTGTAAGCCATTGACGGTACTTTTAGTACTTAAACCATTTGTCAAAAAATTATGTGAAGTAATTCACTCCAACCAAAAAGGAATTAATTATTTACTTGTTTGAGCAGGTATATAATTAATTATATACAAAATGATACGTTAACTTTTTGAAGTTCTTTCTGTGTACCTACTACCTAGTGTAAGTCTTTTGGACAACTAAATAGCATGATTGTTGCAAGAAAATATACAAAATCATCTGAGAGCAAAAAAATTAAACAATTCGTAAAGATGACTATGTTGATTGAATAATGATCTTTCAAATGAGGATCTTAGGTTCGAAATCTCTTTCATGCTTCCTCACTTGAGCTCGTCACACGGGACATGTGTAGTTTACCTTTTTAATTTGTACATGTAATTTGTGGACTATTACACTAGAGAAGGATTTATCTTGCACGTGCATCCAAAAGATAGCTATCGTGAACTCACTTTTAACAAAAATAACAAATTAAAGGTACTACATTATGTTTATGTTTTTAAAATAACAAATTAAAGGTACTAGATTATATTTTATGTTTTACCTTGTTAAAGAAAAACAACATTAAATTCTTAAATACATGAATCTAAATAATTAGGGTTGTTCATAGTTATGGTTAACAATCAAATCAAATCGTATTTCGAACCAAACCGATTAAAAAAAAATCGATATTTGGTTTAGTTTAGTTAAGTTTGATTTTTAAATTTTGAAAACCGATACTATTTGGTTAGGTTTTGGTTTTACTAAAAAACAACCGCAAAAATAATCAAACCAATCCGACAAATCAGATATATAAATTTTATAATTATTTATACATTATTCATAAGTAAATTAAAAAATATTTTATTAAATTTTAAATAACTTAAGCCTTTAATTTTACCATTTTCTCAAGCACACACTTTAGTTTAAATATAACAATCTCAAATCCAAGTCCATCAAAATTCATTTTAGTCTTTACCTATTGTACTTCACATAAAATAGTCACACTTTCTCTTAAATGAATCACTTTATTCGTGCAATGATAACTTTAATATTGCTTAATTGCTTGACTGAACTGACATTAAATTTTCTGTAGATTGTTCATGTACTTAGTGTTTGTGTCTATCAAGATTCGTACGTCCTCAAAAAAATTATTATTTTCAAATCGAATTAACCAAAAAAACTGAACCAAACCGAATCAAACCGTCAATAACCAAACCCATGGTTATTTTTGTTATTTGGTTTGGTTTGGTTTGGTTATAGGAATTTAAAAACCCAATTAGATTAGTTTGATTTTGCTTTTAATCAATAACCGATTCAAACAAAACCACGGACACCCTTATAAATAATCATTATACTTTAATTTTATTTCATTCACAACAAAACATTCTCCATTTCCCCTACCTGTACGTAGACACTTTACAGAAAAGGAAATATAAACAACTAAATCTGTAATAATTATGTAGATCTTTTTGAAGGGCCTGAAAAAGATATTGCACATATTAAATATTTCTAACAAATCGCTAATCAATATGCATATGTCGTTATTAGGCTAATAGAGTTGAGTACCATATATTTTATAATTATAAGTACATAATAACAACAAATAATTACCTAGTTAATTAATGTGAGCCATATATGATTTTCTAGGGTGTGCATCAGTCGGTTCGATTCGGTTTGGTTTTATATATTATCGGTTCGGTTAATCAGTTTTTAAATATGTTATCCAATAACAAATCAATAAGATATTTTTTTATCGGTTTTTTGTTTATCAGCTTTTGGTCGCTATTGGTTCGATTTTTTATTTACCCAATAAGAAAATGTCCATAAAATATTATATGACTTCTTACTTCTCTAAATGCTTTGATATACTGAAACAAGAAAGATAATGAGAAACTGCATCAATAAGAGAAAATATAGTGGAAAAGGGAAAAAACGTATCCGCACCGGGTGTTTATACCAAGTCAATGCAATTTATAAGTTATAATTGTTAGGATTTTGCTATGATTTGCTTACCTTATTTGAAGTTTAGTTTTTTCTAAAAAAAAAAGATAAAACATTATCATAAATATTTTTACTTTTACGAAAGAAAAATATATTTTTCTTCCATATTTGGTTTATTCTTTCCTTAGAGGAAAAATTTAGAGATCTATGAATTGAAGATTCCTATTCCCATAACAGAATAACAATAGAATCCACAATGTAATCGGCTAGTCGCTAGGAATTTTTTGTTTTGTAGAGATTTTCTCTCTACAATTTTAAGGTTTTTCTTATTAGTTTTATAATATGAAGGCCAATTGAACATATCAATTATCATATAATAATATTATGTCTTATAGTATAGTTTTATATGTCGTCTAGTTTATCAACCATATTATTTGTAATTGTAAGTTTTCTATGACACACCGATCACTTTCGAACCCAACTATGATCAAAAGTTATTGACACGTGACCCAAAACTTAACAAAGTATAACTATGGTTCCCTTTTTGTAAACTCTTCTTCAGAGAGTGAAACAAATAATATATATATTACCATTTAAGCTTCAATTTGCTAATTCCAAATGATTTGATTCCTTATATATTATGGTTGGATTATTTTGGTCTTTAATTATTCAATACCAAATAAACCATAAGACATTGTTGTCAGCTTATAAATTTTTTTGTCTTTATATATCTATGAAGGAAGGGTCAATAAACATGGACAACCTTGAATAGGAAGTATCTCTTATGACTATTGAAACATTTGGTCAAAATCTAGCTACTTGCAATTTCACTGTCTAGTGACTACATACATTGGAACAAGAAAAAATATAGTGAAAATAATAGTGTAATTAATTGCCAAGAATCCAGGATGGATAGATCATTGTCTTCTAAAATAGTACTTTTAAGCAAGCAACATTCATTGCATCATGAGTAAATTGGAATTTAAAGTAGCTAGTTGTTTGATTTAATCCTTTTTATTTGAAGAAGTTTGTGCTCTTCCTTTATCACATGTTTCTAACTAGTAGAGTAATAATGAAAATGTCTAGGGTACATGTACTTATTATACTTCTAGTTCATGGTCATTTTTTAGTCTAAAAATAATTTTTGATTGATATATATCAGTGTATATTTAATACTGGATGGTTATAGCTCATATTTTCATCGAATTAAAATGATGAAACACAAATACATCGTATGGTACTAACAATTGATACATGAATGTTATGAAATCGGTACACATTGGTATAAAAAGTGTAGAATACATAAATACTCTTATGTACTTTTGATAGTAAGATACATATATGTATTTAAAATTGAAATTCTGAAACACGAACACAAAGAGGACGAATACAAAGAGGAAGTGGGACAAGAGAAGCAAGAGGTGAGTGATAAAAGAGAGAGGCCTCTATGTAAGTGAGATAAAGTGTATACGACTTAAAACTAGGAGTAATTGTTTTTAGGGGAAAATTGTATATAATATAACACAAATTATTAATTCAAATTAAATGTTATAAACATAGTTTGATTTAATTGTACCCTATAGCAAACTATTGCTATTTTAGCATCTCTCCCTAGTGGAATCTAGCTCGCCACTCTCGTTTTGGTGGCAGTCTCACCCGCCTCTCTCGCTTTTATACAAATACAAATGTATAAAATGGGTTTGTGTTTGTATAACGCGAGAGAAAATTGTATATATACATATATTTTTTGTTCCCCTCTCTCCCCTTTTTCAAATCTCGCTCGTCACTCTCCCAGATCTTGCTCGCTACTCTCACTCGTATCTCTCACTTTATTCAAACACAAATATATACATTGCATTTGTGTTTGTATAAAGCGAGAGAAAATTGTATATACAAGTATAAATGCATATATTTTCATCATATACACTTATTATTATACAAATACAATCTTTCCCATCCTAGTTTTCTTTTGTCTTTCTCTGTTTCTCGCTTTATATAAACACATATTATACAATTGATCTTTTGTATATGTATACCGAAACAGATTATACAACTACTTTCTTTTGTATATGTATAGAGAATTATACAACTGCTTTCTTTGTATATTTATATTGAATTATACAATTACTTTCTTTGTATATGTATAGCAAAATATACATATTTATGTTTGTATGGAATACAATTGTGCAAACTATAACTACAACATACAAATATGATTTTTATGTTTGCTATATGTGAAAGTTGTTTTACTTAGAATTAGGACAGGAGGAACGAATTTGGGCCTGTCAGCCCAACAGTTTGAAATTTGAGGCAAGGCTTTTGATAATTTTCTTTTGTATAACTTACATAAATCGCATAATATAAAGACTTAAATTATATCATACCCCTACTCTTTTCTATTTTAAAAAAAATTCTTAAATATCAGTCATCCGGATACATAACTAACTGTTCGAATACATTAATTGTGATACTCAATTATATAAAGTCTAAAAAATGACTAATTTCTATAGTTAATAATAATTTAATTTTGAACCTTTTAGTTTACCTTTAGTGATACAGTTTATAATTATACAATACCTATAATTTAGACTACAAATTTAAAGATTTTATTTTCATTTTAAACTCTTTGCTCAATTAAATTGGGCTGATAGTATTAAATATACAAAAAATACATTTAGTGGTCCGAGTTTTATCTAATGTGAAGGTTGAATTCCCAATACTAAATTCTTTTAAATAAATTATCAAATAATTCAATTATATTGGAAAAGAAACAATCTAACTCAACTTAGTTTTTGGTAGGGACATGAGATTTAACGGATGTGAGGTTTATATGATATGATGAAGTGATGGCAACTTAACGATGATTATATTAAAGTATAATATTAGAAAAAATTTTAAATGATTTTTTTAGTACGAAATAGAGTTTTTAGTTGAATATTTTTTGAAATGAAACATCAAGAGTGATTGAATGGGTAATTAATGATAACATTGATTATCATAGACGATTGATATAACTTTGTAATATCAGATCTTCAACCAACCCCAAAATTTAATTTATTTTGATCAATAGGAGATTAGATTATAGTGTTATTTTACGACGTAGTTTGTATGTTTAATTAATTTCAATTATAAATATGAAATGCATTTGTTAGTTATGTATTAAATTTATTTTTATATTAAATATTTAATAATAATTTATAATTAAGTACATTTTCCCATTAATAATCTGACTCAAAAATCAATAAATAATATTTTTGAAATTTATGGTTTTGAATTATACATAGTAAAATATTTAAATTTATTTTATTGTATTACATATTTCATGTGGATAGTTGAAATTTGTTTTTTTATAAAAAAACATTTTTAATAGTGTAAAATAAATATATCATAACTTAAAAATATAGTTGATCATAACTATTAGAATAATATTATAACAAATAAAGTTGTATACTAAGTCATTGATTTAATATGATCATAAATTACTTTTTATTTAATAATTATGATATTTAAAAATACCCGTGCAATGCACGAAACAAATATTATATATTTATATAAAAGAGAATCCTAGGCACGCCTAAATGACACCACCACAAGCAAGAATGTCCTATTAAATTTATTTATTTCCAAAACTAGCCTTCCCTTATCATGAAAAGATGTGATTTTTATTAAAAGTTTTGACTTTAATGAATAATTGCGATTTTTATCAAAAGTTGTGACTTTTATGAAATGTTACGACTTTAATGAAGAGTTGCGACTTCTTTCAAAAGTTGTGGCGTTTATTAAAAATTGTAACTTTAATGAAGAGTTTCAACTTTATGAAAATCATTTGTTCACACTACCATTTGTTGTCTATAAATAGAGGGATTTTCTCTCATTAAAAAACTTCGGACTTCTTCTACTTCCACAAATTTATATTCGTGTGCTTTGCTCCAGTTGAGTAACTTACTGATACCAATGTTTTGTATCAATAAGTTGGTGAATAAAATCGTTTCATCATGAGATGTTGTAATTCTTTAAACCTCTGGTATTGGAGGGAATATTTTTCTTAAGGGGACATAATGCATTCAGTGGACTCAATTTTTTTCTTTTTATTTCATTATATTTTTACATATCCTGTCATGTTTTTTACACTCATTAATTTATGCATATCATATTTAATTATTATTTTTGAGTACATGTTTTAAACTTTGTTTTTTATGTTTTTGCAAATTTATTGTCTCCAGTTATATTGAACATATACACTTATAGTACTTATATTCATTGTGCAGAAAATAATTATTGTACTCAACTTCAAGAATTCATATTTTGATATTCTATATTAAATTATATAACTTAAAAGTACTATATATAAACTTACATATTATATATTTTTACATAGATACATAATTTCTCACTTATCAATTGAAGAAATTCATTATGCAAGTTTAAAATTTATAATTACTTTCATGTTCAACGGTAATTTCTTTTTTGAATATGTTAACAATTATTTGAATTTTCTCCTAAGACATATATTGCAATTATATAAACTAAGCAACTTAAATGATCTTTTTATTATGAAATGTTTTTGTATATATATTCTTATTTTCTTTTTTCTTTTTCTTTTGTGTTAATTAAAGAACCAATTATTTATTATTTCGTGAATAAATTCATTAGAGGTTCATGTGTTATGTGATAATGACAAATAATCAAATTCATGTTGGAATATTGTTAATATTTTTTTTATGAACCTATTTTCCCATTGTTTTGATGTATGGATATTAGTAGAAAATTATTTACAATTTTAATGCAATTATTATTAATGACCGTGCGACGCGTAAATTACCTAGTTAGTTATAAAATTACATTTCGCCAAAAACAAATACTCTACTCCTATTAGTTATTTTCCTTTGTACCTTTACCCAAACAAGCCCTTATAAGTTAACTCTCTTTTGTGTCCCCCTTATACAAATATACTATCGACGAAAATTCAACCAAATCAGAGAGAAAACACACAAGCCCTAATTTTGGAAATGAGAAAATTCGATCCGTGGCCGATCTTTTTCCGCCGGGAATGGAGCCGCAACTGGCCGTTTCTGGTTGGTTTCGCCGTCACCGGCACTATCATCACCAAGATGTCCCTTGGTTTAACTGGTTTGTTTCTCAGTTATCTCGTTCTACCTAATTATATTGCCTGAATGTCTATACTTTCGTGATTGAATCTGATTTTCTTTGGGTGATTGTTGATTTTTGCAGAGGAGGATGCAAAGAACTCTAAATTTGTGCAAAAGCATAAGAAGTAAGTCATTGTCCACTTGCAAATTAAAACCCTTAATTGAATTGATGTAGATGTATGTTGGTTCATATGATGTACTCTTCTTGTGTTTGCCGTTTCTGAGTCTTGAATTATTCATTTGTGTGTTTGTATTGTTTGTGATTATACGGGTGATGAAAAGCTAAAGCACATTGAGCAAAGTTCTGCGACAAGGATACATTAAAAAAAAAGTAGTACAAGATATTATACTGAGTGTTGTTGGGAAACAAGCAATAAAACAAAATATACACAGGTTAAAGTTTCTTACTATAGTGATATTAGTTGCTAGGGGTGTTCAAAACCGAACCGTAAAGATAAGCCAACCGCAAAATTTCCTTATTGGCTTATTGTTATTGGGTTATCGAATAAACGGTTGGTGAACGGATTATAATTTTATAATTAATGGCTTATTGGTATGAGCGTGGAGTATTCAATTTCCTTATCAGATAAACTATTAACCTGTTAAGAATTACCATATTTACACTTTTAACTTAGGTATATTAGCATCATTTGATATGTTTCCATGATATATAATTATATATTGTTAGTCCTAAGGGCATAAATCCAAAGACTTGAAAACGTATTTAGTTTTTTTTTTTAATGTTACATTACTATTAGGCTATATTTTTTTTAATAATATAGAAGAATTTTATAATTTAACTGCATTTAAAATAGTGAAAAGAAGTCATTTTTAGGGTGTGATCACGGAGAAAAGAAGTTAGAGGTTAGCCGATACACCGTTCGATAATCGCCCAATAAGTGCTAATCCGCTATCAAACCAACCGATATCTTATAGGTTGGTTAGCGGATTGGGCCAAACCGTTGCGCGAAATTATCCGCCCAATCCTCCAATAAGCACCCCTATTAGTTGCTCTTCTTTGCCCATGATTTTTCCTTTTTTAAAAAAGGGTTTTCAAGAATTCTTAGTGTCATTATTTTTCTCACTTTATCCCTATTATTTTGACTGTGTAATTTTTTTTATTCCTCGTTTCCCTACAAACTGGTAACAAAGCTTGGTTTGCAATATCTATATTTTGGGGAAAACGATGAAAGTCATCACCAACACAAATAGAATGATTACTTTGAATGATGTTAATTATGCCATTTGGAAGGGAAAGGAAAATCTACTCTTATCATTAAAAAATTTATCAACCGATCATTACCACTACAAAGCCTGATAATAAAATAGATAAAGATTGAATTTTGTTGCACAAAAAGGTTTGTGGATTTATTAGACAATGGATGATGACAATATATTGAACCATATTTCTGTAGAGAAAGTAGATACATGGTCGGACCCTATGAGAGCATCTTGAAAGTTCGTATGCTCGAAAGACTAGAAACAACCAAATGATCTTGGTAAAGCAAATGTTAAGCTTAAAATATCATGTTGGTTCTCCAAAGATATATTATCTAAATAAATTTCAGGGAAAATTATGAATCAGTTATCTGTTATGGGCATTAAATGCATTAAATTTGATGAAGAAATTCAAGGCTTGCTTCTACTTGGTTCCCTACCAGGCTCTTGAAAAACATTTAGAACTGCATTATCAAATTTTGCTTCGGATGGTGTAATCTCTATGAATTTCGCCAAGAACAATGTCCTGAACGAAGAGATGAGAAGAAAATCTCAAAGTCCTTCGTCAGATGTCTTGGTGACTAATCCCGAGGGGAAGAAACAAGAATTGTGGTTTTCAGAAAAGAGACATAATAAAAGCAATTCCAGAGGCAAATGGAAGGATATTGAATGTTATCATTGTGGCATGTAGGGGCACACAAAAAGTTTTGCTGAAAGTTGAAGAAAGAGAACAAAGACAAAGACAAAGTGGAAAAGAAAGAAGATGACTAAGACTTGAGCAAGAACTCTATGTACCATGCAAAGACAAAACACATTGCCATGAGATATCATTGGATTCGTGAGCAAGTGTAGAGTGAATCATATCACGTAAAAACGATTCACACAAGAACTACATGTACAATGCAAGGACAAAACACATCGACATGAGATATCATTAGATTCGTGAGCAAGCGTAGAGTGAATCATTTCACGTAAAAACGATTAACACAAGTTAAAATCCTATGTATGCAGAGGTGATACCAAACGACAAGTTCGACCTATGTAGAGAACTTGTCGGCTATGTTGCTCGAACTCTTCAAAAATGTCGACGGTTGTATGTCGTATTCTCCGAAGATAGTGTATTTTTGAAGGATCTGACACGGGTGCGACAACATTTTTGGAGAGTCCGAGCAACTTAGCTTGTCGGCATGAGCTCTCTCTGAGAAGATAGAGATACCTACTATCAGGTGCGGTGCATGCCAGGAGGGTGAGGTCAAAAGGCATTCTTGCCACTTTCTGCAAATGTAGACATCTGTAACTTTGAATTGTTGTTCCTTATTGATGTCATTAGTGACATGAAAAGGGACAATTTTCTTATAAATAGAGCACAAGCTCATTTGTAAATACACCATAGAGAAGAAAAAATATAGATAGCGTAATAAGGTATTTCAAAGACGGACTAAGAAAATAGTTTGTGAAAGAAAAATATAGTTTGAGCGATATTTTAGTAAGGTAGAAAATCAAAAGAAGGTTATTTCTTTTGAGTGCTCTCTCTATATTTTTTCTTCTCTGTGCGGTGTTTACATATGAGCAGAAGTGCTTTATTTATAATTTTTTTTGTCCATTTTGATGTCACTACATCAATAAGGAACAATAATCTAAAGTGATAGATGCCTATATTTATATGAAGTCGCAGGACTGCGTTTCTGACATTTGCTGCAATCCTACAGCAAATGAAGAATTTGTTGCATGGATGGACCCCACAAGTGTAATGCAATGAAAAAGAATCAAGCATGGCTTCAGGCTCTAGCACTTTAATTATGGACTTGTCTCTGTTACCTTGATGTGCTAAGAACGAATAGTTTGAGGTTGAGATTTTTCTCTTGTTATAATGCTCTAGACGCAGGGATATCAAAACCTTATGACCTGTAGGAACTATAACCTTATGGCATAGGAGAGGGATGAAATGTTAAAGAAACTAAGGGCGGCTAATGAATTGAAATTTAGCTATTAGGGTTTGATGTCTATGTATAACAGGCTGTTAATTTGCAAAGTTTTGTTGTTGAGGCCTGAGGGTAGTAAGCTTGTTTATGTTTGCATTCCCTATAGTTAATAGATGATCAAAAGTGAGATACTTTTGTGAAGCGAGCGAGAATTTAATTTTGTAATACAGGAGTGACTTATGGTCAAAGAAAGGATTTCTGCCGTCGAATATATATGTAGCCAGGCAAAGTTTTAAAGTAGGTATTTTTTAGGTGTAATGTAGAGGAAAAAACTTACAAACTCATGCTAAGAACTGCAACCGGGTGGAATAGGATGCAGAGCCTATTAACAAGGAAATTTCCAGGTATATAGAAAGAACAAGAGACAGGCTAAAAGGTGAGCTGCAACCGCTTGATTGTGAACTGTACAAAATCCAGAAGATCTGGTTGAATCTGAAAGAATCTGTGGAAACGTAAGATTCAGAGTAGACTTAAATGAGTAAATGACTAGGAGTTTGAAGTGATGAGAAATTTCCAAGTTGTATTACAGATACAATTACCTCTGCTACAAAACAGAGATGAATTAAAGGAGGAGGGAAATAAGGCCAGCAATTTATCCGGTAAATTCTACTATTTTAGTTTGTCCAAGGGGAATGTCCCTGTGGAAACATTTCTGAAACAAATTTCGGAGGAAAAAAATTTCCACCAAAAATTGCTTTCGTATGGTACATGAGGCCATCCTAACTCCTGACAACCTGAAGAACAAGGGATGAATTTTTAGAAATAGATGCTACTTGTTTGAACAAGAGAGAACATATGTGGAATATGTTTCTAGCTTGTCCGGAGCAGTCATGGAAAGAAAATTGATGTGCTAATGGTATGAGAAGCAAAGAAGACATGGGAGAGAATACCATTTTACATAGCATACTAAAGTTGGATGGAGAGAAGCAAAATATGGGAAATGATACCCATTGTACACAGCTTATAAAGAAGCAGGAGATGTTTTGATTAGGAAGCTGTGAAGAAAAATACGTAACTGGATGACAACAATTATTTTGGGGCAACCAGGGGTCCAGGACCATGTAGATGATGTAGGTGTCTCTGTTGACCTTATCTAAATCTTTTTAATGTGCCTCATCGGTGCTTTATCTTGTTATAAAAAGAAAAAAAGTGAAGGGACATCAAAAAAGTAACTAACTGTAAAGAAATAGGATTAAGGGGTGTTGAGTTATTGTTCAGAAAGTGGGGAGCTAATTTTACTTTGTTTGGTTCTCTCTTGCATAATTAAAGCATTGATGTACATGGTTTATCCTTAAGGTGCTTCTATTCTAAAAAACTTAAATTGACCTTGACCTATATACTAATAATCATGTTTGAGTTGGCTAGAGCATAGAAAGAAAAATATGAGTCAGGTGCTGCTGTTTGACTATGCTGCCCAGACTCTTAAAAAATGTTGTTGAGTGTGTGTCAGATCCTCCGAAAGTAGTACATTTTTGGAGGATCCGACATGTTTGCAAGAGCATTTTCCGAGAGTCCGAGCAACATAGCTGCTGGACCTAACTGTGAACTAACTGGGTGTGTGAGCCCCACTTGGTCTCTTTTGATGGATTTATTCCATCTCTTAGATGATTGCTTTCTGATTGGTTTTAGATATTCTTTTTAATATAATTAAACCTGACGTGTTTGTGTG
>CM040623.1:75209691-75261818 GCA_022817965.1 Solanum lycopersicoides | reverse complement strand
ATGATTTATATTGTTCCCCATTATAGATAATAGTTGCATGGATATAATATAATAATCGTTATAACAAAAATATTTTTTAGTGATAATAAATATTGATATTAATAAAAAATGTTAAAGTTTTTATTCACATTATTTAAGTGTCATTAGAGTCAGTGTCGCTAAACATGTTAAGGACATTTATAAAGAATGTTAATTACCATTAAAAATACATGTTAGCAACAATTAAGTAATAATTGTCACTAACAAAATTTTTGATGTAACGAATAATAATTACAAAATGACGTAGATACCGATAATTACACGATATGTATATATGTCCACCTCATTAGTGGAATACCCGACAAATCCAATTACCCAAATAATTTGAAGTTTATGTCATGAAATCGCTAAAGATGACATTATTAATTCGATGATTTAGTATTTAAGTAGTTAAGACAAATTTTAGAATATAATTTAATGAATTTATTAACTTATTGGTGGAAAATCTAGCAATATGATCCCGGCTTTCCTCCATTTCTCTCGTTTTTTTTTAATTTTGTAATTTTTATTCTAAGATTTAATTGATGAGTTTAAGTTTTGTGCACAGTTGATGTATAAAATTTTCTACACCAACAAATAACTTTTAAGATAAACTTAGTAACTTAATTATGTCATTAAAAAATATCTTTTTGGAAAAATAGAACAAGAAGATAAGAGATAAGAACAAAAGAATATCAGATTTAGAAAATCAATTATTTAAATCATATTCTATTTTTTAGTTTATGCATCTTCTTTCATTGTATTGATCTTTCAATTATTTTCAGTTAAATCATGTTTTCAAGTTGTTTCTGAATTTTCTCAAGAATAATAATTATATTTGTATTAGTAATCATATTGTTATCAACCTTTTAATTTTTAATTTGGGATATTATAATATTGCAGATCAGAATAACAAGTTGCTATTTTTTTTTAAATTCTTCTTGTGTGAACGGATCATGACTTTGCCAAAATTTCAAAAGAAAAAACAATGACGATTAAGAAATTATTTGTGCCACTGAAAATTACTTCTAATGGAAAAAAAATCCAGACGTAAAAACCAAAGAAACTTGATTAATTTAGAAGATAACTATGAATTAATTTTAGTTAAAGGAGAAAGAGGACTCAACTTCCCTTTGCTATATTTTTACATAATTATAATTACATTCAAAAATATATTTTATTAATGACTTAATTAAGTTATCATATTTATCTTAAAAATTATTTGATGGTGTAAAAAATCTTATACACTGAAGATGCACAAAACTTAAACTCTTAATTGATTAGATCAAAATTTTAATTATAATTTAAATAATTAATATTTTATAAATAAATTAGTAATGGCACAATTATAAAAATATATTATGTTATTCATAGATATATTTTAAGTTTTCTCTCTCTTATTATATTTTCCCTAAGCAATATTTATCTTCTATTTTTGTAAAAAAAAATAATAAGTAATTGATAACTTAGATTTTTTGTTAATAATTCTGAATTCTCAGCAAATCTTAAAGGGAAAGATCATCAGAAAATTTCAACCAAATTAACTTAATTCTAAGAAGAAGAAGACAAATACTCGTCGGGAAATAAGTAACTAGCTAGATTGAAGAGAACGATATCAAATTAAAACTTAAAATTTTAATTATTCAAAAGATGTCAAATATTTGTTAATGCCACATCAATTTTTTAAAAATGGATATATTCATAATAACATAAACTCAATGTTCACAAATCGATCTCAACAATAAATTTTGTAATAAAATTAAATATAGACCATTAGATTTAATATTTCTATGCTATGTACACATGATTGATCCATTCAATTATTCTCAGTACACATATATACTTAAACAAACCCAAAAAAAGGAGGAGGAAGAACTACAGAGGATGCATTGACATTTCCATATATTTTCACAACAAAACATCAAAATTCTTCATAGTTTTTATAATCTATGGCAATTAAATATAGATTTTCCTTTTTCTCCGCGGTTAATCCATGTGTTTCAGTCATAGCCAAATCTTTCGGATTAGTTCCATTAGGAAGTTGCCATTCAAAGTGGTAGAGTAACTGAGCTAAAGGATGTATAACATTAGCAAAACCAAGTAACAACCCTGGACACACCCTTCGTCCTGAACCAAATGGAATATACTCGAAATGATTTCCCATAAAGTCAATAGAAGAATTCCCAAATCTTTCTGGTATAAAGTTTTCAGGATCATCCCAACTTCCACGGTCTCTAGCTAGTGCCCATGCATTGACTAGTACTCGGGCCTTTAGAGGTATGGTGTATCCATCTATAACCGTTTGCTCTCTACATTCTCTAGACCCTAGAAGAGGAGCTGGCGTATGTAGCCTTAATGTTTCCTTAATCACCAACTTTAGGTATGTCAAGTTTTCAACATCTTCTTCAGTAAAACTTTGTTTTCCTTTAAAAACTCGTCTCACTTCACTTTGAGCCTTGATCATAACATTAGGGTTCTTTATCATTTCTGATAACGCCCAAATAATAGTTGAAGATGAAGATCCAGTTCCTCCTAGGAATATGTCCTATACATCAACAACAAGTAAAATAAAACCTAGAAAATGGAAAGGCAACGCGAACAAAGATAAAGAAGAAGAGAAAACTTACAAAAATCACAGCTTTAATATGGTCATTTGTGATTGGACATTGAAGTTCCGCGTTCTCTTTCACCCTAAGCAAAACATCAACCAAATCTTCGCCTCCAAACTCACCATTACCCTTCTTCCCAGTTGCTTTATTTTCGATATGTTCATTCAGAATCTCCTCCATAACTACATCAACCTTCTTATGCGCGTTCACCATTCTAGTTTTCTCGCCTCTTAGATTGTGAAGTAACTTCCATGAAGGATACAAATCAGCCATAAAAAACCCTGCTGCTAATAACAATACTTCCTTCAATATTGTTAAAAACTCGCCTCGATCTTTGCATACTTTTCCAAAAGCTGATCTACAAATGATACGATTAGTAAACAGAAAAATCTTTTCTGTCATGTTTATTGGAGAACCCCTCATGGAACGAATGGATGAAATGAGACTCGTAAGCTCATCATCTCGAATTGCACTAAATAACTTGATCATCTTTGTACTAAAAAGTTCTAAAGTACAAATTTTACGCATCTGTCTCCAGTAATCACCATATGGACTAAATGCAATGTCTATACTATTGTAAAATAGGATGTCTGTGGATGTAAGTTGTGGCCTACAAGCAAAGGCGTGATCATGAGTTCTTAGAATTTCTTTCGCGATAGTAGTTGATGATATGACCACGGTAGGAATTTCCCCGAGTTGTAAGTACATAAGAGGTCCATACCTTTGAGATAATTTTCTAAAAATATGATGTGGCAACCCTCCTCCGATTAAGTGATGAAGATTTCCAATGAGAGGAAGTCTCCATGGACCTGGAGGTAACCTAATTTGTTTTTCGTTTCGATTTTTTGATTTTCTCCATTTTTTTTGAAGTATAAGAATGAGGGAGGACAAAAAGAGAAGCAATAAAACTAAATTGGAAAGAAAAGAGTTAAACATCTCCATGGAAAAGTAAAAAAAGAGAAAGAAAGCTTATAATATTACATTTAATCTATACTATAGCTGCTTTTATAATGACTCGATAATTATTCAAATGACCTTATAAATGAATGACAAAAAAATTGGCCAAAATATATATAAAAAGATAAGTAATTATTATAAGGAAAATGATTCATTTCAAAAGAATTATTATCTATTGATCATTTACTAACGCAAGATGGTATGAGTTTCCCATCTCCTACGACTCATTTTTCAAGTGTCATATTGTGCTTATTTAATTCATGAGTTTGTCTATTTTATTTCTCCAATAATAACTTGGTAATGTTAATTAATTTGATGATTCGTGTATTCTTTATCTAAATAGGAAAGATTTGTTTTATTCTGAAAAAATATTTCACACTATTAAAATAATTTATTAGGATAATGCTAACACAGCTCAAGTATTTAATATTCTGCACTATTATTTATATATTATGATGGTAATGTTTATCTAATTTTGAGTATTATATTTTGCTAAATATTAATATTATTATTAATGAATTTTTCATTATTTCCTATTAATTATTTTTGCCCCAAGTTCTAAAACTAATTATAAAAGTAAAATGTTTTGTTAAATTTAATTGTGGATCTCTAGAAATTGGCACATCATTTCCCCCTAAATCTTCTTCTTTCGTTATTAGAGGTCATGATCCATCCTCAATCACGTGATCAATGAAGATTGTGATAGAGTAATAAGTACTTTCTTCTTCTTTAATCAAAAGTCTTAAATTTAAATCCTTTTAGATACGGAGTCATCTTTATCAGAAAGCATAAAATTAAACGGACAAAAGTGGACAATAGAATCTAAAAAAAATCTTATCCAAATTTGAAGAGATTTTTGTGTCAAAAGAAGGTTTGGGTAATGGAAATAATTAGAATAAAGTACCAACAATTGGAAATTGATTGGTTGAGGGAGAAGGGGTGTACCAGGGGCCAATTTTGAGGGATAATAGAATATGGATCACTCAGATAAGGACATTGATGAGACCATATAAGGAGAAAATGTTTTTCAATTTTTCTATATATATTTTTAATTGGTCAAAATATTTAAAAAATTTAATTAAAATATATTTATCAAATATTAGAAATTACTCCTAATAAATAAGAAAATTACTTACTTTTAAAAATGTTACGGAGTATTTTCTATGAAAAAATATTTTCCTCTATACCAAACAAATCCGACACTCAATGATTAATGGATGTGATATTGTTGTTCATGATGACTCTAAACCCATATTTGGGCATGCGATGATTATTGTTCCCTAAAATATAAAATTATAATAATTGTGTATAATACTAGTCCCTTCGTTCCATTTTATATATCACTCTTCAAATTTCAAGAGTTAAACAAATCTATCTTTGATCGTAAATTTTTCATAGATCTTTTAAACATTTTGAATTGTCAATTATTGTGATTCATAGTACTTTTTATGTAGTTACAAATATATAAATTTCATTTTAAAAAAATTGAAGATTTCATGCGCAATATTCCAATTAAACTTAAACTGTTTGACTTTTAAAAATAAAAGGTGTCATATAAATTCGGGATAGAGGGATTACTATATAATACAAACAAATCAACATTCGTCAAAATACTGATAAAGTAAATGAAAAAATATCTCCATATATATCACTAATGGAATAGCTGACAAATCCACTCATAATAATTTGAAGTGTTATGTCATGAAATTATAAAAGACAACAACGTTTTTATATTAGTTAGAAAATTTATCATTTAAGTTAGTTAATTCAAATTATAGAATGTAATGAATTTACTTATTTGTCGAATTCTGGGCATCCTAATTCCTAATAATGCAATTAAAAAAATCGTCTATTGTGCAGTTGTTGCTCACTACATATGGGATAAATAATAAATACACTATTCTTGAATATAACATGTAGAATTAATCATACAATAGATAATTAATTGTGCAGTTGTTGCAAATGAAACTAGTGAGTAGTATGATAGTGTTTGTTTGGAGGTGAGGTATGCGGGTATTAAATACTACTTCTTTCATTTAAAAAAAATGATTTAGTTTGACTTGGCAGAGTTTAATAACATAGAAAAGACTTTTTGATTTTGTGGTTCTAAATTAAAATTATGGAAAATGTTCTAAGATGCCCTTTAATCTTGTGGTCTTAAATATGCCACGTGAAACGTTAAAATTAAAGTTTTACCAAAAATCACTCTTTGCGATATGACCACGGTAGGAACTTGCCCGAGTTGCAAGTACATAATAGGTCCATATGATTGAGATAAATTTCTAAGAACGCGATGTGGAAGTCGTCCTCCGATCAAGTGATGCAGACATCCAATGAAGGGGAGTCTCCATGGACCTGAAGGCAACTTATTTAAGAGTATCTTAATTATATTATAACTGACATCTTATTTAGAAAACAAAATTGAGTTTTTAACTAAAATCATGCTTAGAGTATAACTTAAACTTAACGTATATCCTTGGGTTATATAAGTGAACAAAAAAAATATCTTTACACTATATCCAAAAGGTTGCAAGATTCATTCTTTTATCTATTTTAAAAATAAAAATACTCACTCCACCAAAAAAAAAATATGTAAACTTCTAAAAGTGTTTGACAAATATAAAAAATAACTTTAAATAAGTCAAAAACAACATAAAATAAATCATAAACTAAAAGTAGGTCTTCCCCTACTTTTTATTTTTTGACTTAAAATTCTTTTCAATTTGACCTTTTATTTTGACATAAAAATTACTTTTCAAGTCCATTCAAACGGGCTCTAAACCCTTACGTATTTTCACTAAATTTAAAAGATTTATTTTCTATTCATGTTCTTATTCTTTTTAGGTTACTTTGATCTTCCCATCTGGTTAAGACATGACCAAATTTTTTAAAAAAGTATGTTTTTTATTGGTTCAATTAGTTTCTTAACAAAAAGAGGTTGAAAGATGATTCTTGTTATTTTTTAATAGTATAAGAATTTTTTTTGTTCACTTAGATAATATAAAGATGTACACATCAGATTTGAGTGATAGTTAAGAGCTGATTTTAGCCCAAAACTCCAAAAATATTACTCAAATGATAAATACTCTCACTTAATTCGAACGGATTTGGCTCATCTCCAGTACTTATCCCTTTCATTCCCTCCAGATCATCGAAGCAAATGGAGGAATTGAGTATTGCAGGTGAGCCAAGTCCAATACCAATAGCAAGAGACAATTATTTAATGGAAACTTTAGCTGAATTTTTATTTTCTTATTATATTCTTTATTAGGTAGTGGCTCTTTAAATAATTAGTACAGTGTATGATTATGTAATTTTATACCCATTCACATGAACATATTACCAATTATTAGACATCACCCGGATTATGTTTTAGTCCAATCGTGACAAATGCATACATCTTATTCTTCAAATGGATACACATACATAATTAAACTAAACCAAAAAAAAAAAAAACAGACTTATTATTCTTCATCATTTTTATGATGTATAGCAATTAAATACAAATCTTTTTGTCTTGCGGCACTTAATCCATGTGTTTCCGTCATATCCAAATCATTTGGATTAGTTCCATTTGGCAGTTTCCAGTCAAAGTGATAGAGTAACTGAGCCAAAGGAAGTCCAACTTTAGCTAAACCAAATACCATTCCGGGACATATCCTTCTTCCAGCACCAAACGGAATAAACTCAAAGTGATTTCCTATAAAATCAACTGAAGAATTCTCAAATCTCTCTGGTATAAAATTATCAGGATCATCCCAACTTTCGGAATCTCTTCCAATTGCCAAGCATTGACCAATACTCTAGTGTTAATAGGTATGGTATATCCATCAATAACTGTTTCTTCCCTGCATTCTTTAGGTGCTAACAGAGGAACTGGAGCATGAAGCCTTAATGTCTCTTTAATAACAAAATTCAAATATGTCAAGTTTTCCATATCTTTTTCATCATAACTTTTCTTTCCCTTAAAAACTCGTCTCACTTCACTTTGGGCCTTCGCCATGATATGTGGATTCTTCATCAACTCTGTAAACACCCAAACAAGAACTGTAAACGAAGTTTCAGTTCCAGCAAGAAAGATGTCCTGCAATCAACGAATTACAATGAAAATAAGTGAAGTTTAATTTGCGCGTGTTTTTCAAAAAAAGGGAAAAAAACTTACAAAAATCACAGCTTTAATATTTTCATTTGCAATTGGAAATTGAAGTTCCGCGTTCTCTTTCACCCTTAGAAAAACATCAACCAAACCTTCGTCTCCAAATTCACCATTCCCCTTCTTCCCAGCTGCTTTATTTTCTATATGCTCATTCAGAATCTCCTCCAAAATTACATCAACTTTTTTATGCGCGTTCACCATTCTAGTTTTCTCACCTCTTATGTTGTGAAGTAACTTCCATGAAGGAAACAAGTCAGCTAAAAAAAATCCTGCTCCTAATAAGAGTACTTCTTTCATAATTGTTATGAACTCGTCTCGATCTTTGCATATTTTTCCAAATGCGGTTCTACAAGTAATACAGTTGCTAAGCAGAAAAATCTTTTCAGTCATGTTGATTGTAGAACCACTCATGGAACGAAGTGATGAAATGAGACTCGAAAGTTCATCTTGTCGAATTGCACCAAATGACTTGACCATCTTTGTACTAAGAAGTTCTAATATACAAATTTTACGCATTTGTCTCCAGTAGTCACCATATTGACTGAATGCAATATCTTTATTGTTGTAAAATATGATGTTTGTGGATGTAAGTTGTGGCCTATTAACAAAGGCGAGATCATGAGTTTTTAGAACTTGTTTCGCCATAGTAGGTGATGATATGACTGTTGGGTGGTCTTGGGCCTTCTCAACCCAAAAGCTAGCTCAAAGGTTGAGGCTTTCCCTCACACTTATAAATTGACCACCAGCCCCTTCCACTTCCGATGTGGGATAACCCAACAATCTCCCCCTTCACACATCGGGCCTTGGGCTGGAGAGAGCGACAACCCAGTTTCTCCCGGTGGGCTGAGACTTGTTGACAACCTGAGCTCTGATACCAATGTTGGGTGGTCTTGGGCCTTCTCAACCCAAAAGCTAGCTCAAAGGTTGAGGCTTTCCCTCACACTTATAAATTGACCACCAGCCCCTTCCACTTCCGATGTGGGATAACCCAACAATGACTACGGTAGGAACTTGTCCCATTTGCAAGTACATAATAGGTCCATATGAGTGAGATAAATTTCTAAGGACGCGATGTGGAAGTCCTCCTCCGATCAAGTGATGAAGACTTCCAATAATGGGAAGTTTCCATGGACCTGAATTTAATTTATTTTGTTTTTTATTTCTCCATTGTTTTATTACAATAAAAAGGGAGGAGAAGAAGAGAAGCAATGAAGCCAAGGAGTAATTAATCTCCATTGGAAGGAATAAGGATTATTAATGAATCACAAGTTTAGTTTAAATTAAAGAAGAAAAATTGTATTGCAAACGTCTTATTATATAAAGAAGATGAGAAGAGATAGCGAAGACATCTTTTAAATTGTATTCCAAATATATATATATATATTTATGTGTATGTTGAGACAACAAAATGTCTTTAATTATTTAGTATTCAGAATTAAATATTCGTGAAAGAACATGACTCTTATGTTATCTTAACTAACCAGATTATTTAATTAATTCTAAATTCGAGGAGCTGATGTAATTGTCCCAAAGAACCTACCTTTAGAGATTTTCTCCAAAGGTGTATGAAATTGAACTATATATACCCAATATGAGCCTTGAGAAAAATGGCATTTTATCTCATTACATAACCTTTGTACGATATTTGGGCTTCAAATGTCAAAGCCAATCACCTTCGAAGAGAAGAGTAGAACTTACGTCCATAAATTATTGCTTCCTCTGTTTCACAAAAAATGACCTAGTTTGACTTGACACGGAATTTAAGAGTATAAAAAAGACTTTTGTATCTTATAGTTTTAAATTAAAGTTGAGTTAAATGTACAAAATTGTCCTTTGATCTTATGGTTTTAAACATGCCACGTGGAAAGCTGATTTTAAAATGTTACCAAAAAAAGAAAGACATCATTTTTTTTAAACCGACTAAAAAGAAAAGAAGATAATTCTTTTTAAAACGGAGGGAGTATTATTATCTCAAAAATTCACTAGTTTTGAAATTATAACGGATGATAGTGATAATTATGATGATGGTTATTGTTGATTATGATTGACAATTTATAATGGTGATTCGTGGTGATGGTTGTATGTAGCAATTAGTGATTGTTGTGTCTATGTTAACTAGTGGTCACGATCTAAAATAGTGGCTAGTTGATACTGAAGGCTAACTGTGGTGATTGGTAGGGGTGACAAATGGTTGGATTGAATCGAATTTGAAATGGATTGAATATGGATTGAGCAAAAATGGTTTGGATTACAATCCATTCAAATAGATTATATATGGATTTGGTCAAATATGGTTTGGGTAAAATAATTTCAACGCATTAAAAAAAAGTATTTTTAAAAAAAAAAATTACCCCCTTCCCCGGCACCCCTATCCCCGAGGCGCTCCCCCCCTCCACCAACCTACCCCTAAATTATTATTTTTTTCAAAAAAAATAAATAAATTGTTTTTGCAAAAACAAATTATCCCTTCCACCAATCTACTTCTAAATTTTTTTGTTCTGTTTTTCAATTAAGTTTGAAAATTAATTAATTTTTAAAAAAATAATATTAAATTTTTATTTTTTAGCACAATTAAGAATTTTGAGTGAAAATGAAAATAAGTGATCTATTATGGGTCAATATGAATACCCATATTTAACCCATTTTGACATATATGTAGAGACTCTTAAAATAGTTTGACTTTCATATTTAACCAATTAAAATATAAGTGATCCAAGCCATTAATATAGTTAAAAAGGACTCATTTTATTAATATGGGCTGAAACACCACTAATGATTGGTGGCGATAGAAGCAGTAGATGAGGATGGTGGTTGTGGGTAATGGGAGTTGATAAATGGTGGGTGGTGGCTGTTAGTAGTGGAGTGTCATTTTTATTGAAATACTTGAGTAAACATATTAGTGATATTAAAATTTTGTTATATATATTAACCATTCAAATTCATCTTACAGAATTTTAAAAACAAATTTATTTGCTGAGAACAACTCATACGTACGTGATTGGGGTTGAAAATCGTGTCTGGGTGCATATAAAAATTATATTTAATCTCAGTCATGTGTCTAAAATTTTTTTTAGGGAAACTTTCACATATAGCCACTTAAAAATAATTAATTACTCTCTATAGCTATAGTTTGATAATTATAATTTGTAACTACATGTTATATGGAGGAGAGAGGCGAGCGAGACTGGGAGAGAGGGGAGAGAGAGAGGGGGAAAAGAGTGGGAGAAAGGTGAATTGTATATGTATATTGGTTAGATAATTATATATTATACATATATATTTGTATATATGGCAAGAAAGATTGGGAGAGGGAGGAGAGAGGCGAGCGAGACTGGGAGAGAGAGGAGAGAGGCGAGCGAGATCGATAGAGGCGAGAGAGAGTGGGAGGGAGGTGAATTGTATATAATTGTATATTATACATATACTTTGTATAAATGGCAAGCGAGATTGGGAGAAGGAGGAGAGAGCCGAGCGAGATTGAGAGAGAAAGGAAAGAGGCGAGCGAGAGAGGGCAGAGAGTGGGAGAGAGGTGAATTGTATATGTATATAGGTTAAAAAATTATATATTATATATATGTATTTGTATATCTTGGTGAATTATACATATACAAACATGACTAATTATACAAACTCGAAGTCAGCCCACGTAATTAATGTATAATGTTAGTCGCGAATGGTAATTATAGCAAACTATAGCTATGATGAGTAATTAAATAGTATATGTTTGCTTAGCCGCGTAATTTTCCCTTTTTTTTATCATTTTATTGTTCTTCGAGTTTTAACTATTCAACACTCAAATCTACTCCAAACAAGCTTTAATTTGAAACATAGTGTTTGACATTTTCTAATGTAAGAGGTTTTAAATTGAATAAATATACAAAATATAATTTTTATAAAAAGTCATTTGTTCAAGAAAGAACGTGAAAAGTCATATGTTCATGAAAAAACATGATTCTTGGAATCATCTGCTAAATTCTATAAATATAAAGACTCTAGAAGTAGTTTAAGAAAAATTTACATGTATAAACAAATGATTTTGTTGCATCTTTGAAGAGAATTGTTTGTATTTACCTCAATATGTATATGGGCAATGTCACTTTAAAGAAAGTGATTATACGCCTCAAAGCCATTTTCTTCTTCCATTATATTTTCTATCATTATTTTTTCTAACAATTTTAAAGAGATATTTGATTTGGAGAAGATATTGGATATGTCACGACCCAAAATGAGTCGTTAGTGGCACCCACACTTAACTACTTAGGTGGGCGAACCAATGAATTCAACCCCAACTTATATCAATATTTCAACTACGAATAACAAAATAATGTGGAAGCTCCAAAACTTATTAACTATCGTTTCCCAAAACCTGAAAGTCATCACAACAAGGACATCTAATCTCCAATTACTAAGTTTAACAGTATCAAAGACACCAAAATAAATGAAATAAAGTAATTTGTGTCCGAAAACTAAGGACATCATTTAATGATCGAGAGAATCCAACCCAAGCTCGAATGAATAGCTCACTCTTGAACCTGATATGTCGAGACTTGCTAGAGCTGAGGGCGAGTCAAATTCGCCGGTACAGTTGTTGCACTCCATAAAAGGAAAACAAAGAAAAATACAAGTAGGACTCAGTACGAGGTAACATGTACTGAGTAGGTATCATCGGCCAACCCAAAATAGAAACTAATATACAATGAATAATAATATGAACTCAACTATGACACTTAACATGTGGTATGCAACAAACAACATGAACAAGTGACTAAGTAATCAATCACAATATCAAGCACACCCATGAGGACTCATGCCTCCACGTCACACTCATTTGGGAAATAGGTTTTTTGAGATTGAGAACATTAAGTTAATTCAATATTCTTTTCCTTTAATGTTACTGTGTCGAAATGTGACACTCCGATCTAATTATACCGTGTCGGAGCGTGACACACCGATCCAAGAATATCGTGTCGGAACGTGACTCTTCGATCCAAGAATACCATGTCGAAACGTGACACTCCGATCCAAGAAAATCGTGTCGGAACGTGACACTTCGATCCAATTAAACTGCGTCAGAACGTGACACTCCGATCCAAGAATACCGTTAATTTTTATTTATTATCACCACTTTTAATTCATTGATAATATTTCATCAAGCCTTCTTTATTCAAGACAACACTTTGATAAAGAGGTTTCAAGAATATAAATTCCACGGTCTCAGGATTTCAGACCAATCACAAAACACACAACCAAGTCACACAATCACACAATCAAGTAAATAGAAAACTTCACAATATCATTCAATGCATAACAATCACTATTAAGAGTTTACTATCAAATAGCATAAACCATAACCTACCTCCAACGAGGAACCGAAGTCAAGCAAGCTGCTTATCCAATACTTTTTGTTTCCTCAGTGTCTCCGAACCTTTCCAATCTATCAAATATATATGCATAATTTGTAAGTTAACGAGTCTATTTACACTTATATTATCGTATGTCTAGCCTAAACCATAAAACTCACATAATTCTATAATCAATTTCCTAAAGTTCAAACCTAAGGGTAAGTCTTAATTCCTCCCATTAGCATAACTTTAATATTATTCCCCTAATATGATATACCTGGTCTTTAATTATCTATTCCATTATATCAAAACTTAGTAATAATATAATAACTAATGAAAATAACCCAAGATTGACGTAAATTAATGAGATAAATGTCAAAGACACACCTAAACTATACTTTCTTTTTGAGTTTCATACCTAAACTATTGAGAGTGTGAGTTTCATACCTAAACTATCAATTTTTAGTTTGAGAAACACACATCTGTCTTTTATAACACTCTCATCATGGTGTGTGTAATACACTCTCTCTTTTATTTTTAAAAATTATCACATCACACTCCACATGGACAAAATAATAAAAAAATAAAAAATATTAGTATTGCTTGAAATAAAAATTTAAAAATTTAAAAATTATTATCCAAAAAATTAATTTATTTATAAAATAAAATGTAATATATTTTTCTTACCCCACTCCATCACTTCCTCTCACCGCCCTCACTCCGCCGGCCATTTTAGTTTTTTTTTTTGTTTAAATTTCTTTTATAAAAATATTATTTTCCTTCATCCCTTGCCCCCCCTCCCCCCCCCCCCCTCAAATACTAATTTAGATATTATTTTAATTTTTTGTAAAAATAATTCTACGCACCTCATCGAATCCTCGACTTTCAATTTTTTTTTCATTTTGTGTTAGATATATACATATCGAAAATATTTTTTACTTGCCGCCGCAAGATTTTTTTTTTTTTTTCATTTATTTATGTTATATTCGTACACTAGTAGAATTATTTTTCTAAAAATTTATGTACGTACATATCTAACACAAAATGAGAAAAATATAAACATAAAAATAAAAATTAGGAGTAGAGGGTAAAATAGGATGCGCAAGAATTTTTATTTTTTTAAAAATAAAATAATATCAATTTTATTTTATTTTTGGGAGAAGGGGGGTGAGTATAAATTTTTTAAAAATATTTTCTAAAAGAATTTGTTTTTGAAAAAGGATGGAAGATTGTCGGGGGTACGTGGAGGAGGTGGTGGAGTGTGGTAATTTTTTTTTTTTAATGTTAATCCTAAAAAAATATTTTTTAATGGATTGTAATACTTTAATCTTTAATTTTTAATTAATATTAATAGTTTATTATTTAATTTTTGTCGATGTGAAATATTTTATTCTTGTGGAATGTCATGTGTCAAGGTTTTTTCAAATAAAAGAGAGAGTGCATTACACTCACCACTAAGGTGTGTTTCTCAAATTAAAAAGTGATAGTTTAGGTATGAAACTAACCCTCTCAATAATTTGAGTATGAAACTCAAAAAAAGAAAATAGTTTAGGTGTGTTTTTTATCCTTATCTCTAAATTAATTATTGACCATTAGCACTAAGTACAAAATTTTGCCGTAAGTTAGTTGGTCATGATTGATCCCTAAATTGACACCTCAATAAGTGACTGTCATAGTTATTGCCATATTAATTTGAGAAACAATTCCCTTTGATAGAAATTACTATTTACTAGTAATCAATGTCTAACTATGCAATTTTTAATTAAAATCAATCAATAGCCTTGCTATTTTTTATAGTCTCTTTCTGTTAGTTCCAGTATGTGAACTAATATTCTCCACCTTCACCATAGCTCCAACAAATCACCTCACCGTAGTATATTACCAACTCAACCTATTTTTAACTATAGGAGGAATGGATCACGTGTCCTAGTTAGCACACTCATTTACTTAATTAAGCCTTTACCACTAATTCATTCAAGGACTTCGTTCTTCCTAAACCAACTAATAGTAAATAATAATAATAATAATAATAATAATAATAATAATAATAATAATAATAATAATAATAATAATAATATGATACGTAACCTCCAACCCGATGCCCCAATAATTATTAATGATTTGTCTAACTTTTTCAATCAAACTCACGCAAAAATTATCTTATAACTAGTCATGCTTCCACCCAGTAATCATAAGAATAAAATATGAGTTGAGATTTGAAATTTCAAAATATCATGATAATACATATTTGAATACGCCACAATCATAATAAAGATTTGCTAACCTGAAGTCGCCGTGATTCTCCTTCGTTCAATGCCGCTTTTCATTATTCTCCTCTTCCGTTTTCTTTTATATCTTCTTTTCTATAATATATCTATTACCCTATTTCTTATACCTCACTGATAATAAAAGTGGTAAAAGTGACCCATTATTAATTTTTAATGTTATTTTCTTTAATCACTAATCTATAAATTATTAAAATTATCCCACTAATTTCATAATTATAGTTACGACTAGTCCAAAATACTTATTTAGAATCTATCGAAAAGTATTTGTATAAAATGAAAAGCTCTAGTACTCAAAACGATCAAATGGATCGTTAATGTATATGATCCAAAATTGGATCATTGAGGTTAAGTTGGAAAAGAGACTTTGATCTAGGGGTGACAATTTCAGCCCATATTAATAAAATGAGTTCATTTTGATCATATTTAATGGCTTGGATCACTCTTATTTTAATGAGAAAAGGACATAAATCACATACTTTAAGGCAATATTATCATTTGTCCGTTATAAGTTTATAATTACAAAAATCCCTCAAACTGATACAATGATATAAGCACTGATACATTAATATGATGCGCGAGATACATTAATCGTTAAGTAAGATACATTACATTTTATACATGATATACTAATTTGATGTACATTTTATACATGATACACTAATAAGATGCGCGAGATACATTAATCTGATGCACTGATACATTAATCTGATGCGTGAAAATGAGGAATTTTGGAAATTTATAAAACTAATGGGGGATAATGGTAATAAGGGAACTTAAAGGTGGGTTTATGTCATTTTCCTATTTTAATTGGTCAAATATGGGATTCAAACTATTTTAAGAGTCTATATAAAGGCGGAATGGTCTGGTGGACCCTTGTACTTGTATCAGTTTGTATTCTGAACTCTTCTACTTAACTATTTGTCAACTGAGCCCATAGACTCAACGAAACTCAACATTTTAAACCCCCTGGCTTTGTGTGAACTTCAAACGCTCAACAAAAGTGACACGTCGTCATCCACGTCAGATTTTAAATAACACATCATTGATTATTTATTTTTAAGAAAAAAAATTGTTTTCACTTCTTTCCTCTTTTAGTCTTCTTTAACCATGTCTCCATTTTTTACATTAGATCTCACCACCACAATCATCATCTTCACCAGTATCACCACTTTCCTATATCACAAAAATCACTATTATTTTTTATGTTTTCATCATTCATAAATTTCAGTTATATTTTTTTGTAAAACTTTGTTCATCACTTGAAACTTCATAAACCTCTTTTCTCCATTAATGCAAACTTTATCACTATTAAAATATCTCAATATATTCAAATATTGTACACAATTCTACACAACACTTTATCTGATTTCATAACGACATTTAACAATTATTTTTTATCCATCAAAATTATCAAATTTATCAAATTTATTACCTCACAAATTTATTAAAAAATAAGAAAAAAAACTAAACGACGGACACCATATTAGAAACTAAAGATTTTTATTTTTTTGAAGGTGCCGCCGCCACACCACCAGATCTGGCCGTCGCCGCCACACCATCACAGAACTACCATCGTCGACGCCATACCACCAGATCTGACCGAAATCTCTTCAATGTTGTAACTAGATCCTCTAACCTAGCCATCGCCGCCACACTTTCTCCGACGAGCACCACTATTTTCGACTTCTCCCTTTAGAGGCAAATCAATGGAGTCAAGAAGGTTTCAATGCCAAGATCTGATGACAAGAGTATAGAAAGAAAAAAAAAGAATTGGGCATGTAGATGGTTGTTGTTGAAGGTGGAATATGGTGAAGAAGATGTGATTTTCTTAATTATTCTTTAATTTTTTGTATTTTTTTTTTTATTAATATTTTTAAAATTGAAATATAGTACTCACTCGCCTTAAGGAGTGTGAAATCACACACTTTCGCCAACTCAGCCATCTTAAAGCTACATAAGCGTAGAAAATGGTCAGAAGAGTCCGGTAATTTGTGTTTTATTGAGTCTAAGGATCCAGATGACAAATAGATAAATAGAAGGGTTCAAAATACAAACTGATACAAGTACAAGGGTTCACCCGATCATTTCGCCCTCTATAAATATGGTCAAAATTGGTATCTGTTTGTTCCATATTAGATCACTTATTTTCACTTTCACACAAAATTCTTAATTGTGCTAAAAAAATTAATATTATTTTTTCAAAAATTCAATTTATTGTCAAATTTAATTGAAAAACAATTTTTTTGGTGGAAGGTAGGTGTGTGTGGGGGGGGTGCCCGGGCGGAGGGGGTAATTTTTTTTGTTTTTGAAAAATAAAAAAAAATTAGGGATAAGTCGATGGAAGGTGGGGGGGTACTTTTTTTTTTTTTTTTAAAACATATTTTTTTGTTTTTGGAAAACAATTTTTTTTTAGGTGTAGGTTGGTGAAAGGGGAGCGGGTAAATTTTTTATTTTTTTTGAAAAATAAAAAAAAATTTAGGGGTAGGTTGGTGGAAGGTGGGGGGAGGGGGGTCAATTTTTTTTTATTTTTTTTGGAAAACGGGTTCTTTTGTTTTTGGAAAACAAAAAATTTTTAGGAGTAGGTTGGAGGGGGGGGGGGCACGGGGGTAATTTTTTTTTTTTTTTTAAGAAAAAAAAATATATTTAGGGGTAGGTTGGTGAAATGTGGAGGGGCCGGAGGTGGGGTATGTGGGGAGGGGTACATTTATGTTATTGAAAATAAATTTATTTAAATGAATTAGAACCATTTTGTTCAAACCATATTTAACTAAATCCATATTTGCCCATATTATATTTGGATGGATTTTAATCCAAACTATCTTTTCTTAACCCATATTTAACCAATGCAAATTCGATCCAATCCAACCATTTGTCACACCTACTTTGATCCACTTTTAAACACTCAAATCTACTCTAAACTAAAAAAATTCAACAAGGGATTCAAAATTTATAAAAATAGACACACGAAGTAGTCGAAGAAGATTTGACATCTACTATATATACACAAAAAGTTATTTTAACCTAATATAAATAATATAATTTTCACCAAAACTCCCTCACTATAAGGTGACTCCACCCTTGAATTTCATTTATCATAAAAAATAAACTCTAATCACTTAATTTGTGAAATAACGACAAATCTAACAATATCATTTAACGCCCATTTTAAAAATTCATTTATCTTTGAGCTCTCATACATGATTAGTTTTTCATTTTTGTTTGTGCTCAATAATACATGACTAATCACATTTAAAATTGACTAAAGTTCCTGGTCATGCATTCGAAATATATTTTTCAAAAAATGATAATATTGTTCTAACTCGAATACTCAAATCTACTCCAAATAAGCTCAAATATGAAATATAAATTTCATGTATCATAAAAAATAACTTTTAACCATTAATTTGTTAAATAACGACTAATCTAACAAACTTATTTAGTATTCATTAATTTTTTTTATTATGACTGCACTCAGTCATACATGACTGAAACATTTGTTATGATTGAATAAATTTCAGTTTTATATATGACTAAATGCAGAAGCAAAACAAAGCATGTTGTTTTTGCATGATAATTAACTAAATACTAAATAGTCATGAATTCATATTTTTACTTAAATAGGAAAATCAAAACACCTCGTGAAATTTTTAGTATATTAAAAAATAAAAGCAAAGGCATAAAGATCTCCATTGACTTGTGAGGAATGGAAAGTAGCTTTAATCTGTTAGATATATAATGGCCCAATACCCAAATAAAATGATTAAATAAGAGTTTATTATAAATGTCGTTATTCGAAAAAAAAAATGTTTTCACCCAACTTATTGTGCACTGATTTCTAATTTAAAAGCAATTAAATGCCAATTTTAAAATTTAAAACTTCATATTTTCATGAGTTGTGATAGAGTGATAAGTACTCTTTCATCGTTAATCAAAGATTTCAGATTTGGATCCTTTGGATACGGATTTGTCATTGTTAGGGAACACTTTATCCCCTAATGTAAAACTTTTCGATATAAATTCAAATTTAGTTGACTCTAATGTGGATATCAAACAGTGAGTGAGGAAAGAAATCACAATGTATGTACTTTGAATATTTTGAGGTAAAAGTCCATATTACCCTCTTCAAAGTGTAACCAACTTTTTTGTAGAATAGGGCATGAGGGGATAAGTCAAACCCAAAACACAGGGGCAAATGTCCATGATGATGGCAATTCCATTAATAAAGACTATCCTTTATGGGGAAAAAAAACTTTAATATTTTCTTCGTTCCAATTTATGCGAGTTAATTTAATTTGACATAGAATTTAAGATATAAAAAAAGACGTTTAAAATTTATGGTCTAAAATAAATAATTAATAAATATTTCTGGAGTCTTTTTGGCTAAAAATACCCTTAAACTATACCTCAAACTAAAACTACATCCTTAAAGTATCATTCTTCGGAGAAAACATCCTTCAAGTATTTTCATCCTTCTGTTAGATATCGTCGAAAAATAAGCGATCCTACTAAAATATGAGCAATTTACGTGATTATCAACAAAAAATTCCTACATAATTTCATTACCTGCTATAATAAGTTCCTACGAAAAATATTAAAAATATTAAATAACATTGCTTACTAAAACAAAAAAATGTTTGAAATGTATGAGGATACATAATCTACTCCTTTTCTCATTTAGTAACGGAAAGAAGTTGAAACTTAATTATCTTTATATTTGTCAAAGCAAAATTGTATTTAGATCAAATATGGATGACTTGATTTTTGTTGGATCTGTTAGTTTTCTGATAAATTCAAGTAGAAACATGAAAATTATTCACTTTTAAATACTTGAAGAATGTATTCTGCTAAGAATGATATGTAAAATTTGGGGTATAAATCATTTTATTAAGAATAAAACAGACACTTTAAAATTAAATTGAAAGTAAGTCATATAAATTGGGACAGAGAAAGAACAATTTAGGTTGTATCTTGTGACTCATCAACTTTTAAGTGTGTATCCGATTTTTTCATTTTATTAATTTTAACAAATTTAATTTTGCTTTCCATTTGTAAACTAATACCGATAGATTGCATGAAAAAATTATCTTCAGGTCATTAGTGGAATACTTGACAAATCCATTTGGGCAAATACTTTGAAGTATATATTTATGGAATCATTAAAATATGTATATATATTATTTGTTAAGACTATCAAAGTGATATATAGTTCTAACCATAAAAGCACTAGATGATTTATCATAACAATTCAAATCAAAATCATAGAGCATAATTCAATTAATTAATTTACGTATTTGTCGTATTTGGGCATAGAAACTGACGCTACATAGACTTGCCACTTTACACCTAATATAATACAACAAAAAATTGTTTATAGTGCCCAATAATTCTTAACATCTTTATTAGTGACGATTTCATAAACAATATTCACTATTTTATAAATTGTTAAGCCCATGTTAACACGTAAAAGTTATTCATTATTATATTATTATTAATAGAAGTGTGGGCATAAAAAATGATGTGAGATAGAGTTTTACCACCTACTCCCTTCGTCCATTTTTAATTGTCATGGTTTTTATTTATAGAGTCAACTTACAAAAACTTTGACTAACATTTTGAAATATATTTTTTCATCACATTGATATACGAAAAATTACAATTTATAGTAATTTTCATATAGTTTTTGAATATCTAAATTTTTTGTTTAAAATATTGAATTAATATAATCTAATTTAACTTTAAAAATTAATCAAATTGACTTTCGAAAAACATAATATGACAAATAAAAATAGACAGAGGGAGTAATTTATTAAAAAAAATGGGATCAAATTTCCTTATTATTAATAGAAATTTAGAGGAAAACAATGATGTCAGATAGAATATCACCTAATACAATAAAAAAAAAAAAATCTCATTAAATATAATCGTGTCAAGTAATATTATAGGCTTAAGTGAGATTCAAACCCTGGTCTAAAGGATGGTAACTTCAGCTTCTACCAATTGCACTAGGCACTTTTATGCTTTTAATGGGTGCACTGTTAACTATATCTTATTTTCTACTAGTTTTTCAAAATAGATATACATATATACATATGATTTTTTTGGAAGTTACCGGGTGCACGTGCATCCCCACCGTATGGTGTGGGTCTGCCCCTGCATATATTGGCTTGATATAAACACTTGGTGCGGGTAAGTTTTTTTGACTTACTTTCTATTTTAAAAAAGTATTGGATTGAATCTTTTCTCCCTTTCTCCTACTTTCTATCGTGTATTTAGATTTTTGAGTATTGATTGGATGATTTTTAAATATTATTTAAAATGATTAAATTATAATTAGATAATATGTTGTAGTTTATAATAATTAAAATTATCTATCTTTGTAAATAATTATTTTTATGCATTACCTAATTGAGTATATGTTTACAAATTTCGCCTTCTCTTTTATTCTGAATTGTGTAAATAAAATTTGATTTTTAACAGAATTATTAACGCGAGCAAATTACAGTTATTCTGCTTATTTATTATATTATTGATCTTCATTTATTTATATATTTGATTACTATGTTGCTCTCTTTTAGGATAAAATATGTTTTGTCAAAAAAAAACAATTGAAATATGATGTTAATTATTTGGGTAAGCGTTTGATTTTCGATGTAAAGTTTGAAAAAATATATTTAAAAAAAAAAATTAAATTCCACTACAGTGTATTAGCATAAATAGAACTTTTCTATTGAAGATAGTAGGTCAATTAGTTAGTTAGTTGGTCATTCATCATAAAGTTAGTTATAAAGTTAGTTAGGGACTTAATTGTAAAAAGAGTTATTAGTTAGCTATGGTTCACACTTTTTCTGTTTTGATTATGTTGTATATATAGGAACCTATACTTGTAATTCATCTATCACGTTTTGAGCAATAACATACAGAAATTCCCAGATCTCTTCTCTGTTTTCTATATGGTATCAGAGCATTGTGAATCAATAATTGTTTGATTCAATTTGAAAGACAAGTTTTGGTAAAAACCTTCTTAATGGTAAATCTTCCAACTGATGAACAAGTAGCAGCTTCATTTGTCATCGCTTCAATGGAAACTCTCAGAGTGATTGAATCAAAGAGGAATCATCATTTTCATCTCCACCCATTCGACACTCCAAGATCGCTCTTGACTTATGTTAAACTTACTGGGACTGAAAACTACTCATCGTGAAGTAGATCGATGTTGATTAATCTTAGAGCAAACAGCAAAATGGAATTCGTGCTTGGAACATGCAAAAAGAGTGATTATGCTCCTGGTTTGGAAGAACAATGGAAAAAATACAATGCTTTTGTATTCACATGGATCATGAATTCAGTATCGAAGGAACTATTAAGTGGAATCGTTTATGCATCTGATGCTGCGACAGTGTGGATATATTTAAAGAAACGATTTGATAAAGTTGATGGATCGAGGATTTACAAGTTTCACAGAGAGATACGTACAATTCATCAAGGTAATTTGAGTATTTCAGCTTATTTCACCAAATTGAGGCTGTTTTGGGATGAATTTGATACCCTTGTGCCTTTACCATCGTGTAATTGTGATAAATCTAAAGCATATGTCGATCACATAATGACTACGTTTGTTTGCATTTTTAGGATGAATAAACATACGGACATGCAAAAAATCAAATCCTTATGATGTATCCATTGCCGAGTGTTGGTAAGCATATGCTATGATTGTCTTAGATGAGGGTCAAAGGATCACTTCAAGTGTACGCACGGGAGGAGACACACTTGAAAACATGGTCTTATATGCAGGAAGAGGAAATTATGCACCTAGATACAATCACATGAATGGAGAAAACACATAAGAAAATGCACAAGGTAGAATAGGAAATTATAATGCTAAGAAGAAAGTTAACTGAAACCTATTGTGTGATCACTGCAAGATGTATGGTCACACTAAAAAGATATGCTACAAACTCATTGGATATCCAGAGGACTAGAAATTAAAGAAGAAGAATGAACACAAACACATGAATGAAGAGGAAAAAGTGTCGCCAACAATGTGCAGGTGGATAAAAGCAATGATGAAGAGCTAAGGAATGATGATTTTGACCCAGTTGACAAGTCTTCCTATGATAATGACTCTGTTCGTGTAAATCTGCATGCTTTTTTCTGCTCAACCTAATTTCACATACAACAACAAGTTGAATGAAGAAGAGAAGATAGCATGAATTACATACAATCAAACTTTACTAATATTGTTGCATTTTCATCGCATGTTGCTAGAAATGGAGATTGTATTGATGATTTGAAAAACAAAAATGGGACTAACTAGATAAAAAAAGGGAACTGAATAATAGACTTTCGATCAACATGTCACATGACTTCTACAATTAAATAACTTGATCAACTTCATATATCTAATAAGAATATAGGGGAATCAGTTTATTTGCCAAATGATCACACATTCAGGTAGTTGTGTAGTTCTTGCAAGAGAAATATTGGATAATGTTCTTGTGGTACCTGAATTTAAGCATGACTTGTTGTCAGTGTCTCAACTCACTAGACAACTGAATTGTTCTGTTCATTTTTTCCCTAAGTTTTGCCTGTTTCAGGACCTTGGAGAGGTGAAGGGTATTAGTAAAGACATGATAGGCTTGTATTACTTCCCTAATAAATTTGTTGAAGGAAGGATAATGATGAATAATGAGAAACCTTCATGAAAAAGACAGATGATTCAGATGGCATGATATGGCATAAAAGATCGGGACATCCTTCTGCTAAGATTCTCCGGTAATTATGCTTAGCAGATGGTAGACTATGTGATGGTTGTTCTATTTGTAACAAAACTTCCATTTTTTGTCAGTACTTCTAGAATAGATGTTATTTTTTTTTATCTAATTCATGTTGATATATGGGGACCATATAGACATACTACACATAATGGTTTCAGATTTTTCCCAACCATTGTAGATGACCATTCAAGAATGACTTGGTTTTTCTTAATGAGATTCAAGTGTGATGTTTTTGGTATACTCAGATCTTTTTTCTTACTTGATGAAAATCAGTTTAACAGGAAGATAAAAAAGATTAGGTCTGATAATGGGACTTAATTCTTTAATAGAGATTGTCGTTCTTTGTTGGCATCTTTAGGGATAGTTCATGAGAGTAGTTATCCACATTTCAAAACAAAATGGTGTGGTAGAAAGAAAGCATAGGCACATACTTGAAGTGGCAAGAGCCCTTAGATTCTAAGGGTCTATTCCCATCAGATTTTGGGGTAAATGTGTGACAACTGTTGTGTATATCATAAACAGGTTACCCACTGAAGTTTTAAAGAAACAATCACCTTATCAGGTTTTTCAAAAAATCAGTCCATCATTTTCTCATTTGATAACAATAAGTTGTCTAGCATATGCAACCATACCTTTGAAAGATGATAAATTTTCTCTCAAGGCTAAAGCATGTGTTATGATGGGTCATTCGTTAACTCAAAAGGGTTATATCTTGTACAATCTGGATCTTAGGAAGTTTATGGTGAGCAAAGATGTTATTTTCAAAGCGAATATGTTTCCTTTTGCCAAGTTGCAAGACAAGCACATGCCTATTTTTTTTTCCTCAGAAGTTCAGTCCAGGCCACTAATTTTGAGGACTGTAAAGATAAATTACTAAATACTTACTCTAGTGCAGGTGGGCCCAGTCAGTTATGTCACAGTGAAGATGTTGAGGAACTTGATAATGCAGATATTGAGGAAGGAACTGCATGCATTAACAATATTCACATTCCACAGGTTGATGTAGTTCAAGATACAATTCAAGATGCAACTGAGAACTTAAATGTTGAGAAGTCTGTAGTGAAGTCCAGGACTTCTACCAGAACTTCTCATCCTCCAGTTTGGATGAAGAAATATGTGACCTATGTGAATAAATCTGAATGTCCCTGGTCCTTGGCAAATTATGTTTCTTATAGGCACTTGGTCATTCCCTATTAGGTTTATCTGAGTAAAATGTATATTGTCACTGAGCCAAGGTCTTATGAAGAAACAATCAAGGATCACAAGTGGGTGGAGACAATGAAACAAGAAATCACTGCATTAGAAGACAATATAACTTGTACTGTTGTGCCCTTGCCACTTGGAAAGCATGCAATAGGTTGTAAGTGGATTTTCAAAATTAAGTATCAGGCCTGGTGAAATCAATAGATACAAAGCAAGACTTGTACCTAAGGGATACAATCAGACGAAGGGCATTGACTATCAAGAAATATTTTTACCACTGGTGATGATTATCACTATAAGGTCTATTATTTCTATTACAGCAGTAGAAGGGTGGATATTTATCAAATGGATATGTTTTATGTCTTTCTACAAGGTAATCTCATTGAGGAAGTATATATGAAATTGCCTACGGGATTTGAACACAAGAAGTAACATCGAGTTTGTAAACTTGTGAAGTCCTTATATGGACTTAAGCAAGCCTCTAAGCAATTGAATACTAAATGGACCATGCCTTAGTTAATTTTGGGTACATACAAAGTTAGTTAGATTATTCATTATTCACAAAGAGGGATGTATCAACACTTGTCATTGTACTTGTGTATGTTGATGACCTGCTGATAATTGGTGATGATCTCATATTGATACAAGATACTAAACAAGTATTGCATCATCATTTCAAAATTAAGGACTTGGGAGAATTGAAGTATTTCTTGGGGATTAAATTTTGCAGATAAGTAAAGGGCATTGTCATGAACCACAGAAAGTATACACTTGAATTAGTTTCTGAAACTGGACTAGAAGGATCTAAACCTTCAGCTACACCCTTAGAGTGCAATCTAAAGCTCACAAGTGCAGAACATGATTCAGAGGTTGTGTTGTTTATAGATGTGAGCAGTTGATTGGAAAGCTGCTTTATCTTACTAATATCAGACCACACAAAGCATTTTCAGTTCAGTGTTTAAGTTAGTTCATGCAGAAACCTACACTATCTCATTGGAATGCAGTCTTAAGAGTGGTCAAATGCATTAAAGCAACACCAGGGTAAGGGTTGCTTATGAGTTCTGAGAAACTGGCTAAGTGGCTTTTGTGATGAAGATTGGGCTACATGTCCCAACACTCGAAGGTCTGTTACTGGGTATTTACTGAAGTATGGAAAGTCCTTAATTGCTTGAAAATCAAAGAAACACAGAATCAAGGAGTTCTGCAAAAGTTAAACACAGAAGCCTTGCAACACTTACTGCTGAGATTGTTTGGGTGACAAATCTATTCAAGGAGTTGGGACAGAGTCTAAATGGTCCTGTTATTATTTATTGTGACTACAAATTAAAGCTGTCATACAAATAGCAACTAATTTTATATTCCACGAGCGAACAAAGCATATTGAAATTGACTGTCATTTTATTCGAGAAAGGGTGCAACAAGGATTGATTAAAACTAGCTACATCAATACCTAAGATCAATTTGGCTGACTTGCTGACAAAAGGCTTGGGAAGGTCTCAACACGATTTTTTACTTGCCAAGTTAGGTGTCTCGAATGTCTTCAATACATCTAGCTTAAGGGTGAATACTGAAGATAGTAGTTCAATTAGTTAGTTAGTTGGTCAGTTAGGGACTTAATTGTAAATAGAGTTGTTAAGAGTTGTTAGTTAGTTATGGTTTACATTTTTTCTCTTTTGATTATGTTGTCTATATAGGAACCTATACTTATAATTCATCTATCACGTTTTGAGCAATAACATACATAAATTTCCGAATCTCTTCTTTGTTTTCTATACTTTCACTGAACAATTGTTCGTTGGAAACTATTATTATAAAGAGATTTTATTGTAATACTTTACTGTAAATGATATTAAAAAATGATTACTTTGATAAATAATCACTATATTCAGATTACTATCGAGAAACTCTCTTTTGGGATAGAAAAATAAATTATTTTTATAAGACAAATATAAAGTAATCATACAATTCACATGTCACCCAAAATTATGTTTTCTTATATTCTCTATATTTAGATTACAATAGAAGAAAAAAAAGATATTATTGATGACATATTGTATTCATATACCAAAATTAGAAAACTATCCAATATTCACTGTGTGCTTTCACCATATATCATCAATGTTTACTATTTAAAGAAAAAAAATCAGTCTAATTTGAGAAATGATGTACTCCCTCCGTTTAAAAAAGAATGACCTCCTTTCTTTTTTAGTCCGTTTTAAAAAAATGGCCTCTTTCTGTTTTGGTAACATTTTAAAATCAGTTTTTTCTGATAATAGTTGTATCAATTTTTTTTTCTATACATAAATATAACTTGATAGTTGTATTATTTATTTATACACAAATATAGTTTTTATCCCTAATATAATTTGATTGTATCGATATGCATAAATCGAAGAAGATATATTTTGAGAATATGCATATTAGTTTTTCTACATACACGGTATCCAAGTGGATTCACATGTATATGAGATACATAACATATCTCGATAACCTCACTCATCTTCCTTTCATCTTGCTCATACTCTTCTATGTATATGGTCAGACCTGATACATACAGATACATGTATTAGTGTGATTCGCATATATATATGTATAATACATATAGCTATCTCGTTTGCCTCCCTCCCTCTCTATTTTAATGTATCTGGTAGAAAAATACATGTATATAGGTGCATATTTTTCAATATATAGTTCGTAAGATACATATTTTTTTAAAAGTATAAGTAAATTAGTATATATGGTACGAAGATATATATGTCTAATAAGATACTTTTCCCTTTTATTGGGAGCAGTGTTATAAAGACTGTGTTAGGACTCACTCAGGGCTCGCCCCAAGGCGGGGGCTCTAACAAAATGTCCCAAGACTCTCAAGTGTAAGGCTTAGTTCGGTAAGACTTACCTCTAAGCGCTCGACCGTACGTCCTAAGCATGCTCAGGGCCCGACCACCTAACAGATCTTACAAAATATGTGTTAAATTTTTTAGTTGACATTGCTGACCCTCATAATTCTTGAATAAATGAATGATACTTAATAGTTTTTAATCTGTAGAATTTAAAATATTGAGACTAACTCAAATAAAAAGTTCTAGTATCATATCTTTACCATTTTGTAACATTGTGAGAGGGTTATTATATATTACGTAATATTTCTTTTAAAAATACATAGCAAAATTTTACTTTTTCACTTATCATTGGTCTTCATGTTGTTGTAACATGTCTTAAAATTATCATATTTTATTTAGGTATTTGAAAGTAATTTTATTTTTATTCATGATGGAGTGATGTTTTTATTATAATACTAGTAAGTTTTATTGATTATTTTCTTTTAAGAGGGTATATTGTATAGTATAATAATAACAATAATATATTTGTAAAAATAATGATTCTTTGATAATTAGAAAGATAAGATATTAGATTATTTATACTTATATAATATATTAGAAATTTTATTTTCTATGACTTTTCTTAATCATGTTTGTAATTATTTCAAACATTGATATTTTTTATAATTTTATGTTATTACATTATTATAATATATTATAAATTAAAAATTAAAATATTCAAAGGTTTACACCACGTCTCGTGACTTAGGCCTCACCTTATACTAATAAAATTGTCGTCTCACGTTCCCACCTTTAAGAACACTACTTAAGAGTCACATCTTAATGTTAGGCAGTTGCATTTAATTAAAAAAATAAATAAAAAGACCCTTTACTCCCTGAAAACTGATCAATTGTATATAGTAATTTCTAAGGGTGTTTTTGGTACGTATGGAAAATATTTTCAAAATTTTCTCATTTGATTTTGATCAAATTTTTAAAAAAGATCTATTCTTAAAAAAAAATTAAAATGAGAAATCACTTCCTTAACAAAAATTAAAAAAAAAGTTTTACAAATAACATTTCATTTTAACGATGTCCTTCCTATTCTCATAAGACACGTCATCTTTACCCCACCTCCACTTCTCATAGTATCTGTAGATTATATATAAATTTTTTACAATAATTTTTTTCTTATATACAAAATATAAGAAAATAAACAAGAAAAACTCACTTATTCTCTGATAAAATCATTTTTGGCAGTGTCGAACCACCCAAAGTTCCAATGTTTTCTCGGATAATTTTTTTTATATTGAAATTGGCAAAGAAGAATGAAACACAAAGTATAAAAAGTGCAAATCAAAGGACCAAATTAACATGTCTTTGTTAGTGGAATAGTGAGTAAGACTTTACTTGGTTAATAATATTATTTATCTTTCTTAAACAAATATTCAATTTTTTGAATTGAAGAGATAAGAGGGCCATCTCAATGTCGTTCCTCACTAAAATACCTCATACATGAAATAAATATCTCTCCGTTCGATATAATTTGTCACGATTTTTATTTTTGAAGTCAAATTAAGAAAATAATTTAACTAACAATTTAAGATGTAATTTTTTATCATATTAATATGCAAAAAAAATTACAATTTATAGTACTTTTTATATAGTTTTAGAATATCTAATTATTATTTTTTAAAATATCAAATTAATATGATCTAATTTAACTTTGAAAATTAATTGAATTAACTTTCGAAAAGCGTAACATGACAAACAATACCGGACTAAAGGGAGTAGGGGTTTGATGTCTAAATTTTAGAATGGAAAATACTGTGAACCATGAATGAGTGTAAAAATTAATTCCACCACCCTTTTTTTTTACCAGTAAGGCTTCAATTAATTTTTTTTAGAGTTGACATGTTAATATACATACAAACCCACGAACCCATCCAACTCTACCTCTGTTGGGAGCACTTGCACAATTATTTTCGTTATAATAATCTAAGGTACAGTAAGTATTAATAGCTGCAAAAGTGGCAAAATTTGTGTAACTGCAAAGGAATCAAAATGTTGAAAAGTGTCGTAGCACCAACTTCTCAATCAACTATTATTGGAAGGAGGATATTCAATACTAATATTAGTAATACTTATCAAGCAAATTATGTAAGCTTTCGTCTTTGGCCCAATTTCCATTCCAGAAGAACAAAATTGATGAGCCAAGCAATGGATCCTTCACGTCATTTGGCTGATTTTGAGCCAACACTTTGGGGAGATCATTTTCTCTCCTACACTACTCAACAAACAGTAGACGCGCTGCGCTTTTCTCTTCTTTCAATACAATTTGAGTTGTAAGTAGTGTTTAATTAATGAAAATGATGTGTTTGTCTACCCGCAGGAAATTAGTACACAAGAGAAACTTGAAATAAATGAGTTAAAAGAGATGATGAGGAAAACGTTGGTGGAAACTCCTGACAATAGTACACAAAAACTTGTGTTGATCGACGCGATCCAACGATTGGGAGTAGCATATCATTTTCATAATGAAATTGAAACATCTATTCAAAACATTTTTGATGCGATGTCTCAACTACAGAGTGAGAATAATGATGACAATAATCTACTTCATGTGGTTGCTCTTCGTTTTCGACTACTGAGACAACAAGGCCATTATATGTCTTCTGGTAACTTTATAATATTTCTGATATATATACTGCAACTTCTTCATTGCTTCTGCTAGAATTTGAATAGGAAGCATGATGATTTATAACTTTGTATTTTAATTTATTGACCACTATAGGCTACGACGTACCAAGGGCAAGAAATTAGTACTCGCTCCGTCTTATTTGATGTGGCATCTTTTCCTTTTTAGTTCGCCCTAAAAAGAATGTCACTTTACTATAATTGAAAATAATTAAATTTAAAAATCTCCTTTTGACCTTAGTGAAATAATTTACACTCAGACAAATATCTAAGAATTATTTTCGATCTTAAATTTTAAAAGTCTTTATTTTTAGTTTTTTACCATAAATATTATGACAAATAAAATTACGTCACGTGAGTAGGACAAGAGGAGTAATTCTGTTAAATAATTACAAAAGTCTCAAATCGATGGTTAATGAGATGGGTGGACTCCTTATAATGTTTGGGCGATCCTCCTCCTTCTTTTGAGCTAGCTTTTGGAGTGTAAATTAGGTCTAAGATGTAATTTAATATTATATCAGCACTGAGCATGAGGTGAACAGTTAAAGAATGACAAAAAATCTCACGTTCAAGTAAGCATAAGACTTCATGTTTTGTTCTTTAACGATTAGTATAAGGTTTATTGTAGTTGATAAGGATGGTTTATACTTCAGATAACTCAGTGGATTAGACAAATATCTAAATCCATCGGATATGTATTTTTGTTATAATCAATACATAAATTAAGTAGTGCCTAGTCCCCACAATTATGATGGCTTTTTTTTATTATTTAAAAAACTATATTGTCAACAACGATAAAAGTGGAAACATATAACTTTATTGGCAGGGTGTGGAAATTGTTGATGAGAAAACATGTTGATGGATTAGTGAAAAACTATGAAATTACCAAATAGAAATAAATAAATAAACTAATAAACATGAACATAATCATGCATACGATTACAATAATCATGCATACGATTACAAAGTTTTTTTTTTGGGTCAAAATTAACATAAACATGATGATTTAACCAGATGTGTTCAAGCAATTCATGGATCATAACGAAAATTTCAAGGAAACACTTATTAATGATGATGTCCAAGGATTATTGAGTTTGTATGAAGCATCACATCTGAGAATGCACGACGAAGAAATTCTTGAAGAAGCTCTTATCTTTACTACCACTCGTCTCGAGTCCCTACTCCCCAACTTGACCAATAACAACTCACTTAAGATTCAAGTTATTGAAGCGTTACGCCAGGCTATTCGTAAAACAGTACCAAGGGTAGGAGCAAGAAAATACATACACATTTATGAAAACATCGAATCACATAATAATTTACTTTTGAAATTTGCGAAATTGAATTTTAACATGTTGCAAAAGGTGCATCAAGACGAGCTTAACGAGATATCAAGGTATGTATATATTCATTCATGTTATATCCCCTTCCTAATTAAATAAATACGCGATAAATGTATGTACTATATATGATATATATGTACGTAGGTGGTGGAAAGATTTGGATATTGCAAACAAATTACCATATGCAAAAGACAGATTTGTGGAGAGTTACTTTTGGATAATTGGATTGTCTATTGAGCCACAATATAGTCGATTGAGAAGAATGTTAACAAAAGTAGTCAACATGAACTCTATTGTTGATGACACTTATGATGCTTATGGAACTCATGATGAACTTGTGCTTCTCACTAATGCAATTGAGAGGTAACCTATTTAGTTTTTAATATATATGTCGTTTGATCAATACTGTATATTACGATTTTTTTAGTATATTTTTCTATAACTTGCAATTATAATTAGCTTTCACATATTATTTCGATCCCAACAAATTCAACTGTCAAGTGCAGATGGGACATAAGTGCTATGGATTCATTACCACCATATATGAAAATTATTTATCAAGAGCTTCTCAATATCTATGATGAAGCAGAAGAAGTATTGGCCAAAGAAGGCAAATCGAATAGCGTAATCTACTATGCAAAAAATGAGGTAATTCTAAGTTACATCCAACTATAAGTTAAAAAGAAATTGTTGACATTTTGAATCAAAAGGAAGATATGGTGTTAGTGTTGGGGCATAGTTTGGGAAAATCCAAAATCCAACTTAAAACTTGAACTTTTTAGATTTTTTTGTTTGAATTTTTAGATTATGAATTGAATTTTGAATCTAGGATCTTGACACCTATATTTGTCCTTACCAATTAGACATAAGCCCATCCACCTAATACTAAGTTCAATAAAACCAACACCTTACTATATCAATCAATATATTCTATAGTCTATTCTATTAGCTAATAAATTGTGCAAACTGAGATGCATTCACCAAATTGCACAGCGCACATATATAAGGTATCACAACTACATGTGAATAACACCAGATACATATAGATATATGTATATGTATGTATCTGATGTGATTTGCATGTATACAAATCTCCCTCTCTCCCTCTCTCCCTCTCTCCCTCTCCCTATTTTAGTGTATCTGTTTACAAAAATACATGTATCTAAATGTATCTTCTTCACTATATATAATAGAAAGCTCTCCATTAATGGTAATTAAGTTACATAAACTTTCACATATAGCCACTCAAAAATAGCCAATCACTCTCAATAACTATTGTTTGATAATTACAATTCGTAGCTACATGTTATAGAGAGGAGAGAGGCGAGTGAGACTGGGAGAGAGAGGAGAGAGGCGAGCGAGAGAGGGAAAAGAGTGGGAGAGAGGTGAATTGTATATGTATATTGGTTAGATAATTGTATATTATACATATGTATTTGTATATATGACAAGCAAGATTGGGAGAGGGAGGAGAAAGGCGAACGAGAGGGAGGAGAGAGAAAAGCGAGACTGGGAGAGAGGCAGCGAGAGAGGGCAGAGAGTAGGGGAGAGGTGAATTGTATATGTATTCGGTTAGATACTTGTAAATTATACATATGCATTGTATATATGGCAAGCGAGATTGGGAGAGAGAGGAGAGAGGCGAGCGAGAGAGGGCAAAGAGTGGGAGAGAGGTGAATTGTATATGTATATCGTTTAGATAATTGTATATTATGACGAATTATACATATACAAACGTGGCTAATTATACAAACTCGAAGTCAGCCCACATAATTAATGTATATTAATGTCAGTCGCGAATGATAATTATAATAAATTATAACTATGATATAGTATAAGTTTGTTTAACAACCTAATTTTTTCTATTTTTAAAATAGGTGATAATAGTAAATATGATAGTGAAAGAATGTGTAGTTTCTCCCTATTATGATTTTATAATGATTTCAATAATGTTTGGTGTTTTGTTGTAGTGGAAAAAATTGACGGCTGCCTATATGAAGGAAAGTGATTGGTTGAATGCTGGCTATATTCCAAAATGTGATGAATATATGAAAAATGCAGTAATAACAGCTACATGTATGCTTTATGTAACAAATTCTCTGGTTGGCATGGACAATTTATATATGACCAAAGAGAATATTGAGTGGCTAACAAATGGGCTTTTGGTTGCACGTTCTGCTGCAGCAATCTGTAGATGTATGGATGATATTTCTGATCATGAAGTAAGTATAACACAAAATTTATACAATATTTTATAATTATTGTATTGAAGATATTGAAATGTATTTGTATCGTAATTTGTAGGTTAATCAACAAAGAGGACATGTTGCTTCAATTGTTGAATGTTACATAAAACAATACGGAGTTTCAAAAGAGGAGGCATATGTTGAGATACGGAAAATGGTCACGAATGCATGGAAAGATATAAATAAGGAATTCCTTTTCCATAAGGAAGTACCATTTTTGGTTCTTGAACTAGGTTTAAATTTTGCGCGATTGGTAGATTCAACTTTTGGAGATGGCCATGACGAATATACAAGTCCCAAATCCGAAACTAAAAAGATGCTTAGTTTGTTGCTTGTTGAATCCATCGATATATGACAACAATGCAGATGCACCTTCGACTAAATATATTCAGTGACAGATTCAGGATTTTTGTTGAGGGGGTTCGAAGTATAAAGAAGTAAGCACGTAAAAATTACAAGGTGAAAAATTGAGCGACATGGAAGGAAAATATTTATTTTAATCCATTAAATTTAAATTATATTATCATGTTGTGTTTAGGTTTTTCCTACTCTTACTCTTCTCCACCGAGCTTTTAAAATTTCTAGATTTTTTTCCTTCTATTTTGTGATATTCTACTTTTTTTTATTGTTTTCTAAATTTTGAATTAGCTCATTCAATCATATAAACCTTAAAAACCATCTAGATTTTTTAGAAAAGTGTAAAGATAGAGCTACTAATTATAGTGCATATTCAGAAGATAAATAAATAAATAATATCGTCGATAAAAAAAAAAAAAAAGAGATACAATGAAATTAAGAGAGAAAATTCAATTAAATAGATTTATTAAAAAAATATTCACAACTTTTAATTTTTTCATTCGATTAATCTTAATTTAATTTATTTTATATGTAGTTTTCTAATTTAATTTTTAAATTTAATAACAATTCATCATTTTCTCAAAGAATAATTTATTTTATATGTAGTTTTCTAATTCAACTTTTAAATTTAATAACAATTCATCATTTTCTCAAAGAGTTTCTTTGAGTTAGTACATGAAAAGAGAGTTAAACAAAAAATAAAAATAAAAATAAAGACAAAAACATAAAAATTATGGCTAATAAAATTTTTTTAAAAAAAGCTATACAGAAAAATAATTAAAAAAACAAAAATAATACTTATAGATTAAATCCAAAATAATGAGGCCTTTTATTTGAGCCATGCCACTCTTCAGTTATTAAGGGGGTTTATTTTATTAGGATTTGACTAACATTTTAGCATGTTATTGTATCTAATTAGAATTTTTTACCAAATATTCTCTCGGTCCACTTCTAATTGTTATGATATACTTTTCGAAAGTAAATTTGATCAATTTTCAAAGTTAAATTATATTACATTACTTTGATATTTTACACAAAAAATTTAGATATTAAAAAACTATACGAAAGGTAATAAAAATTGCAACTTTTCCCACATAACATGATAAAAAAAATACATGATAAAATGTTAGTTAAAGACTCAAAGTTGTTATAGTACTCTTAAAAAAAATAAAAAATGAGTAGACTTGTACCAAATAAAGTACTCCCTCCGTTTCAAAAAGTATGATCTCCTTTCCTTTTTAGTCTGTTTTTAAAAAGAATGATCTTTTTCTTTTTTTTTTATAACATTTTAATATTGTCACAAGATCCCGTTTCAAAAAGTATGATCTCCTTTCCTTTTTAGTCTGTTTTAAAAAAGAATGATCTTTTTTTTTTTTATAACATTTTAATATTGTCACAACATCAAAGGACAATTTTATACATTTAACCTAACTTTAATTTAGGAAAATTTTCTTTACTCTTAAACTCCGTGTCAAATCAAACCAGGTTATTCTTTGTGAAACGGATAGAGTAATATATATCTATATATCTATATATATATATATATATATATATATATATATATATATATATATATATAGAGAGAGAGATAGATATATATTTAAAACCCTAGCACAGGCGGAGTAGCCGCCGTACCTTCTCATCTATTGCATCTCAGTATATAATGTAAAGTATTAGTAGTTACAAAGCTGGAAAATTTGTGTAAGGAATTAGAAATGAGTGAAGCAATATGCTGTGTAGCACAAATAATTCCAAATTCTCAATCAACTATTATTGGAAGGAGGACATACAATACTAATATTAGTAATAATACTTATTATCAACCAAATTATGTAAGCTTTCGTCTCCATTCTACAACAACAAAATCATCAATGGATCCTTCACGTCATTTGGCTGATTTTGAACCAACACTTTGGGGAGATCATTTTCTCTCCTACACTACTCAACAAACAGTAGACGCGCTGCGCTTTTCTCTTCTTTCAATACAATTTGAGTTGTAAGTAGTGTTTAATTAATGAAAAAGATGTGTTTGTCTACCCGCAGGAAATTAGTGCTCAACAGAAACTTGAAATTGATGAGTTAAAAGAGATGATGAGGAAAACGTTGGTGGAAACTCCTGACAATAGTACACAAAAACTTGTGTTGATCGACGCGATTCAACGATTGGGAGTAGCATATCATTTTCATAATGAAATCGAAATATCCATTCAAAACATTTTTGATGCGATGTCTCAACTACAGAGGGAGAATAATGATGACAATCTACTTCATGTTGTTGCTCTTCGTTTTCGACTACTGAGACAACAAGGCCATTATATCTCTTCTGGTAACTTAAATTAGTATTCCTTTTCTTTATAAACTTTATGGTCCACTAGCTTTCTCTAATTAACTCTTTATCTTACAGTCATGTCTTAGAAGAAATCCCCTGTTATATGTTGCCGATTTGATTTTAATATAAGACTTAATCTTGATGTATTTTGATGAATGTTGACCACTAGACTACCTGTTAAAGAATGACAAAAGTCCCACATCGGTGTTTAATGAGATGAGTGGACTCCTTATAAGGCTTGGGCAATCCTGCTCTCTTTGAGCTAGTTTTTTTGGGTGTGAGTTAGGCTCAAGACCTAATTTCACATGGTATACCCAACTTGGACCATTTGTTGAATCAATATTTTATTTATTCCGATCTCACGAGGTCAAAATCAATATAAACGTGATGATTTATCCAGATGTGTTCAAACAATTCATGGACCATAATTGAAATTTCAATGATTTATCCAGATGTGTTCAAACAATTCATGGACCATAACGGAAATTTCAAGGAAACACTTATTAAAGCGTTACGCCAGCCTATTCGTAAAACAGTACCAAGGGTAGAAGCAAGAAAATACATACACATTTATGAAAACATCGAATCACATAATGATTTACTCTTGAAATTCGCAAAATTAGATTTTAACATGTTGCAAAAGGTTCATGAGGACGAGCTCAACGAGATGTCTAGGTATGTATATATTCATTCATGTTATAATATCACCTTCCTAAAGTATTTATAATGGTCTCGATCGTTATATATATATATGTAGGTGGTGGAAAGATTTGGATATTGCAAATAAATTACCATATGCAAAAGACAGATTTGTGGAGGGTTACTTCTCGATGATGGGATTGTCGTTTGAGCCCCAATATAGTCGATTGAGAAGAATGCTAACAAAAGTAGTCTACATGAACTCTATCGTTGATGACTCTTATGATGCTTATGGAACTCATGATGAACTTGTGCTTCTCACTAATGCAATTCAGAGGTAACATATTTAGTTTTTAATATGTAGGTCATTTGACCAATATAGTATATGTTATGATTGTTTTTGTACATTATTCTATAACTTTGAATTATAATTAGCTTCCACATGTTGCTCTTGATATTATTTCGATCCCAACAAATTCAACTGTCAAGTGCAGACGGGACATAAGCGCTATGGATTCATTACCACCATATATGAAAATTATTTATCAAGAACTTCTCAATATCTACGATGAAGCAGAAGAAGTATTGGCCAAAGAAGGCAAATCGAACAGCGTAATCTACTATGCAAAAAATGAGGTAATTCTTACTTAAGCTACATCCAACTATAGGTTAAAACGAAACGAAAATATTGACATAAGGAAGAGATATTGTGTTAGTGTTGGGGGCATAGTGTTAAATTAGGTTTTGGGCCTATAACACCTCAAAAGTTAGCTCAATAGAGGAGGATTGTCCAAACCTTATAAGCAGTTCACCCATCTTATTAACCAGCAATGTGGAACTTTTTGCTTTAACACCCCACCTCACGTGTTGTGCTTAACATCTGGTGCATGGACAATTGTTGGACAATTATTGACCCACCTCACGCCCAGTGCTTAGCATTTGGTGCGTGGGCTATTTTTGATTACTTATTTTATTTAGGCCCCAACATTGGGTGAGATGGATCATGCTCTGTTACCTAACTCACATCCCAAAAGCTAGCTCAAAGGGAAGGAGGATTGCCCAAGCCTTATAAGGATTTCGTCCATCTCATTAACCACCAATATGAAACTTTTTTGCTTTAACACATAGTTTGGGAAAATCCGAAATCCAACTTGAAATGTGAACTTTTTAGATTTTTTCTTTTTGATTGAATTTTGGATTATGAATTGAAATTTGAATCTGGGATCTTGATACCTATATTTGTCCCTACCAATTAGACATAAGCCCATTCACATAATACTAAGTCTAATAAAACCAACACCGTACTATATCAATCAATATATTGCATAGTCTATTCTATGAGCTAATATATTGTGGGCGAAATGGTCCGATGAATTCTTATACTTGTATGAGTTTGTATTTTGGACCCTCTTTACTTAATCATTTGCCTACCGAACTCTTAAATTCAAATAAAATAAGACTTTCAAACCCCTCCAATCATGTGTGTAACTCACTCTCTCTTACAAAAATGACATGTCATATCCACATCATATATATTAACGCCAAGTCATAAGCCACATCAAAATTATCAACCAAAATGTTAAATAATAAATTTTCCATATAAAAAATAAAATAAATATATTTCTCAACTTCCCTTCACCTCTACAACCACCATTAGAGATCTCATCACCATCTTCATTCCTCTAATTCCTTTCTTCTTCGAAAAATAACAATAAAGTTTTCTTGATTGGTAGCATTTGACTAATTAACATGAATTAACAACATTTTCTTAACATTGAATCTTGTGGCAAATTTTCGAGGCTCGAAGAAGAAGACCACGCAAAATTAAACCCACATCTCAACACAAAAAAATAAAATCTATTTGCTCTCCTCTCCATTTCTCTTCATCGTCCATGTACTAACCACTATGGAAGATCTATCGCAATCAGAGCTAAATCGTTATTGATTGTCTTCTTGTTCAATATCTAAACTTTCATCGACATCGCTAAAACTCACTTTAACGGAGGTTCAATGGACAAAATGGGTGAAGTTATAGACGCAAACAACATCGCAAGGGACACGAAATCCGTACCATTCCAGAAGAAAAGGGAGAAGTGAACCTCTGTTTTTTGCAATAACCCAAAAAGTGTATACCTTGACAGTAAAATCATAAATTGATTTTGGAGATCCTTCGGCCAAAGAAGAAAAGGATGGGTATCTATAGAACAATAACAAAGCAAGAGCAAGAAAGAAAAGAACAACCATATTAGTGATACTTAGCATCTTCTTATTCTGTCTAACATATGCATATATAAGCCAAAAAAATTAAATGGGGTAATCAACTAATAAGATAGTTGGCATCAACAAATTACTAATCTCAAATCAATACAAATTTAATATCCACTGTCGCCATGGATTCGGCTATCAATCCAGATCTACTCCTTGGCTATCAAAATCGTTCTCTTCCTTGGCTATCAATCACAACCTTAGCTTCAACTTTCGCCATGGAATCGGGACAGACTAGGGCTTAAGATAGTGACAACGGCTAGAGTTTTGGGGACGATGACGGAAGGAGGGGTTGGGGACGATGACGATGACAGAAGGAGGGGTGAGATGTTTAATTTGTTTTTCTTTTTTATGTTTATTATTTAATTAGTTTTCTAAAGCAAATTTATTGCTTCACTCTCCTTTTAGAGTGTGGATACCACTCTCTATCCTGAGTCAGCAAAAAAAATGTCACATAAGTTCGGTCAATGGCCAGAGGGTTTTAAAAGTTTTATTTTAATTGAGTTTAATGCTTCAGTTGATCAAAGATTAAGTATAAGGGTCTAGAATACAAACATATACAAGTATAAGGGTTCATCAGACCATTTCACATATATTGTGCAAATTGAGATGCATTCACCAAATTGCACAACGCATATATAAGGTTTGAGTAGTGCAGTTTATTTGAATATGAACTATTATTATGAGGGAAACTTACATGAAATCCCACTAGTTTTTAATATTACATATTTAACCAGATTTTAATGCATCCAGATACGTCCAATATATGTATTTCAGGAACATAGGGTCAAAATTATGTGTAATTTATTCTAGATACATTGCATTCAATTGAATTCGTGTATATTTTAGGATACATAACAAATCGCGCTCGCCTTTCTTTCATCTCGCCCGCCACTCTCCTATGTATCTAGTGTGTTTCCTATGTATACAAATCTCGTTCGCATTCCTCCCTCGTTAGCTTGCCTCTCTTTCAGTGTATCTGGTAGCAAAAATACATGTATCTTCCTTGATAGAAAAGTCATAAGATCAATATATAAAACAATGGGAAAACGACATTTTTAGTCCCTTTATTAAGGCTACATTCTTATTTTAGTCCTTGTGTAATCTAACTTAGCACTATTAACCTTCAATTATATCAAGTGAGTGATTTTGATCCTTCAACTAACAGATTCAAAAAAAAAATAACAGAGAGTTCACTGCTAAAAGGGATAGTTCGGATATTTCATTTTAATTCTCTCTTTTTGAAAAACAAGCTAAGACTTCCATGTCTCTATCTTAAAGAACAAGCTCATCAATCTGAGCTACAATTTCAACAAAACCAACTTGATAGGCATTAACCCTCCCTCTTACATCGACGAATGATAGATTTGCAGCGAAAATCTTTTAAAAGTTGTATGTTTTCTCAAGCAATAACTTTAGAAATACTCGAATTACTCCTTTTAGCAGTGAACTCTCCGTTAACTTTTTCGAATCTGTTAGTTGAAGGATTAAAATCACTCACTTGATATAATTGAAGGTCAATAGTGCTAAGTTAGATAACATAAGACAAAAATAAGAAATTAGCCTTAATATAGGGACTAAAAATGCCGTTTTCCCTATTTTGAAAGTAAAAAGTAATAATAGTATAAAATATGATAGTGAAAGAAATTAGGTAATTTCTCCCTATTAGTATGATTTCAATGTTTGGTATTTTGTTGTAGTGGAAAAAATTGGCGGCTGCCTATATGAAGGAATGTGATTGGTTGAATGCTGGCTAGCTACATTCCAAAATGTGATGAATATATGAAAATTGCAGTAATAACAGCTGCATGTATTTTTTATTTAACAAATTCCTTGGTTGGCATGGATGAATTGTATATGACCAAAGAGAATACTGAGTGGCTAACAAATGGGTTTTTGGTTGCACGTTCTGCTGGAGTAATCTGTCGATGTATGGATGATATTTCTGATCATGAAGTAAGTATAACACAATATTTTTTTATTATATAGATGTTGTGTTGAAGATATTGAAATATATTTAATTTTTATCGTAGGTTAATAAACAAAGAGGGCATGTTGCTTCAATTATTGATTGTTACATAAAACAATATGAAGTTTCAAAGGAGGAGGCATATGTTGAGATACGGAAGATAGTCACGAATGCATGCAAAGATATAAATAAGGATTTTCTTTTTCGTAAGGAAGTGCCATTTTTTGTCCTTGAACTAGGTTTAAATTATGCGCGATTGGTAGATACAACTTATGGAAATGGTTATGATGAATATACAAGTCCCAAATCCGAAACTAAAAAAATGCATAGTTTGTTGCTTGTTGAATCCATCAATATATGACAACAATGCAGATGCACCTTCGACTAAATGTAATTTCTTTAATAAATAATAAATAATTTATGTTAATGAATGAATGGTTGATACTAATTTTTTGTAGTCAGTTGTTTTTTAGAAGGAAAATTTGAAATATAGTGATTTAGGTCCATGAGTAATACAATACCACTACAATAAAAACAAATTTTAACGGCAATAAAATAGACATATTAATAAAGAGTGCTAAAGTCTTTATCGACATTAGTTAAATGTCATTAGATTTAGGGAAAATTACACGATTAAGCAAACTTATACTACTTAATTACTCATCATAGTTATATTTTGCAATAATTATACCACTCACGACTAATATTATACATTAATTATGTGGGTTGACTTCGACTTTGTATAATTGGTCACATTTGTATAAGTATAATTCGTCAGAATATACAAATACATATGTATAATATACAATTATCTAATCAATATACATATACAATTCACCTCTCTCCTCTCTCGTTCGCCTCTCTCCTCCTCCCAATCTCGCTCGCCTCTCTCCTCTCTCTCCCGATCTTGCTTGCTTTTATACAAATGCATATGTATAAAATGCAATTATCTAACCAATATACATATACAATTCACCTCTCTCCCACTCTCTACAATCTCTCGCTCGTCTCTCTCCTCCCTCTCCCAATCTCGCTCACCTCTCTCCTTTCTCTCCCAATCTCGTTGCCATATATACAAATACATATGTAAAATATACAATTATCTAACCAATATACATATGCAATTCACCTCTCTCACACTTTTTGCCCTCTCTCTCGCCTCTCTCCCAGTCTCGCTCGCCTCTCTCCTCTCTATAACATGTAGCTACAAATTGTAATTATCAAATTATAGCTATGGAGAGTAATTAGAATATTTTTACTTTTTAGTGGCTATATGTGAAAGTTTTCCAAAGATTTAATGTCGCTAAAACCTTTATAGACATATACAAAAAGGATTAATTGCTGCTAAAAATACGTATTTAACGATAATTACTAATTAATTATCGCTAAAGCTTTTGATGTAGTGTATATGTTATTTGATTTAACATATTTGACCTTTAATTAAATTAAAAAAAAATATTTTGGTTCCTCAAGCGTTAGGGGAAACCAATAGAATTAACGGAACAATATGAACTTTTGGTCCATCCAGATCAAACAAATAATCAACTCCTACATACCATTTTTAATAATGTTCAAATATAGATAAACATCATTTAAATTGCACTTTAACTGCATTTGCAATAACATCGTCTTAATCAATACATGTTAAACATAAAAATCAGTATAATTTTGACAATTAAGTTCGAAAAGAGATGAGGGTGGGTTATAGGACCCTCGTATAATATTTAGGGTGTAAATAGTGCATAAATGTTTTACGAATATATAGATATATATGAATATAACTTCTTTATTTTGTTTTGCTATAATTAGGTTATAGCTATGATTATTAAATTCATAGCTATAACTTATAAGTACATTGTTAAGTAGAATTCAATATCATATATGCATTAGACTATCAGCTATTTGAGTAAATTTATTTACCATTTATTGTAATAATACTTTTTTTCCCACTTAATTAATCAATTTTAATACATTTATAATACTATAGTTTTAATATATATTACAGAAAATAATTTAATTATAAAACACATATAATGTGAGTTTTATTAATGAATAATATATTTATCACATATATTAATATAATGTGTCAATTTTTACTAAACAAACATAATATATTTTAAAACAGTTATAATACATACTCCATCCGTTTAAAAAAAATGGCCTAGTTTGACTTGGAACGGAGTTTAAGAAAAGAAAGAAGACTTTTTGATCTTGTGGTTCTAAATTAAAGTTATGTCAAATGTACCAAAATGCCCTTTAATCTTGTGGTCTTAAACATGTCACGTGAAAAGTTAAAGTTAAAGTGTTACAAAAAAAAAGGGGTCATTCTTTTTGAAACAAACTAAAAAAGAAATAAGGATATTCTTTTTGAAACGGAGGGAGTATATATTACATATGTCTTCAAAACTAGAATCAAAGGTAAGCATGCATGTCATCGTTCGCGTAAAGTATTATAATATCTTTGTTAAACACCTTAGTAATAACTAATGACTAATGAGGCACAAACAAAAAGACAAAAATGCATCATCATTATTTTATCAATAAACGGAAATGTCTATAAATAGCAAGTACAAACCAACATGTTACTACCAACGTTTTCAAAAATGTTGTGGAAGCATACCAAATATATCCTGAAGCGTAAATTAAAGACGTAGATTTATAAGGCGTAAGATCTAAAATTTGAAGCGTAAGCCTTGAGCATAAAAACGCAAATACTAGGCGTAAAAAAGTAGAACAGAGCATTTTTTATTAATTTTTTGAACCTTTTTTTGCTTTAAATCATATATTAATTAAGATGACGATGAACTTTAAAACTAGCAACATTTATCTTTCGGCTTAACAACTTTCTAAGGCAACAAAAGGACCTTTCATTCTGAATAAGTAACATGTGACACTGAGATCGAGCAAATGACCTATATTTTATTTACACAAAAATATGATTCTAGCCGACATGTGACACTCATATCGAGCAGATGACCTATTTTTTCTTTACTTAAAAAATATGAACCACGAGCATATATAAAAGTAGATGATACACCTAACAAAATCGAAACTAAATAGCTTCATTCTCCTTAATAATTAAATTATATAATGGAGATTTATTCCTCTCTTTCCAGCAACTTAATTTCATTGCTTCTCTGCTTCGTTCCAATCTTTATAATTCTAGTGAAACAATTTAGAAAATCAACGGAAAAGAAAATAAGGTTGCCTCCAGGTCCATGGAGACTTCCATTCATAGGAAGTCTGCATCACTTGATGGGAGGAGGACTTCCACATCGCGTACTTAGAAATTTATCTCAATCATATGGACCTATTATGTACTTGCAACTCGGACAAGTTCCTACCGTGGTCATATCATCACCTACTATTGCAAAACAAGTTTTAAAAACTCATGATCTCGCATTTGTTGATAGGCCACAACTTACATCACTAAGCATCATATTTTACAATTTTAAAGACATTGCATTTAGTCAATATGGTGACTACTGGAGACAAATGCGCAAAATTTGTATGATTGAACTTCTCAGTATAAAGATGGTCAAGACATTTGGTGCAATTCGACAGGATGAGATTTCGAGTCTCATTTCATCAATTCGTAATTCCATGAGGGGTTCTACAATCAACATGACACAAAAGATTTTTCTGTTTTCCAACTCTATCATTTGTAGATCAGCCTTTGGGAAAATATGCAAAGATCGAGACGAGTTCATAACAATTTTGAAGGAAATACTATTACTAATTGGAGGATTTGATGTGGCTGATCTGTTCCCTTCTTGGAAGTTACTTCACAAGATAACCGGTACAAAATCTAGATTGATTAGTGCCCATAAGAAGATTGATGTAGTTATGGAGGAGATTCTGAATGAGCATATCGAAAATAAAGCAGCTGGGAAGAAGGGAAATGGTGAGTTTGGAGACGAAGATTTGGTTGATGTTTTCCTAAGGGTGAAAGAGAACGCGGAACTTCAATTTCCAATCACAAATGACCATATTAAAGCTGTGATTTTTGTAAGTTTGCTCCAACATTTGCAAATATCATTTTTAGTATACATATTCTTTGAACTACATGGTATCAAAGTCGGTTCATCCAATTTGTTGTTCGATGTTGGACCCATTTAGAAGTTTTCACGCTCCAATTGAGGTCATTATTTTTTTTTTTGTGTGGATGCAGGACATATTTCTGGCTGGAACTGAAACATCAAATACAGTTCTTATTTGGGCATTTGCAGAATTAATGAAGAACCCACATATCATGGCGAAGGCCCAAAGTGAAGTGAGACGAGTCTTTAAGGGAAAGAAAAAATACGATGAAGAAGATTTTGAAGAGTTGACATACCTTAAGCTAGTGGTTAAAGAAGCATTAAGGCTACACCTTCCGGCTCCTTTAATAACGCCTAGGGAATGTAGGGAGCAAACAGATATAAACGGATATATCATACCTATTAAGACAAGGGTACTAGTCAATGCATGGGCACTCGCGAGAGATCCTGAAAGTTGGGATGACCCTGAAAGTTTTATACCAGAGAGATTTGAGAACTCGTCTGTTGACTTCAAAGGAAATCACTTTGAGTTAATTCCGTTTGGTGCAGGAAGAAGGATGTGTCCAGGAATGTTTTTTGGTTTAGCGAATGTTACACATCCTCTGGCTCAGTTACTTCACCACTTTAATTGGGATCTCCCTAATGGAACTAATCCGAAAGATTTGGATATGACTGAAACAGGCGGAATGGCAGCAACGAAAAAGAAAAATCTATTGTTAGTTGCGACGTATCATAGGAATGAAGAAGAATTTTGATATTTTGGTAGCTTGAAAAGGTGAAATGTATGCATGCATGTCCTTAGTTATATAAGACAGTGTTGAAGTTTGCAACTCTTTTTGCTGTTGATTTTATGAACTGTTTATGAAATTATGGTGTCGATCGTCTTTGTTGATACTGAAATTAGTTATTGTTTTGATGTTTCTTTAAGCTGGTAATATGGACTTAACATTACTTGTTTTTACTGATTTTGGGAGCTGATAAATTGTTCTGTTTTGTATTTATAATTCTAAAGCTGGAATTTTATTTGTTAATGTATTTAGTTCTTTATGAAATAGAATTTTATGTATACTACATGCTACAACACATTCATGTTAATAATTTTTCTTTGTGATTGAAGTACTTATTTAATTAAAACATTTATGCTCTTTCAACTGATAGTAATTGAAGGACTAAGGTTCTGATTTTAAGTGGCTTTAGAACTTACTAAATAGCTGCAGTGATAATTAGAATTGGTGTAATTATACATTCTAGCAATTATATTGACATGTTTTGTTAAATTATAAATTTAAAAAAAAAAAAAAATTATTTAAAATCTATACTAGACAAATAAGAAATTTTATAAATGATATTTAATTAAATATTAAAGATATATTATTTCTTGAAAATATATTAATTAATAAATATATATTCTTAATTAATATTATAAAAAATAATTTATTTATTTATTTTTTATTAATATATTTCAATTGATATGATCAGAAAAACTAAAAATACAAGTTTTTATGAATATTCTGAAATGCATGTTTGATAGAAAATGCTTAGCCTTATCAATTTACACCGAAATGGGGCCAAAACTCTTTACAATTATTGATTTGTGAAAGAAGTGCACGAGTAGCTTTCTCATGATATGGCAAACAGAGTGTACTCTCTCACTGCTAGCTCGCCATTATCGGACCCTTTTCAGAACTTGCGCTAGATGTTCAGCTTTGGATGTTGGTAAGAAGCTCCATGCTTCCATCGTCACCACAGGTCTAGTACCTTTCCGAAATACATATCTCCGTAATGCTGTTCTGCACATGTATGCTGCGTGTGGGTCTGTTCTCTATGCACGCAAGGTGTTTGAAGAAATTCCTCTTTCATACAAAGACACTGTCGACTGGACAACATTGATGGGGTGCTATACTCGCGGGGTTTCCCTCTTGATGCCCTCAACTTGTTTGTTCATATGAGGAAGAGTGATGTTTTGATTGATGAGTATACTATGGTGGTTGTATTCCTTGCAAGCGCGAAAAAGGGTGTGAACAGTTTGGCATTCAAGGACATGGTTGTATGGTAAAAATGGGTTTTAATTCGAGTATTAAAGCGTGTAATGCTCTAATGGATATGTATGTCAAGTGTGGGTTAATTGATAAAACAAGAAGGATTTTTTGTGAGATGGGAGAAAAGAGTGTTGTTTCTTGGACTGTGGTTTTGAAGGGAGTGGTGAAGTCGGAAGGTTTTCAAAATGCGAGGTTGTTGTTCGATAAGATGCCTGAGAGGAATGAAGTTGCTTGGACAGTAATGATTGCAGCATATATCGAGAATGGTTTAACGAAGGAAGCTTTTGGGCTTCTAAGTGAAATGTTGTTTGAATCTGGATTTGAGTTGAATTTTGTAACATTGAGTTCGTTGTTATCAGCTTGTGCACAGTCGGGGAATGTTTTGGTCGGTAAATGGGTACACGTGTATGCTTTGAAGATGATAGAACATGAAATAGATATAGTTGTGGCAACAACCTTGATTAATATGTATGCTAAGTGTGGCAGGATTGATGATGCTTTTCGAGTTTTCCTTGTGATGCCTCGAAGGAATGTGATTACATGGAATGCTATGCTTAGTGGACTGGCAATGCAGGGAAAAGGAGATATGGTGTTGGATTTGTTTGGTCAGATGATTAGAGAGGTCAAACCGGATGATGTAACATTTACAGCTATATTAAGTGCTTGTAGTCACTCAGGTTTGGTTGATCAAGGTCGACATTTTTTCTATAGCCTTGAATCGACGTATGGAATAAAGCCTTCTATAGAGCACTATTCTTGCGTTGTGGATCTTTTGGGTCGGGCAGGACACCTTGAAGAAGCAGAATCCATAATAAGGGGAATGACGATTCCCCCCAATGAAGTTGTGTTGGGATCACTATTAGGCTCCTGCAGTGTCCATAAGAACCTCGAGCTGGGGGAGTGCCTAATTAAAGAGCTGGTCCAACTGTATCCTGATAATACCGAGTATCATGTTTTGCTTTCAAATATGTACTCTTTAGCTGGAAAAAATGACAAGGCAAATTCTATTCGAGTAGTTCTCAGAAGCAGAGGTGTCAGAAAAGTTCCTGGCATTAGTTCTATTTATGTTGGTGGTCAAATCCATTGCTTCAGTGCAGGGGATAAATTGCATCTGCAAAGTCAAGAGATATATATGATGTTGGATGAGATGATCCGAAAAATAAGATTGGCTGGTTATGCACCAGACACAACCTGCCAAAAGTTTTCAGGATCTAATGATGGAGATTATTATGGTTACGGCCAGGAGGAGAAGGAACAGGCTTTGTTCTCTCACAGCGAGAAGCTGGCTGTTTGTTTTGGACTCATGAGTACACAAGCTGGCATGCCTCTTTACATTTTCAAGAATTTAAGGATATGCCAAGATTGTCATTCAGCCATGAAGATTGTTTCCAAAGTTTACAACAGAGAAATTGTGATTAGAGATCGTAATCGCTTTCACCGTTTCAAGATGGGTTCATGCACTTGTTTTGACTATTGGTGACAAAGCCCAAAGTGCTAAATGAAAGACAAAAACCTATGAATAGTTTGTTAATTCAAAATCGTGTATGAAAATTCTAGTCGTAGTTTGATTGGGCCCTTTGAGGGACATTTGAGTGAGGTGTAGAATGGGAAATTCTGAGAGAGGAATTATAGGATAGATAAACATATTCCTCCTGTGGGAAATGAAAATACAAGCATATACAGTGAGAATAGAGCGACAGATTCAGAAAATCTTAATGGTTCGTCTAACCGATACTGAGATGTTTGCTGGTCATAATGGCTCTGCGACTCTAATGTTTAATGGAATCAGCAAGAAAGTGCAAAGCTCAATATAGAGCGTCAGTAGTAAAGATGCAAGAGATGAGTTAGAACGTAATGCTGAGTTACTGTCAGGAGAAGAGTAATATTGAATCCCCACCTTTTACTGGCGCTGTCTAAATGCATTCAAGAAGGTAACATAATTTTCCTTGGTCTTCACTCATCCTAGCACCCATCAGCTGATGCTTTTATGCAAATCCACATCAAAGACTGTACTGATGTTGAAGACGTTGGGGAACAAACTCACCGAAGAAGCTAAAGAGGTTCTTCACACAATTCTCATTAATTAAGTTGATCTTTTACCGTGTGAATTTCATCTACTACTTATGCTGGAAACCTTCCATTTTTGGCTAAAACATTCCGTTTCCTATTGAGACATAATTTTTTTTGCTTCCCTATTAAACTAGATGAAAGTTTTTTATAAAAAAAATGCTAGCAATGCTGGTGTTTATGCCAAATCTTCATATGTATAACTAGCATTGCTATCAATTCTTTTTTCCCCTTTTCTTTTGTAAGTTAGCCATAATCCTGATTTATGAGAACCAATATGGAAATGTTCAAAGCCTTTTTAAAATGAATCAAACTGTGAACAATTGAAGATAGTAAGTAAATACACTTGTGTTGCTCGTACTTTTTTTTTATCTCATGTGGTAGTGTAAATAAGTGCTACTTTGGAATCATGGAGAGAAAGGATTGCATTAAGTTCGTGATGAAACAAGATAAATTGTATATTTGTGTATTCATGGAACATTTTGGTTCGTGATTGCATTGAAGACATACAATAAGCTCAGACATGAACTTTTCAAACAACAAAAAAAAGAGAAGAGAAAAATCAGTTCCAGATATTACAGTGATGTCATTTTATTTATGTCCAATGGGATGAGCCAATATGGGTAATTCTCTAGCCTATTGAGGTTTGTCTGTCCATTTCATTTTGAAAATCTTACACTTCAGTTTGATGAACTTAGGTTGAAGTCTTATCTGAAAAATATAATAGTATATCGTGTTAACTTGTTTATAAGCTGGAAACTATGTGCTTGAAAGTTCTCTTTCAAATATTTTGGTTTACATCTCCATTAGTGATTACTCTTAACATTGTTTCTTTCTTGTATTTCACTTGCTTCAAACCATCAATTTGGCTGATACATTTTGAGAGGATATTGCAGATAAAATGCCAGCAATGCTGGTGTTTTGAATAATGTATAAAATCTATATAAAACATGTATATGTTATATTCAATTAAAATTGATTTTATACAATTTGCTATCTGTACCCTTTTATCTATATGTTGTACCCTTTTATCTATATGTTGTACCCTTTTATCTACTTTGTTTATGCAGATCTGTATATTTTTAGCCATTAGGTTTAATATACATATAAATGTATACATTCATCTTCACCAATCTCCATTATTAAACATTAATAATCATATCATATATTTATATAAAAGAGGACCCTAGGCCCGCCTATGTGGCGCCACCACAAGCAAAAATTTCGTCTTAAATTTATTTATTTCCAAAACTAGCCTTCCTCTTTCATGAAAATATATGATTATTTTTATGAAAAGTTGTCACTTTTATATAGAGTTGTGACTTTTATGAAAAGTTGCGACTTTTTATGAAAAGTTGTGACTTTTATGAAAAGTTATGATTTGAATGAAGAGTTGCGATTTTTATAAAAATTTATAATTTCTATTAAAAGTTGTGACTTTAATGAGGAGTTGCGACTTTTATGAAAGGTTGAGAACTTTCTGAAGGGTTACAACTTTACGAAATAGTTGTAACCTTTCTGATAAGGCACAATAAACAGTTGTCAAACTACCCTTTGTTGTCTATAAATAGAGAGATCTCCTCTCATTTTAAAACAACACAAATTCTGATCTTCTTCTTCTACTTCCGCAAAATCAAATATTCATGTTCTTGCCCCTGTTGAGTGACTTACTGACACCATTATTTTTGTATCATAAGTTATCGTTCCATCATGAGAGGATGTAATTCTTTAAACCTCTGGTATTGGAGGGGAATTATTTTTTTTAGGGGATATAGTGCATTCAGTAGACTCAATTTTTTCCTTTCTATTTTTACATATCCTGGTATGTTTTTTTACACTCATTAATTTATGCTTATGATATTAATTGTTGTTTTTGAGTACATGTTTTAAACTCTGTTTATATGTTTGTGCAAAGTTATTGTCTCCGGTTATATTGAACATATACGCATATGGTACGCATATTCATT
>CM040623.1:74890670-75208691 GCA_022817965.1 Solanum lycopersicoides | reverse complement strand
ACAAGAGGATTAGCGAAATGCGAGTCCTTGTATTTCACAAGACATTAAGTCAAAACGATAAATCAGGGGAGTATTTGACTATGAGGTCGCATCATTTATTTTTATTATTATTTTGCATGATGTTCCTGCTCTCACATATTCTCATATTTTGTAGGAATACCGTCCCCGACATCAGTCGGGTAGGTCATAATAATGTCTGAATCTCGTGAAAATTGAGGAAGAGACAGATAAGAAAACATTCAAAAAGAGTACAACAATCATTTTGTAGAAATTCGTTCATTCACAGACAGTATAAATATTGAGATTAAGAGGCTATAAAAATATATTGGTGCGGAAAAAAAAAAAAAAAAAAAACTTCATGACTACAAATTTTAGTGGCGCTAGACCTAGGAATTTGTTTGAGTTTTTAAATCTTTAAATTATATATGCCTTATCTACACGAACTACGCGAACCTGATTCTCATTTCGGTGAGATACGTAGGAACCCTTCTTGGTTCGGTATTATTTTTCCAAAAGTAAAAAAAAAAAAAAAAAGGTAAAATAAAATAAAATTGTTTGTTAATATTTTCAAAGTTCTATCTACATGAACTAGGCACACCTGATTCTCATCTTAATGAGATACGTAGGCAGCCTTCTCGGGTTCGGTAATCATTCTTTCAAAAAAAAAATAGTTTGTACATAATGTAAGAGTCATGTTTTCAGGTCGATTGGGACCTATGTAGTTAAGATCATGTAAATATATTTGATATGATGGAAAATATTGACTTTGCGGTAAACTATAGATTCTTGTGGTATCTCTTATCTGTACTTTTGTGATGCTTGAAAATTCTCTTGCACTCAATCAAGATAAGAATAAAACTAACCTTATGTTTCATGTGCATTGTGTGGTGAGCTTTTGATTAAAGTTCAATTGTGTTACACTGTTGATCTAGAACTTGACCTGAATGTTTTTCGAGGCGAAATCCTGAGTAATATTTGGTTTGAGAAAGGATTGTAGGCCTTTTTTGACCCGATTGTGCCTTTCAAAGCCTACCAAATTACATTAATCCCTAGTTTTTCATTTTGAGCCTGAAACCTTTCTTTGGACAACCACATCTTAACCACTACCCTTTTGAGTGCTTACAAACACTATCCTCTCTTGGCCCAATCTTCTTGAGTGCACCAAGAATGTGCAAATTATAAGAGGAGATCCATGTTTGAAATTTTCAAAAGCAAAGAAATTGAGTCTCCCAAAATCAAGGAAGCAAAGACTCTAGAGAAAAAAAAGAGAAAGGAAGAAAAAAAAAGGTGGAAGAAATAAAGAAAGGTAAAAAAATACCTTTACAGAGTCAATGAAAAGTGGGAAGGAAAATACTCCAACAAAGAAAGGAAAAAATTATTATAATAAAGAAGTGAATAAAAGAAAAGCTCCAAGCAATAAGGACTCAAAAGAAGAAGAAGAAAGAGAAGAAGATAAAAGCTCCAAAAAATGAAAAAAAAGGGAAGGGGAAAACGTTAAAAATGAGATTCCAAAAGAATTTGAGAGGGCAGAGAATAATGAAGAGGATCTAACGCCAAAGGCGTACCAATCATTAAGACAAATTCTGTGTGACGCTCAAGGAGGAATTCAGTCACTTTTATCCCAAATAAATATCCTACCCGTCCCTAAGCCTACTTTACAAGCCAATGACAAGCCCTACATGATCTCATTCCGAATGTTCTCACATTAGTGGAGATTTACATAAGGGTCAAGCCTATGGATCACAGTTGTATGCATGGAACATCTTGTGAGTGTGAGTGGACTTTCAAAATGTCCTAAATCAAATATTTCAGATACTGTGTGAAATAGGACAAGTTTTTTTTGAGGGGCACTTGAAACATGAGGATTGATACAATTCAAAACCTTTGTTTGAAGCAAGATGAACAGATCATGTTGATCCTTAAGTATATCGGAGGTACCACTTGAAGCTGTAGGAATTACCTAAATTCAATAAAAAAAAAAAAAATTAAGGAATGAGAGATTTACCTGCAATCTTAACTGTTGGTACCAATTGTAGTGAAGGTTTGACTATCTCATCATATTTTTATTTTTTCAAAAAGAAAAGAAAAAGTGAGCAAACACTCATTCTTTAATATTTTAAAACATTTTTAAGAGTCTTTCAATTTTATAAAAAAAAATATTGTCTTTTGAGTTGTTCATTGTAAAATGTCATCGGGTTAATCTCGTATGTTGAGAGTCCTATTTTACTTTATGGATTGTCCGTCCCAATATGACATATTTTTTTTTTTATATCTCTAGGCTTTGAATATCACATAATATATTTTCTATTTCATCATGTTCATATTGTACATTTTCTACTGATGATTTTCTTTAGATTCTTTGCAGTATTCATCATCTACAAGTTTGGAACTACATTTGACCTGATTCCTGGATCAACAGGATATGTAGGCGCCACGACGGTCGGTCATATACCAGTGCTTACAATAAAAACTGGGACAACTTTTTGAAAAATATCTCAAAAATTCTCAATAGAGGTGTTATCGCCAACAAGTCAAGATTGAAGATCATTTTGAGATTTGTCAAAATTCTAACTGGGACAGAATTTTTGAGGAAGACCTCAAAAATTCTGATAAGTACTGCGAGAAGCTTGATAGCAACTACAAAATCATGCATCGCGAGTTAAACTTTATGCATTGGCGAAGATATTCATGCCCCGCAGGAGATCATCATCATGAGTTAATATTCATGCATTGCGAAAATTCATGCATCGCGAGTCAATATTCATGCATTGCAAGAAATCATGCATCGCGAGTTAATATCTGCATGCGATCATGCATCGCGAGTTAATTCATGCATCGAGAGTTAATATTCATGCATTGCGAAATTCATGCATAGCGAGAAGATTTCATACCTCGCAGAAATTCATGCATCGCGAGAAGATTTCATTCCTCGCAGAAATTCATGCATAGCGAGAAGATTTCATACCTCGCAGGAATTCATGCATCGCAAGAAGATTTCATACCTTGCAGAATTTATGCATTGCGGAAGATATTCATGCCCCGTAGAAGATCATGCATCGCGAGTTAATTCATGCATCGAGAGTTAATATTCATGCATCGAGAGTTAATATTAATGCATCGCGAGAAGATTTCATACTCGCAGAAATTCATGCATAGCGAGAAGATTTCATACCTCGCAGAAATTCATGCATCGCAAGAAGATTTCATACCTTGCAGAATTATGCATTGCGGGAAGATATTCATGCCCCGTAGAAGATCATGCATCGCAGAAAATCATGCATCGAGAGTCAATATTCATGCATAGCAAAAGATCATGCATCGCGAGTTAATATTCATGCATTGCAAAAGATCATGCATCGCAAGTTAATATTCATGCATCGCGAGTTAATATTCATGCATGCGGGAAGATATTCATGCCCCGTAGAAGATCATGCATCGCGAGTTAATTCATGCATCGAGAGTTAATATTCATGCATCGAGAGTTAATATTAATGCATCGCGAGAAGATTTCATACCTCGCAGAAATTCATGCATAGCGAGAAGATTTCATACCTCGCAGAAATTCATGCATCGCAAGAAGATTTCATACCTTGCAGAATTTATGCATTGCGGGAAGATATTCATGCCCCGTAGAAGATCATGCATCGCAGAAAATCATGCATCGAGAGTCAATATTCATGCATAGCAAAAGATCATGCATCGCGAGTTAATATTCATGCATTGCAAAAGATCATGCATCGCAAGTTAATATTCATGCATCGCGAGTTAATATTCACGCATCGCGGGAAGATATTCATGCCCCGTAGAAGATCATGCATCGAGAGTCAATATTCATGCATCGCGAGTCAATATTCATGCATTGCGGAAGATCATGCATCGCGAGAAGATTTCATTCCTCGCAAAAGTTTACATATCGCAAGAAGATTTCATACCTTGCGGAATTTATGCATTGCGGGAAGATATTCATGCCCCGCAGAAGATCATGCATCGCGAGTTAATATTCATGCATCGCGAGAAGATTTCATTCCTCGCAAAAGTTTACATATCGCAAGAAGATTTCATACCTTGCGGAATTTATGCATCGCGAGAAGATTTCATCCCTCGCAAAAGTTTATATATCGCCAAGAAGATATTTGCATTTAAGACGCATCTATTCGGAGGTGAAGGATGTGCACCATATCTTTTCAACGTTCAAGTCGGTGGAAACTTGCGTTGAAAGATGTTTGCATATTAAGACGCATCTATTCGGAGGTGAAGGATGTGCACCATATCTTCTCAACGTTCAAGTCGGTGGAAACTTGCGTTGAAAGATATTTGCATTTAAGACGCATCTATTCGGAGGTGAAGGATGTGCACCATATCTTTTCAACGTTTAAGTCGGTGGAAACTTGCGTTGAAAGATGTTTACATTTTGTCCTACCGATGGACATACATTCAAAATTCTACCGATGGATAATCTTTTCATTTGTCCTACCGATGGACATACATTCAAAATCCTACCGATGGATAATCTTTTCATTTGTCCTACGATGGACATGCATTCAAAATCCTACCGATGGATAGTCTTTTCATTTGTCCTATCGATGGACATGCATTCAAAATCCTATCGATGGATCATCATTTTTTTCATTCGTCCTACCGATGGACATACATTCCAAATCCTACAGATTGATCATCATCTTCATTCGTCCTACCAAGGGACCTGTATTTATCTCCATTTATCGTATCATAAGAGATGCTACCCTTTTTCTTTTAGTTTTGCCTATATTAATGAGTTTTATCTTTGTTTTTAGAACATTCTAGAGGATGCACTCTCAGAGGAGCCAGAAGTGCGGGACATAAAAAAGGATGCAACACAACGTGGAACTTTTTCTTAGCAGCGGACTGAGATATAGTCCAAAGAGGAGTGTCAAATTCTTAGGACGCGAGCAGAGGAGCAACTTCCACCACATTCAACCGCACTTCTCTACAAAGGTCATGTGTTCGGTCAAAATTGGGTTTGTCAATTTTCGTTGTCCACGATTTCTTTCATCAATCATACACAACGAAAGGGACAGCTGTTGACACCCAATTTTGGCCTAACATTTTTAAAAAATTCGTAATTTTATAGTTTCAATTTCGATTTGCTAAAATCACTTAATTCATATTCGAATCAATTAGATTATTTTGTTAAATTTAAGAAGCTCGCTAAATTAATTTATGTGAATTCATCCTTTTAATCAATTACTTTAAACCATTCAATAGACCAATTTTGGTCTTTTGCATTTGTCCCACATCGCTTCCCACATCTATTTGGAACCAAAAAATTGGCCTATATAAGCCCCTCTTCATTACACCAAAGAGGAGGAAAAAAAAAGAGGAGACTAAAGAGTACCCAGAAATTTTTCGGGAATTCTTGGTTCCATAGTTTAATATTTTTTTAAACGTTTTGCGGTTGTTTGAGTTTGGAGAGGTGGTGGAATCATCTCCGTCAAACTCGTAGTTCCGGTTCGCTGCCCAGAACCAGGTAAATTCTTTCATAGCTTTGTATTATTTAATTTCTAGCTTTTCTATCTGTTATGTGTTAATTAGCTTTGTTTTAGCTTTCGTGTATTAGGTTTTGGTATGACATTTTGGTAGCGTTTCTCTTGTTCCTTGTTTTATTTACTGTTAGTTTATTTATTTATTATTTTTTTATTTTATTTTTATTTTATTTTATTTTTTATTTTTTTGTGATGTTCTATTTATATTTATCACCTGATTTGGTCTTAAATATTAATGTTCATTTCGGCCTTATCCCTTATACTTGTTCCTATAATAATAAAAATTTAATTATGTGTTTACGCAACTGATTCATAGAAATATCAAATGTGTTGGTTCAAGTTCTGTGTTAAATGTTGTTGCTTTGAAGTTTATTTTATTTTATTTATTTTTAATATTTTCTTTCTTGGCATGATATTGTATCTTTGCTCATGTTTCTTCATAAACTTCTATTTTAATTAAGTCTCGTTTTAATTGTTTTTCTTATCTCAAGTATTTATTTATTTCTTTATTTTTTTTGTTGTTGCATGATCCGCTTTGAGTCCATGACGGACTTATCTCCCTCGCATCTCCGAGTCGTTCAGCCCTTGGAAAATATGATGCACAGGTCAAAAAGCAGCAAATATGTTGCTGGGAATTAATCTGCAGGTCTCCAAGCTCTGAAAGGGGCTGATAATGTCGTTGTATACACTGATATACAATCATAAGATGCGATATACATGTCCAAAATTAGTGCAGGTGTTTGGGAAGCTGAATCCTGGCATATATACTGAGTATACACGGAAATATACAAAAAATAAATCGAAATACAATCCGTATACTGCGGTATACATTCAGTGTATACGCTAAAATGTTGGAGGAAAATAGGTTCAAGGGCCAAAAAATGGTGCAGCAGAATTTGGGCCAAAGGCCACAAATGATTGTTTCGCAGGATTCTTAAATTGTTAAAAAGGACCCAAATTTTGAAATTAGTTTAGGACAGGTTGTCCAAAGCCCAAATGAACGAATTTGGGCAATCAAGCCCAAGTTCAAATATTATTCTCTCTTTATTTATTTGTTTGAATTAATTAATATTTTAATAGAATTTTAATAATCTCCTAAAGGGCAGTCATTTTTCATTATTTTATTTACTTATTTTTGTTTTATTCACTTTTTTTTCACCATTTAATTTTCCTTAAATTAATTTCCTTTAAATGTTTTTCCTTTAGAAATAAATAAAAAATAGAATAAAATATGTTAAAGCGAATTTTCTCTTTACTTAGTTAAGAATTTTATTTTAAAAGTCATTTAGTCAAATCGCCGGTCAACCGCGAGTTAGCGGACATCCCGAGGGCCTAATACCTTCTCGGGATGTACATTGAACTTCGAACCTTTTCAATCGATTTTTTAATCTGTTTTTAAATCTTTTGAAATTTTTTCTTGATTTTATCAAAAATCAAGTGGCGACTACGTAATTAACAAAGTCAATTTTTCTTAAATAATAAGATTAATTGATTTTTCCGAAACTTAGTCAAATTCTTTCCATTTTTAAAATAATAGCATTTTAAAAATAAAACAAATTGTAAGCGCACATGGACCATGACTTCAAACATTGCCGAGTCCTTGAATAATGTTAACAGGTTAGCAAGAAGGTTACCTGTAATTTCACTTCTTGAATTTATGAGGGTAACAATTCAGAGGTGGATTCACAAGCAAAATGAGGAGGCTGATAAGACAACATCTGATCTAACAAAAAAATATGATCATTATCTACAGAAAAGTATTGCTTTATCTTGCAATATGAGGGTATGTATTTTACTGTTTTCAATAACAAATAATTATAATTACTTACCAATATTTAGTTGATTGTATATTAACAATACCACATTTTAACTTTTAATTAGGTGATACCTTCAACAGTTGATCTATATGCTGTAGCTGAAGGAGCAAAGAAGTACATTGTAAACTTAAACACAAGGATGTGCAGTTGCGGGAGATTTCAACATTATGAGATACCATGTGGTCATGTAATTGCAGTTCTCAGATACAGAAAATTGCATGAATCAGATTTCTGTTCTCCTTTTTATAGCCTAAAAAATTTCAGAGATGCTTATGCAATTCCTGTCGAGCCTATACCATGCGAGAGTACATGGGATATACCAAGTTATATTTCAGAACCTAAAATGCTGCCACCAGGTCCAAAGAGAACAGCGGGTAGACCAAAACTTGAAAGATGGAAGGGGTTCGCTGATGTGAAGTTCAAAAGGACGAAGATGACTTGCAGTAGATGCCGTCAGGTTGGACACAATAAAAAGACATGTTCAAATTATCATGTGCAAAAACAATGATTTCGTAATGTTAAATTTGTTATTATGTTATTTTGAATGTTAGAAACACCTTTTGTTTTATTTATGCAGTAGTTATAAATGACATTTATGGTATTCATACAGTTTGCATACAATTTTTATATATATATCAGTTGTTTCTTTTAGATATGTCAAAGTACAATACGGCATTCATAATTCATACAATATTTATACATAATAAATATAAATTAAACTATACTGCCATTAATATGATCTGCAAGTTGTATTAATACAATGTTCATACAGTATTCATACAATGTTCATATATATCATTTGTTTCTGTTACATATATCCAAGTTCTTTGTGGGATTCATAATTCATACAATATTTATACATAATAAATATACATTGAACTATACTGCCATTAATATGATCTGCAAGTTGTATTAATACAATGTTCATACAGTATTCATACAATGTTCATATATATCATTTGTTTCTGTTACATATATCCAAGTTCTTGGTGGGATTCATAATTCATACAATATTTTTACATAATAAATATACATTGAACTATACTGCCATTAAAATAATTTTCACGTCGTATGCATACAATATTCATACAGTATTCATACAATGTTCATACCTTATCATTTGTTTCTGTTGCATATATCAAGGTTCACTATGTAATTCATATTTCATACAATTTTTATACATTATAAATTAAATTGTTCTGTCCTGCCATTCATAATGTGGTATATATGTTATTCATACAATGTTCATACAATATTCATACATTTTTTATATATGTATATCATTGATTTCAGTTACATCTATCAAAGTCAATATGGCATTCATAATTCATACAAGGTTTATACATTTAAAATATAAATTGAAATATACTGAGAATAATAAGCTATTATGACTTGTTATATTATAGAAAACATTAAAAATAACATAAACTGTTATAATGTTTAAAACATTGAAAATAACAGAAATTAATAATTATAAAAAAATATTAAAAATAACATAAATTATTATATTGTTAAAATAACAAAAATTTCAATAAGAATTCAAAACGTGCATTTAAATTTTTTCATTTCTATTCCGTCTTCTTGGAGTGGGATAATTGGTGGTGTCCATAACTTGTTCTTTTTGCGTGCGAGGTCCACCATACTTGCTTGCAACTGTACCCGTAACTTTACTGTCGCTTATTGCTCCCTCATCATTCTTTGCTTTTGCATAGTGCCAAAGTAAAGTTGCATACCTCTGACGATGGAATGTTGCATCTACTTCAATATCAAATAAATCAAAAATACCATTGCTGATATATTCAGCAAAAAGAGAGGTGTACATACCACAATCACTGTAAAAAAAATAAAATTAGAAATTTTTTATATTAACTAAATATAAGAATTAGATATAATATAGATATTACATACTTGGAACTTTCTTGCTGTTGAGGAACATCTGTCTCATATTTGATTTCGAGAGGTTCTGATTGAGACTTGTTTTGATATTCAGGGATATTATTTGCATACAGATCAAGTCGTTTGCCATAAAACCCTGTACTTGACAGAAACAATGATATCATTGTTGCAAGTTTATCAACAGCTTCTTTCACTAATTTGTTGTGAACAGCTCCTCCCCTCATCGAATCATAAACATGCAGACATCTATGCTTGATACGGAATACAACCAGAAACCAATGACATTTCTCTGAAACATTGACAGGGATAATGACTTCATCAACTCTGTCCCAAGCAATGTTAGCAAGCAGCTTAAATCCTCTAATGCACTCACCAACATCGTGATCGGGGGCAATTGATCTCATGTTATAATCTGACAATTTCCACTGTTTCTCAATATTATCAATCCACACCATAAACCAACAGTCAACAGTGATGTACGAAACATGTGTTTTGGAGTACTTTGCCTTCTTTCGGAGATAATACATTATTGTATTAATATGCTGTTACAAATAAAAAAAATTAAACACGTGATTTGTTAAATAATTGTAATATAGTACTTATCAGTAAATGCATACAGTATTTACACAATTCAGCAGTATATACATTTTTCATATACATTTCATACAAACTTATTGTAAGATCAAATTTATATCATTCATAATTCATACATTAATAATACATTATTTGTCTTACCCCATCCTCCCAAGGTCTGCCCGGTTGACTCATTATGTGGAAAAAATCTTTTTCTCCAATTTTTACAACACCAAAGTCCATTTGAGGATGAAAGGTATTTTTCAACTTTGTATATGCTGATTTCCTGTGAATATTGCAATAAATGTTGTATTAAATTTGATACTGTAGAAAAAAATATGATTTATATATATCCATACCTGCCACGCCTTTTTGAAACGTCTTTCATAAGCCATTTGTTGAACTGGTCAATCATATCAGCTGGAACATCAAATCCATTGTGACTTTCAAATGGATGCTTTATTGTGAAATAAATTGGAACTTTCTTTGAAGTGGTTTCTGCTTCCGACAGTGGAATATAAGGAGAAGATGCATATTTGCCGGATTTCTGTGTCTTGTTTGCACATCTGGTGTTGTGGTAGCGTTTAAAATCGGATCAAGTGCAATGATTTGTGTCATGGTAAAATCAGGGTAATCATCCAAAGAAGGTGGTTTTGAAGCCGATGATCCAGGTAAGTCGGCATTGAAAATTTCAGCACTTGACTTTTGACCTTCATCTGGAAAAGAAAATACTCGTTAGCTAAAAATAATTTTGTAAAAGAAGATAAGTGTCGTAAAATTTCAGAACACATACCAACTGTGTTTGAAATGCGAACGTATCAGTTGAAAGTTTATCAGACTGTGCAACATTTGGAGTAGCATAATCCTAAATAAAAAATCAGTTAAAAATGTAAAATCAGATTCTTTATTATAAAGCTAATATATGAATTCATACAATAATTATACAGTTTTATTACAACAATTTATACACATTTATACATACCCGTTGTTGTGCATCCGGAGTTGGTTGATCTCTTGAGATTCTAATCTCTTCAGATTGTGCAACATTCGGAGTGGCATCATCCTAAATTAAAAATCAGTTAAAACTGTAAAAACAGTTTCTTTATTTTAAAGTTGAAATATGAATTCATACAACAATTATACATTTTTCATAAAAAACTTTACACAGTTTGATACATACCCGTTGTTGTTCAGCCGATGTTGGTTGACCTCTTGACAATCTAATATCTTCAGATTGTGCAGTATTTGGAGTGGCATCATCCTAATTGTAAGATAAAAAAATAACTTAAAACTGTTAAAACATTATATTTACTGTTAAGAGATTAATTCATACAAAAATTATACACTTTTCATATATACATAGTATAAACTTTATTACATACCGGTTGTTGACCTCTTGACAATTTAATTTCTTCAATTATCAGCTTTGTCGAATTATCAACGTAATTCTTTATTTCTTGCATGTGCTTGTCAACCTTTAATATGTATGAAGAATACAATATTAGCATAATAAAAGTAAAACATATAATAATTATCATAGAATCAAATTGAAATGTGATTTTAACTAACATTAGCTTTGAGCTCTTTCAATTCCGCCTTAACCTGAGCAAGGAACATAGTCGTAAGTTTGATATGTATATTAAAATCTTTGTAATTTTTGAATCGTAAATTTTCATGTATACCTCTGCAATTTCTGCTTTCAACTCAACGTATTTTCCTTCAACTTCAACGCCCTGATTTGCCGATGTTCCTTGCTCTTCATAATCTTGGTGAGTGGGAGACTGATTTAAAATGGTCTCATCCATGACATTTAACTCTTCTTCGGTAAAAACCATATTTCTGAATTTATGCTATATAAAATAAAAATATCAGAATATGCAATTATTTATAATTAATTTAATTACGTTCAATAAAAATTTACCTGATTGCCATGTGTTCTGAAAATTGTTTTCTTCAAATCATCAAAAAAAAGAAGGTCATTTTTTGTCTTCCAGTTCAAGATACGCGGTGTGCGATCTGAAGCATGGATAGCAATGGTGTTGTCAAATGGATGACAACACTCATAAAACCATACCTGCAATGCTATATGGAACTGGCTAAACTTGAATGACGAAGGATTTTTTTTAAATTTTTGAGTGCACGCTTTAAGTGTTAAACTAAAACACTCATTCGCCCATGGAAATGTGGCATACTGTCCAGACTCTACTAAATCAAAATATAACTTGGGAATGGTTGTTTTTGAAGGGTCTGATGCAGTAAGGAATGACGAAATGAAGTACAAAATTTCAATTTTTAACCGGTCATCTTCTTCCCAAAAGTTTTCTAATTTAAACTTGTCGTAAAAATTTAACTTTTGGACTTTGTACATGTCTCCGAAATTTTCTGCAATCAATCTATTTGGGACAGATGGATCAGAAATAAAATCAGATATTGGATCAGATTTTAGACCAGTTACAGCGATAAACTCTTTTAAGCCAAAATGTAACTCTGTACCATTTACATTAATAATGAACATGTCATCCCTACCATTTTCAGATTCAAGAAGAAAAATATGGCGCAACAATTGACATTGGATTTTTATGTGATGTAAATCATAAAAATATCCAAATGGAGTTTCTTGTAAAAACTGATTGAACTTATCCTGACCGAGGAAGGTCAACAAATCAGCGAACACATTCATGTTGATACATGAAGATAAATGTGTTTGAACCTTCTTCTCCTATAAAATTTGTAAAACTTAATTATTACTTTTTATATACTATAAAACTATATATAAAAAATCATACAACTATATACCACAAATCATTTCATACCTAAATCATACAAAAACTTCATACAGTATTCAAACAAAAATAATACAATATTAATACCACAATTTCATCCACAATGCATATAACTTTATATCATAGTTGCATACACAATTCATACACTTATACGCTAGATTTCATACACAATTCATACAACTAAATACAATTATTAATAACACAGTTTCATCCACAAAGCATACAACTTTATATCAAAAGTTTCATACTCAATTCATACACGTGTACGCTATAGTTCATACACAAATCATACAACTAAATGCCACAGTTCAATTTCAATTTATACAACTATATATCACAATTGATACACAATTCATATACAATTCATATAATAATAAAATACATTTTCGATTTCAAAAAAATAAAACTGTAACTTTTGAAAAAATAAAATAATACTCAATTGATATATAAGTCATACAAAAACAATGTAGTACGCTATTGACAAATAATATAAAATAATAAAGACAGTAAAACAACACAAAGTAAATTGAGTTTTGAAATAAACTTTTTACTAACCTTATCAAACTTTTTTTTTTGTTGTTGAATCTTTGCATCTTTTTCGGAAGACTTGGTTGTTGAACGATCAATTTCAACTCCTTTTGATTTTTTCGATTTTGTCTTTTCAACAAAGTCAGAATCAGATTCTGACGAAGTTACAATTTCTTTTCCTTTCCGCTTCTTGCCTCTTTCGACCACCTCTTTGCGTTTTTTCCCCTTCGATTTCTGAGTTTGAGATTGTGACAATATATCGAATGAAGGAGCATGAAAGTCATCTTCCTCATCGACTATTCTTTTACTTTTCCTTAGATTTTGACTACCTTTCTTCGACATTGTCTATAAAATTAATGGGGAACTGATGGAAAATTTGAGGAAGATGGAAAATTTGGGGAAGATGCAGATTTGAGGAAGATGGAAAATTGGCTGCGTTTTTTGTTTGATTTGATGATTGAGGAAGATGGCAAAGTAGCGCGATTTTTGGGAATATGCACTAAATTCAGGCGTGGGAGAGGTTGAGTGTATTGGGAAAAGAGAAAATAATATTGGTTAATATGGGGGTGGGTAGTTATTGGGTAATTAAATATTAAATAATTATTTAAAATAAAATTCCTAATTTCTAGATTTTGTTTTTTAAAAGGTAACTATATAATATGAAGTTTAATTAATATATTTAATAAATAATAATTTATAAATTATATTATAAACATTAAAAGGTAATTGATTAGTATTTAAAAATTTATTATTTATATTAAAAAATTTATTAATATTTAATAAATAATAATTTATAAATTATATTATAAACATTAAAAGGTAATTGATTAATATTTAATAATTTATTATTTATATTAAAAAATTCAAAAGGTAATTGATTAATATTTAATAATTTATTATTTATATTAAAAAGTTTAATAGGTAATTGAATAATAAATAATAATTTATTGATAAAAGGTAAGTGAATATATTATTAATTGATGTGCTATAAGATGATAATATTATGCTATAAGTAGTTTAATTTTAAAAAGTATGACTACAAATTGATATTTATCCTCTGAAATGTGTGTGGGATGTTAATTTTCCAATAATATTTTGAATTCGTTGGATATGATAAGTGGGTTAGGTGTTATGCACACGTTTATCGAGAATGTGATATGACTATTGTTGGGTATAATTTGGTTGAAATCGAAAAAATCGACTGAACTGAGTTTATTCAACTCGGTTTTCAATTTTTCAATTTTATTTTCGATTAACCAAAAAAAATAATTATGTTATACGATATACATTATATATATACAAAAGAAACAATTGTATAATTCGCTGACTCCTCTTTCAGATTTATATAATTTCGCTAGCAGATCATTTGTATAAATGGCTGTCAGTCTCTCGTTTGTATAAATCGTTAACATCCTTTCAATTCAATTTCATGTGTTTGTATATCTGTATAAAATTTGAATTTGTATACAACTAATTCGAAATAACACGTGTGTATATCAAATATCGCTCTCTCTTTCGCTTTATACAAACATAAATTATATAAAGCAAGAATGAGATAAAGGCAAAAGAGAATGGGGGGGGGGATATTTGTATTGTATAATTATAAGTGTATAGGACGAAGATATATGTATTTGCATGTGTATATATACAAACAGAAACACAATTTATACATTTCTGATTGTATAAAGCGAGAGAGGCAACGCCAGAGGGAGCGAGCGAGAGTTTGAGGGAGAGAGGCTACTGGCAAACAGTTTGCTACAGGGCACAATTAAATCAAATTGTGGTTATACCATTTAATTTGAATTGATAGTTTATCATCATATACAATTTTTCCTATATTTTTTTATGCAAATACTCAGTTCTCACTTCCGAAGCCCAAAGTTTATCATTATATACAATTTTTTCTATATTTTTTTATGCAAATACTCAGTTCTCACTTCCGAAGCCCAACCTAATAAAGCTCATTACATTATACATATCAGTTATCCCTAATTTCCAACATCCCGAAAATATCAAATCCCTAATTCACACCACACAGCCGCGTAGAAAAGTGAAGAATTGTCGCGAGCCATCAATCTGAAGTGTCACTTTGTTATTTTGTTGGTCTTGTTTTGAACTGCATTTGATGTCTAATACTTTTGTTTTCTTATCTTTTTGTTGCATCTTGAACTTGAAGTGCTACTTTGTAATTTTGCTTTTGAATAGTAAATTAGTAAATAGTGTTTCTATCATTCATGTTTGTGTTAATGTCTTATCAACTACTGCATATTCCCACAGGCAGGAAGCACTAAGCTAGCATGAGTACTACTACTTATATGTAGTGTGTTACTGATCATTGTTTCATCACTTTTCATGTATGTGTTAATGATATTTAAATAAAAATTGCAAAAATCGAATTGAATCAAATTTATTTTAGTTCACTTTTGGTTCATACTTTTTTCAATTCAAAATTCAAAAAATCAAATTGAATTTCACACACAGAATCGAGCTGATCGAATACCAACCCTAGATATGACATCTAATATTGCAAAGAATATAAATGCTGCACTAGTATCAAATTACTTATTTTCCGATTTTCTGAAAGAGGTCAGGCCGATGTTTGGCATGATAATAAACATGAGGTACATGCACAGTATTGAAGATTTCAGAATATAATGATAAAAAATGAGGTAATGAGCACATGGATGAGGATATGCTATAGGTAATTTGCCCGCGCTTTGCGCGATTATAAATTATAATTGCATTAAATTTACAATTAATTTTTATTAATATCCATACATTAAAATCATGGGAAAATAAGTTTTAAAAAAAATATTAGCAATGTTCCAACATAAATTTGATTATTTGTCATTATCACATAACTCAAGAATATAATGAATGAATTATTCATAAAATCATAAATCTTTGGTTCTTTAATCAACATTAAAAGAAAAATAAGAAGAAAATAAGAATAATATTTATACAAAGGCATTTCGTAATATAAAAAACATTTAAGTTGCATAGATTATAAGTGAGATATTTCATATCTATGTAAGCTTATATATAGTACTTTTAAGTTATAAAATTTAATATAGAATATCAAATCATAAATTCATGAACTGAGTATCATAATTATTTTCTGCACAATGAATATGCGTACCATATGCGTATATGTTCAATATAACCGGAGACAATAACTTTGCACAAACATATAAACAGAGTTTAAAACATGTACTCAAAAACAACAATTAATATCATAAGCATAAATTAATGAGTGTAAAAAATCATACCAGGATATGTAAAAATAGAAAGGAAAAAATTGAGTCTACTGAATGCACTATATCCCCTAAAAAAAATAATTCCCCTCCAATACCAGAGGTTTAAAGAATTACATCCTCTCATGATGGAACGATAACTTATGATACAAAAATAATGGTGTCAGTAAGTCACTCAACAGGGGCAAGAACATGAATATTTGATTTTGCGGAAGTAGAAGAAGAAGATCAGAATTTGTGTTGTTTTAAAATGAGAGGAGATCTCTCTATTTATAGACAACAAAGGGTAGTTTGACAACTGTTTATTGTGCCTTATCAGAAAGGTTACAACTATTTCGTAAAGTTGTAACCCTTCAGAAAGTTCTCAACCTTTCATAAAAGTCGCAACTCCTCATTAAAGTCACAACTTTTAATAGAAATTATAAATTTTTATAAAAATCGCAACTCTTCATTCAAATCATAACTTTTCATAAAAGTCACAACTTTTCATAAAAAGTCGCAACTTTTCATAAAAGTCACAACTCTATATAAAAGTGACAACTTTTCATAAAAATAATCATATATTTTCATGAAAGAGGAAGGCTAGTTTTGGAAATAAATAAATTTAAGACGAAATTTTTGCTTGTGGTGGCGCCACATAGGCGGGCCTAGGGTCCTCTTTTATATAAATATATGATATGATTATTAATGTTTAATAATGGAGATTGGTGAAGATGAATGTATACATTTATATGTATATTAAACCTAATGGCTAAAAATATACAGATCTGCATAAACAAAGTAGATAAAAGGGTACAACATATAGATAAAAGGGTACAACATATAGATAAAAGGGTACAGATAGCAAATTGTATAAAATCAATTTTAATTGAATATAACATATACATGTTTTATATAGATTTTATACATTATTCAAAACACCAGCATTGCTGGCATTTTATCTGCAATATCCTCTCAAAATGTATCAGCCAAATTGATGGTTTGAAGCAAGTGAAATACAAGAAAGAAACAATGTTAAGAGTAATCACTAATGGAGATGTAAACCAAAATATTTGAAAGAGAACTTTCAAGCACATAGTTTCCAGCTTATAAACAAGTTAACACGATATACTATTATATTTTTCAGATAAGACTTCAACCTAAGTTCATCAAACTGAAGTGTAAGATTTTCAAAATGAAATGGACAGACAAACCTCAATAGGCTAGAGAATTACCCATATTGCCTCATCCCATTGGACATAAATAAAATGACATCACTGTAATATCTGGAACTGATTTTTCTCTTCTCTTTTTTTTGTTGTTTGAAAAGTTCATGTCTGAGCTTATTGTATGTCTTCAATGCAATCACGAACCAAAATGTTCCAATGAATACACAAATATACAATTTATCTTGTTTCATCACGAACTTAATGCAATCCTTTCTCTCCATGATTCCAAAGTAGCACTTATTTACACTACCACATGCGATAAAAAAAAAGTACGAGCAACACAAGTGTATTTATTTACTATCTTCAATTGTTCACAGTTTGATTCATTTTAAAAAGGCTTTGAACATTTCCATATTGGTTCTCATAAATCAGGATTATGGCCAACTTACAAAAGAAAAGGGGAAAAAAGAATTGATAGCAATGCTGGCTATACATATGAAGATTTGGCATAAACACCAGCATTGCTAGCATTTTTTTTTTAAAACTTTCATCTAGTTTAATAGGGAAGCAAAAAAAATTATGTCTCAGTAGGAAACGGAATGTTTTAGCCAAAATGGAAGGTTTCCAGCATAAGTAGTAGATGAAATTCACACGGTAAAAGATCAACTTAATTAATGAGAATTGTGTGAAGAACCTCTTTAGCTTCCTCGGTGAGTTTGTTCCCCAGCGTCCTCAACATCAGTACAGTCTTTGATGTGTATTTGCATAAAAGCATCAGCTACTGGGTGCAAGGATGAGTGAAGACCAAGGAAAATTATGTTACCTTCTTGAATGCATTTAGACAGCGCCAGTAAAAGGTGGGGATTCAATATTACTCTTCTCCTGACAGTAACTCAGCATTACGTTCTAACTCATCTCTTGCATCTTTACTACTGACGCTCTATATTGAGCTTTGCACTTTCTTGCTGATTCCATTAAACATTAGAGTCGCAGAGCCATTATGACCAGCAAACATCTCAGTATCGGTTAGACGAACCATTAAGATTTTCTGAATCTGTCGCTCTATTCTCACTGTATATGCTTGTATTTTCATTTCCCACAGGAGGAATATGTTTATCTATCCTATAATTCCTCTCTCAGAATTTCCCATTCTACACCTCACTCAAATGTCCCTCAAAGGGCCCAATCAACTACGACTAGAATTTTCATACACGATTTTGAATTAACAAACTATTCATAGGTTTTTGTCTTTCATTTAGCACTTTGGGCTTTGTCACCAATAGTCAAAACAAGTGCATGAACCCATCTTGAAACGGTGAAAGCGATTACGATCTCTAATCACAATTTCTCTGTTGTAAACTTTGGAAACAATCTTCATGGCTGAATGACAATCTTGGCATATCCTTAAATTCTTGAAAATGTAAAGAGGCATGCCAGCTTGTGTACTTATGAGTCCAAAACAAACAGCCAGCTTCTCGCTGTGAGAGAACAAAGCCTGTTCCTTCTCCTCCTGGCCGTAACCATAATAATCTCCATCATTAGATCCTGAAAACTTTTGGCAGGTTGTGTCTGGTGCATAACCAGCCAATCTTATTTTTCGAATCATCTCATCCAACATCATATATATATCTGGACTTCGCGGATGCAATTTATCCCCTGCACTGAAGCAATGGATTTGACCACTGACATAAATAGAACTAATGCCAGGAACTTTTTTGACACCTCTGCTTCTGAGAACTACTCGAATAGAATTTGCCTTGTCAGTTTTTCCAGCTAAAGAGTACATATTTGAAAGCAAAACATGATACTCGGTATTATCAGGATACATTTGGACCAGCTCTTTAATTAGGCACTCCCCCAGCTCGAGGTTCTTATGGACACTGCAGGAGCCTAATAGTGATCCCAACACAACTTCATTGGGGGGAATCGTCATTCCCCTTATTATGGATTCTGCTTCTTCAAGGTGTCCTGCCCGACCCAAAAGATCCACAACGCAAGAATAGTGCTCTATAGAAGGCTTTATTCCATATGTCGATTCAAGGCTATAGAAAAAATGTCGACCTTGATCAACCAAACCTGAGTGACTACAAGCACTTAATATAGCTGTAAATGTTACATCATCCGGTTTGACCTCTCTAATCATCTGACCAAACAAATCCAACACCATATCTCCCTTTCCCTGCATAGCCAGTCCACTAAGCATAGCATTCCATGTAATCACATTCCTTCGAGGCATCACAAGGAAAACTCGAAAAGCATCATCAATCCTGCCACACTTAGCATACATATTAATCAAGGTTGTTGCCACAACTATATCTATTTCATGTTCTATCATCTTCAAAGCATACACGTGTACCCATTTACCGACCAAAACATTCCCCGACTGTGCACAAGCTGATAACAACGAACTCAATGTTACAAAATTCAACTCAAATCCAGATTCAAACAACATTTCACTTAGAAGCCCAAAAGCTTCCTTCGTTAAACCATTCTCGATATATGCTGCAATCATTACTGTCCAAGCAACTTCATTCCTCTCAGGCATCTTATCGAACAACAACCTCGCATTTTGAAAACCTTCCGACTTCACCACTCCCTTCAAAACCACAGTCCAAGAAACAACACTCTTTTCTCCCATCTCACAAAAAATCCTTCTTGTTTTATCAATTAACCCACACTTGACATACATATCCATTAGAGCATTACACGCTTTAATACTCGAATTAAAACCCATTTTTACCATACAACCATGTCCTTGAATGCCAAACTGTTCACACCCTGTTTTCGCGCTTGCAAGGAATACAACCACCATAGTATACTCATCAATCAAAACATCACTCTTCCTCATATGAACAAACAAGTTGAGGGCATCAAGAGGGAAACCCCCGCGAGTATAGCACCCCATCAATGTTGTCCAGTCGACAGTGTCTTTGTATGAAAGAGGAATTTCTTCAAACACCTTGCGTGCATAGAGAACATACCCACACGCTGCATACATATGCAGAATAGCATTACGGAGAAATGTATTTCGGAAAGTTACTAGACCTGTGGTGACGATGGAAGCATGGAGCTTCTTACCAACATCCAAAGCTGAACATCTAGCGCAAGTTCTGAAAAGGGTCCGATAATGGCGAGCTAGCAGTGAGAGAGTACACTCTGTTTGCCATATCATGAGAAAGCTACTCGTGCACTTCTTTCACAAATCAATAATTGTAAAGAGTTTTGGCCCCATTTCGGTGTAAATCGATAAGGCTAAGCATTTTCTATCAAACATGCATTTCAGAATGTTTATAAAAACTTGTATTTTTAGTTTTTCTGATCATATCAATTGAAATATATTAATTTTAAAAAATAAATAAATAAATTATTTTTTATAATATTAATTAAGAATATATATTTATTAATTAATATATTTTCAAGAAATAATATATCTTTAATATTTAATTAAATATCATTTATAAAATTTCTTAGTTGTCTAGTATAGATTTTAAATAATTAATTTATTTTTTTTAAAATTTATAATTTAACAAAACATGTCAATATAATTGCTAGAATGTATAATTACACCAATTCTAATTATCACTGCAGCTATTTAGTAAGTTCTAAAGCCACTTAAAATCAGACCCTTAGTCCTTCAATTACTATCAGTTGAAAGAGCATAAATGTTTTAATTAAATAAGTACTTCAATCACAAAGAAAAATTATTAACATGAATGTGTTGTAGCATGTAGTATACATAAAATTCTATTTCATAAAGAACTAAATACATTAACAAATAAAATTCCAGCTTTAGAATTATAAATACAAAACAGAACAATTTATCAGCTCCCAAAATCAGTAAAAACAAGTAATGATATTACCAGCTTAAAGAAACATCAAAACAATAACTAATTTCAGTATCAACAAAGACGATCGACACCATAATTTCATAAACAGTTCATAAAATCAACAGCAAAAAGAGTTGCAAACTTCAACACTGTCTTATATAACTAAGGACATGCATGCATACATTTCACCTTTTCAAGCTATCAAAATATCAAAATTCTTCTTCATTCCTATGACACGTCGCAACTAACAATAGATTTTTCTTTTTCGTTGCTGCTATTCCGCCTGTTTCACTCATATCCAAATCTTTCGGATTAGTTCCATTAGGGAGATCCCAATTAAAGTGGTGAAGTAACTGAGCCAGAGGATGTGTAACATTCGCTAAACCAAATAACATTCCTGGACACATCCTTCTTCCTGCACCAAACGGAATTAACTCAAAGTGATTTCCTTTGAAGTCAATAGACGAGTTCACAAATCTCTCAGGTATAAAACTTTCAGGGTCATCCCAACTTTCAGGATCTCTCGCGAGTGCCCATGCATTGACTAGTACCCTTGTCTTAATAGGTATGATATATCCGTTTATATCTGTTTGCTCCCTACATTCCCTAGGCGTTATTAAAGGAGCCGGAAGGTGTAGCCTTAATGCTTCTTTAACCACTAGCTTAAGGTATGTCAACTCTTCAAAATCTTCTTCATCGTATTTTTTCTTTCCCTTAAAGACTCGTCTCACTTCACTTTGGGCCTTCGCCATGATATGTGGGTTCTTCATTAATTCTGCAAATGCCCAAATAAGAACTGTATTTGATGTTTCAGTTCCAGCCAGAAACATGTCCTGCATCCACACAAAAAAATAAAATAATGACCTCAATTGGAGCGTGAAAACTTCTAAATGGGGCCACAACAAATTGGATGAACCTGACTTTGATACATGTAGTTCAAAGAATATGTATACTAAAAATCATTTGCAAATGTTTGGAGCAAACTTACAAAAATCACAGCTTTAATATGGTCATTTGTGATTGGAAATTGAAGTTCCGCGTTCTCTTTCACCCTTAGGAAAACATCAACTAAATCTTCCTCTCCAAACTCACCATTTCCCTTCTTCCCAGCTGCTTTATTTTCGATATGCTCATTCAGAATCTCCTCCATAACTACATCAATCTTCTTATGCGCACTAATCAATCTAGATTTTGTACCGGTTATGTTGTGAAGTAACTTCCAAGAAGGGAACAGATCCGCGACATCAAATCCTCCAATTAGTAATAGTATTTCCTTCAAAATTGTGATGAACTCGTGTCGATCTTTGCATATTTTTCCAAAGGCTGATCTACAAATGATAGAGTTGGAAAACAGAAAAATCTTTTCTGTCATGTTGATTGTAGAACCCCTCATGGAATTACGAATTGATGAAATGAGACTCGAAATCTCATCCTGTCGAATTGCACCAAATGTCTTGACCATCTTTGTACTGAGAAGTTCAATCATACAAATTTTGCGCATTTGTCTCCAGTAGTCACCATATTGACTAAATGCAATGTCTTTAAAATTGTAAAATATGATGCTTAGTGATGTAAGTTGTGGCCTATCAACAAAGGCGAGATCATGAGTTTTTAAAACTTGTTTTGCAATAGTAGGTGATGATATGACCACGGTAGGAACTTGTCCGAGTTGCAAGTACATAATAGGTCCATATGATTGAGATAAATTTCTAAGTACGCGATGTGGAAGTCCTCCTCCGATTAAGTGATGAAGACTTCCAATAAAGGGAAGTCTCCATGGACCTGGAGGCAACCTTATTTTCTTGTCCGTTGATTTTCTAAATTGTTTCACTAGAATTATAAAGATTGGAAAGAAGAAGAGAAGCAATGAAATTAAGTTGCTGGAAAGAGAGGAATAAATCTCCATTATATAATTTAATTATTAAGGAGAATGAAGCTATTTAGTTTCGATTTTGTTAGGTGTATCATCTACTTTTATATATGCTCGTGGTTCATGTTTTTTTAAGTAAAGAAAAAATAGGTCATCTGCTCGATATGGGTGTCACATGTCGGCTAGAATCATATTTTTGTGTAAATAAAATATAGGTCATTTGCTCGATCTCAGTGTCACATGTTACTTATTCAGAATGAAAGGTCCTTTTGTTGCCTTAGAAAGTTGTTAAGCCGAAAGATAAATGTTGCTAGTTTTAAAGTTCATCGTCATCTTAATTAATATATGATTTAAAGCAAAAAAAGGTTCAAAAAATTAATAAAAAATGCTCTGTTCTACTTTTTTACGCCTAGTATTTGCGTTTTTATGCTCAAGGCTTACGCTTCAAATTTTAGATCTTACGCCTTATAAATCTACGTCTTTAATTTACGCTTCAGGATATATTTGGTATGCTTCCACAACATTTTTGAAAACGTTGGTAGTAACATGTTGGTTTGTACTTGCTATTTATAGACATTTCCGTTTATTGATAAAATAATGATGATGCATTTTTGTCTTTTTGTTTGTGCCTCATTAGTCATTAGTTATTACTAAGGTGTTTAACAAAGATATTATAATACTTTACGCGAACGATGACATGCATGCTTACCTTTGATTCTAGTTTTGAAGACATATGTAATATATACTCCCTCCGTTTCAAAAAGAATATCCTTATTTCTTTTTTAGTTTGTTTCAAAAAGAATGACCCCTTTTTTTTTGTAACACTTTAACTTTAACTTTTCACGTGACATGTTTAAGACCACAAGATTAAAGGGCATTTTGGTACATTTGACATAACTTTAATTTAGAACCACAAGATCAAAAAGTCTTCTTTCTTTTCTTAAACTCCGTTCCAAGTCAAACTAGGCCATTTTTTTTAAACGGATGGAGTATGTATTATAACTGTTTTAAAATATATTATGTTTGTTTAGTAAAAATTGACACATTATATTAATATATGTGATAAATATATTATTCATTAATAAAACTCACATTATATGTGTTTTATAATTAAATTATTTTCTGTAATATATATTAAAACTATAGTATTATAAATGTATTAAAATTGATTAATTAAGTGGGAAAAAAAGTATTATTACAATAAATGGTAAATAAATTTACTCAAATAGCTGATAGTCTAATGCATATATGATATTGAATTCTACTTAACAATGTACTTATAAGTTATAGCTATGAATTTAATAATCATAGCTATAACCTAATTATAGCAAAACAAAATAAAGAAGTTATATTCATATATATCTATATATTCGTAAAACATTTATGCACTATTTACACCCTAAATATTATACGAGGGTCCTATAACCCACCCTCATCTCTTTTCGAACTTAATTGTCAAAATTATACTGATTTTTATGTTTAATATGTATTGATTAAGACGATGTTATTGCAAATGCAGTTAAAGTGCAATTTAAATGATGTTTATCTATATTTGAACATTATTAAAAATGGTATGTAGGAGTTGATTATTTGTTTGATCTGGATGGACCAAAAGTTCATATTGTTCCGTTAATTCTATTGGTTTCCCCTAACGCTTGAGGAACCAAAATATTTTTTTTTTAATTTAATTAAAGGTCAAATATGTTAAATCAAATAACATATACACTACATCAAAAGCTTTAGCGATAATTAATTAGTAATTATCGTTAAATACGTATTTTTAGCAGCAATTAATCCTTTTTGTATATGTCTATAAAGGTTTTAGCGACATTAAATCTTTGGAAAACTTTCACATATAGCCACTAAAAAGTAAAAATATTCTAATTACTCTCCATAGCTATAATTTGATAATTACAATTTGTAGCTACATGTTATAGAGAGGAGAGAGGCGAGCGAGACTGGGAGAGAGGCGAGAGAGAGGGCAAAAAGTGTGAGAGAGGTGAATTGCATATGTATATTGGTTAGATAATTGTATATTTTACATATGTATTTGTATATATGGCAACGAGATTGGGAGAGAAAGGAGAGAGGTGAGCGAGATTGGGAGAGGGAGGAGAGAGACGAGCGAGAGATTGTAGAGAGTGGGAGAGAGGTGAATTGTATATGTATATTGGTTAGATAATTGCATTTTATACATATGCATTTGTATAAAAGCAAGCAAGATCGGGAGAGAGAGGAGAGAGGCGAGCGAGATTGGGAGGAGGAGAGAGGCGAACGAGAGAGGAGAGAGGTGAATTGTATATGTATATTGATTAGATAATTGTATATTATACATATGTATTTGTATATTCTGACGAATTATACTTATACAAATGTGACCAATTATACAAAGTCGAAGTCAACCCACATAATTAATGTATAATATTAGTCGTGAGTGGTATAATTATTGCAAAATATAACTATGATGAGTAATTAAGTAGTATAAGTTTGCTTAATCGTGTAATTTTCCCTAAATCTAATGACATTTAACTAATGTCGATAAAGACTTTAGCACTCTTTATTAATATGTCTATTTTATTGCCGTTAAAATTTGTTTTTATTGTAGTGGTATTGTATTACTCATGGACCTAAATCACTATATTTCAAATTTTCCTTCTAAAAAACAACTGACTACAAAAAATTAGTATCAACCATTCATTCATTAACATAAATTATTTATTATTTATTAAAGAAATTACATTTAGTCGAAGGTGCATCTGCATTGTTGTCATATATTGATGGATTCAACAAGCAACAAACTATGCATTTTTTTAGTTTCGGATTTGGGACTTGTATATTCATCATAACCATTTCCATAAGTTGTATCTACCAATCGCGCATAATTTAAACCTAGTTCAAGGACAAAAAATGGCACTTCCTTACGAAAAAGAAAATCCTTATTTATATCTTTGCATGCATTCGTGACTATCTTCCGTATCTCAACATATGCCTCCTCCTTTGAAACTTCATATTGTTTTATGTAACAATCAATAATTGAAGCAACATGCCCTCTTTGTTTATTAACCTACGATAAAAATTAAATATATTTCAATATCTTCAACACAACATCTATATAATAAAAAAATATTGTGTTATACTTACTTCATGATCAGAAATATCATCCATACATCGACAGATTACTCCAGCAGAACGTGCAACCAAAAACCCATTTGTTAGCCACTCAGTATTCTCTTTGGTCATATACAATTCATCCATGCCAACCAAGGAATTTGTTAAATAAAAAATACATGCAGCTGTTATTACTGCAATTTTCATATATTCATCACATTTTGGAATGTAGCTAGCCAGCATTCAACCAATCACATTCCTTCATATAGGCAGCCGCCAATTTTTTCCACTACAACAAAATACCAAACATTGAAATCATACTAATAGGGAGAAATTACCTAATTTCTTTCACTATCATATTTTATACTATTATTACTTTTTACTTTCAAAATAGGGAAAACGGCATTTTTAGTCCCTATATTAAGGCTAATTTCTTATTTTTGTCTTATGTTATCTAACTTAGCACTATTGACCTTCAATTATATCAAGTGAGTGATTTTAATCCTTCAACTAACAGATTCGAAAAAGTTAACGGAGAGTTCACTGCTAAAAGGAGTAATTCGAGTATTTCTAAAGTTATTGCTTGAGAAAACATACAACTTTTAAAAGATTTTCGCTGCAAATCTATCATTCGTCGATGTAAGAGGGAGGGTTAATGCCTATCAAGTTGGTTTTGTTGAAATTGTAGCTCAGATTGATGAGCTTGTTCTTTAAGATAGAGACATGGAAGTCTTAGCTTGTTTTTCAAAAAGAGAGAATTAAAATGAAATATCCGAACTATCCCTTTTAGCAGTGAACTCTCTGTTATTTTTTTTTTGAATCTGTTAGTTGAAGGATCAAAATCACTCACTTGATATAATTGAAGGTTAATAGTGCTAAGTTAGATTACACAAGGACTAAAATAAGAATGTAGCCTTAATAAAGGGACTAAAAATGTCGTTTTCCCATTGTTTTATATATTGATCTTATGACTTTTCTATCAAGGAAGATACATGTATTTTTGCTACCAGATACACTGAAAGAGAGGCAAGCTAACGAGGGAGGAATGCGAACGAGATTTGTATACATAGGAAACACACTAGATACATAGGAGAGTGGCGGGCGAGATGAAAGAAAGGCGAGCGCGATTTGTTATGTATCCTAAAATATACACGAATTCAATTGAATGCAATGTATCTAGAATAAATTACACATAATTTTGACCCTATGTTCCTGAAATACATATATTGGACGTATCTGGATGCATTAAAATCTGGTTAAATATGTAATATTAAAAACTAGTGGGATTTCATGTAAGTTTCCCTCATAATAATAGTTCATATTCAAATAAACTGCACTACTCAAACCTTATATATGCGTTGTGCAATTTGGTGAATGCATCTCAATTTGCACAATATATGTGAAATGGTCTGATGAACCCTTATACTTGTATATGTTTGTATTCTAGACCCTTATACTTAATCTTTGATCAACTGAAGCATTAAACTCAATTAAAATAAAACTTTTAAAACCCTCTGGCCATTGACCGAACTTATGTGACATTTTTTTTGCTGACTCAGGATAGAGAGTGGTATCCACACTCTAAAAGGAGAGTGAAGCAATAAATTTGCTTAGAAAACTAATTAAATAATAAAAAGAAAAAAGAAAAATAAATTAAACATCTCACCCCTCCTTCTGTCATCGTCATCGTCCCCAACTCCTCCTTCCGTCATTGTCTCCAAAACTCTAGCCGTTGTCACTATCTTAACTCCTAGTCTATCCCGATTCCATGGCGGAAGTTGAAGCTGATGTTGTAATTGATAGCCAAGGAAGAGAACGATTTTGATAGCCAAGGAGTAGATCTGGATTGATAGCCGAATCCATGGCGACAGTGGATACTAAATTTGTATTGATTTGAGATTAGTAACTTGTTGATGCCAACTATCTTATTAGATTTTGATTATCCCATTTAATTTTTTTGGCTTATATATGCATATGTTAGACAGAATAAGAAGATGCTAAGTATCACTAATATGGTTGTTCTTTTCTTTCTTGTTCTTGCTTTCTTGTTCTATAGATACCCATCCTTTTCTTCTATGGCCGAAGGATCTCCAAAATCAATTTATGATTTTACTGTCAAGGTATACACTTTTTGGGTTATTGCAAAAAATAGAGGTTCACTTCTCCCTTTTCTTCTGGAATGGTACGGATTTCGTGTCCCTTGCGATGTTGTTTGCGTCTATAACTTCACCCATTTTGTCGATTGAACCTCTGTTAAAGTGAGTTTCAGCGATGTCGATGAAAGTTTAGATGTTGAACAAGAAGACAGTCAATCACGATTTAGCTTTGATTGCGATAGATCTTCCATAGTGGTTAGTGCATGGACGATGAAGAGAAATGGAGAGGAGAGCAAATAGATTTTATTTTTTTGTGTTGAGATGTGGGTTTGATTTTGCGTGGTCTTCTTCTTCGAGCCTCGAAAATTTGCCACAAGATTCAATGTTAAGAAAATGTTGTTAATTCATGTTAATTAGTCAAATGCTACCAATCAAGAAAACTTTATTGTTATTTTTCGAAGAAGAAAGGAATTAGAGGAATGAAGATGGTGATGAGATCTCTGATGGTGGTTGTAGAGGTGAAGGGAAGTTGAGAAATATATTTATTTTATTTTTTAAGTGGAAAATTTATTATTTAACATTTTGGTTGATAATTTTGATGTGGCTTATGACTTGGCGTTAATATATATGATGTGGATATGACATGTCATTTTTGTAAGAGAGAGTGAGTTACACACATGATTGGAGGGGTTTGAAAGTCTTATTTTATTTGAATTTAAGAGTTCAGTAGGCAAATGATTAAGTAAAGAGGGTCCAAAATACAAACTCATACAAGTATAAGAATTCATCGGACCATTTCGCCCACAATATATTAGCTCATAGAATAGACTATGCAATATATTGATTGATATAGTACGGTGTTGGTTTTATTAGACTTAGTATTATGTGAATGGGCTTATGTCTAATTGGTAGGGACAAATATAGGTATCAAGATCCCAGATTCAAATTTCAATTCATAATCCAAAATTCAATCAAAAAGAAAAAATCTAAAAAGTTCACATTTCAAGTTGGATTTCGGATTTTCCCAAACTATGTGTTAAAGCAAAAAAGTTTCATATTGGTGGTTAATGAGATGGACGAAATCCTTATAAGGCTTGGGCAATCCTCCTTCCCTTTGAGCTAGCTTTTGGGATGTGAGTTAGGTAACAGAGCATGATCCATCTCACCCAATGTTGGGGCCTAAATAAAATAAGTAATCAAAAATAGCCCACGCACCAAATGCTAAGCACTGGGCGTGAGGTGGGTCAATAATTGTCCAACAATTGTCCATGCACCAGATGTTAAGCACAACACGTGAGGTGGGGTGTTAAAGCAAAAAGTTCCACATTGCTGGTTAATAAGATGGGTGAACTGCTTATAAGGTTTGGACAATCCTCCTCTATTGAGCTAACTTTTGAGGTGTTATAGGCCCAAAACCTAATTTAACACTATGCCCCAACACTAACACAATATCTCTTCCTTATGTCAATATTTTCGTTTCGTTTTAACCTATAGTTGGATGTAGCTTAAGTAAGAATTACCTCATTTTTTGCATAGTAGATTACGCTGTTCGATTTGCCTTCTTTGGCCAATACTTCTTCTGCTTCATCGTAGATATTGAGAAGTTCTTGATAAATAATTTTCATATATGGTGGTAATGAATCCATAGCGCTTATGTCCCGTCTGCACTTGACAGTTGAATTTGTTGGGATCGAAATAATATCAAGAGCAACATGTGGAAGCTAATTATAATTCAAAGTTATAGAATAATGTACAAAAACAATCATAACATATACTATATTGGTCAAATGACCTACATATTAAAAACTAAATATGTTACCTCTGAATTGCATTAGTGAGAAGCACAAGTTCATCATGAGTTCCATAAGCATCATAAGAGTCATCAACGATAGAGTTCATGTAGACTACTTTTGTTAGCATTCTTCTCAATCGACTATATTGGGGCTCAAACGACAATCCCATCATCGAGAAGTAACCCTCCACAAATCTGTCTTTTGCATATGGTAATTTATTTGCAATATCCAAATCTTTCCACCACCTACATATATATATATAACGATCGAGACCATTATAAATACTTTAGGAAGGTGATATTATAACATGAATGAATATATACATACCTAGACATCTCGTTGAGCTCGTCCTCATGAACCTTTTGCAACATGTTAAAATCTAATTTTGCGAATTTCAAGAGTAAATCATTATGTGATTCGATGTTTTCATAAATGTGTATGTATTTTCTTGCTTCTACCCTTGGTACTGTTTTACGAATAGGCTGGCGTAACGCTTTAATAAGTGTTTCCTTGAAATTTCCGTTATGGTCCATGAATTGTTTGAACACATCTGGATAAATCATTGAAATTTCAATTATGGTCCATGAATTGTTTGAACACATCTGGATAAATCATCACGTTTATATTGATTTTGACCTCGTGAGATCGGAATAAATAAAATATTGATTCAACAAATGGTCCAAGTTGGGTATACCATGTGAAATTAGGTCTTGAGCCTAACTCACACCCAAAAAAACTAGCTCAAAGAGAGCAGGATTGCCCAAGCCTTATAAGGAGTCCACTCATCTCATTAAACACCGATGTGGGACTTTTGTCATTCTTTAACAGGTAGTCTAGTGGTCAACATTCATCAAAATACATCAAGATTAAGTCTTATATTAAAATCAAATCGGCAACATATAACAGGGGATTTCTTCTAAGACATGACTGTAAGATAAAGAGTTAATTAGAGAAAGCTAGTGGACCATAAAGTTTATAAAGAAAAGGAATACTAATTTAAGTTACCAGAAGAGATATAATGGCCTTGTTGTCTCAGTAGTCGAAAACGAAGAGCAACAACATGAAGTAGATTGTCATCATTATTCTCCCTCTGTAGTTGAGACATCGCATCAAAAATGTTTTGAATGGATATTTCGATTTCATTATGAAAATGATATGCTACTCCCAATCGTTGAATCGCGTCGATCAACACAAGTTTTTGTGTACTATTGTCAGGAGTTTCCACCAACGTTTTCCTCATCATCTCTTTTAACTCATCAATTTCCAGTTTCTGATGTGTACTAATTTCCTGTGGGTAGACAAACACATCATTTTCATTAATTAAACACTACTTACAACTCAAACTGTATTGAAAGAAGAGAAAAGCGCAGCGCGTCTACTGTTTGTTGAGTAGTGTAGGAGAGGAAATGATCTCCCCAAAGTGTTGGTTCAAAATCAGCCAAATGACGTGAAGGATCCATTGATGATTTTTTTCTTGTAGAATGGAGACGAAAGCTTACATAATTTAGTTGATAATAATAAGTATTATTACTAATATTAGTATTGTATGTCCTCCTTCCAATAATAGTTGATTGAGAATTTGGAATTATTTGTGCTACACAACATATTGCTTCACTCATATCTAATTCCTTACTCAAATTTTCCAGCTTTGTAAGTTATACTGTACATTATATACTGAGATGCAATAGATGAGAAGGTACGGCGGCTACTCCGCCTGTGTAGGGTTTTAAATATATATATATATATATATATATATATATATATATATATTACTCTATCCGTTTCACAAAGAATGAACTGGTTTGATTTGACACGGAGTTTAAGAGTATAAAGAAAACTTTTCTAAATTAAAGTTAGATTAAATATACAAAATTGCCCTTTGATCTTGTGGCAATTTTAAAATGTTACAAAAAAAAAATCATTCTTTTTAAAACAGACTAAAAAGAAAAGGAGATCATATTTTTGAAACAGATTTTTTATTTTTTTAAGAGTACTATAACAACTTTGTGTCTTTGACTAACATTTTATCATGTATTTTTTTTTTATCATATTATGTGGAAAAAGTTGCAATTTTTATTACTTTTCGTATAGTTTTTTAATATCTAATTTTTTTGTGTAAAATATCGAAGTAATGTAATCTAATTTAACTTTGAAAGTTAATCAGATTTACTTTCGAAAAGTGTATCATGACAATTAGAAATGGACGGAGGGAATATTTGGTAAGAAATTATAATTAGATACAATAACCATGATTTGTGAGATATTTTTAATAACCTAAATTTTCGCCTCATTTATTAAGTTAAGAGTCAATTTTGTATAAAAAAATAAATTTCAAGAAAGATATACAATAGCTAATAAAATTATAACTACACTAAGTAATTAGACAAACTAATAATTAGGGAGACTAATTATATTTCAACTCTTAGCTATTTATCATTTTCAACCAATTATTTGAAGGAGATATTTATCCTTTGCTTTAACCCTTTGATTTGCACTTCTTTATTCATTTTTTACTTTGTGTTTCATTCTTCTGTGTCAATTTTAAAATAAAAATTTTATCCGAGTAAACGTTGGAACTTTGGTTGGTTCGACACAAAGAAAAATGTCTTTTCATGAAAAATGATTTTATCAAAAATAAATGAGTTTCTTATTTACCTTTTTTATATTCAATATAAAAAAGAAATATTGTTCTAAAAATATTTATATAAAATCTAAACATCGATATCAAAATGAAATATAACTTGTAGAACTTATTTTCTCTACTTCTATTAAGGAAATATTTTCTCATTTCTAAGAAACTTATTTTTTTAAAAATAAATAGTTTTAAAATTTTGATCAAAATTGAATATGAGAAAATATTATACTCCATATCGAACACACCTTGGAAATTACTATATAAAACAGATCAGTTTTCAAGGAGCAAAGGGTCCTTATATTTTTGATAAAATGCAACTGCCTAATTAACATTAAGATGTGACTGTAACTGCCTAATTAACATTAAGATGCGACTCCCGATTGTAAAGGGAAAATTAATTTAGACATACATTTTACCATATATATACTAATTCTACTTATATTTTTTTAAAATTTTTTTAGGTATTTTACGAACTTATTAAGAGTTTCTTATCATATATTGAGAAAGATACATTTATATAGGTGTATACGGGGCATAGCTATGTGGATCTTAGTGAACCTCCTCGTCGAAAAATTACATGGTACATATAAGGTACATTTCTGGTTTTAAGTGTATAGATAATAAAATTAATCCCTCAATAACAGAAGAGCAGCATGGCTCACTGGCTAGGGGGTTCATTACTAAGTTGAAGCTGAGATGGGCTCAGGTTTTGAGCTTAGATACACAATTAAAAGTATTATTTTTGTTTTTTAATTATTTTTATTTTTAGCTTATTTTTTAAAAATTTTATTAGCCATAATTTTTATATTTTGTTTGTATTCTTATTTTTATATTGCTCATGTTATTTCTACTTGACTCTCTTTTCATGTACTAACTCAAAGAAACTCTTTGAGAAAATAATGAATTGTTATTAAATTTAAAAATTAAACTAGAAAACTACATATAAAATAAATTAAATTAAGATTAATCGAATGGAATGGAAAATTTAAAAGTTGTAAATATTTTTTTAATAAAATCTATTTAATTGAATTTTTTCCCTCTTACACAAATTATGTTTAGTAAATATTTTCCTTCCATGTCCCTCAATTTTTCACCTTGTAATTTTTACGTGCTTACTTCTTTATACTTCGAACCCCCTCAACAAAAATCCAGGATCTGTCACTGGATGTATTTAGTCGAAGGTGCATCTGCATTGTTGTCATATATCGATGGATTCAACAAGCAACAAACTAAGCATCTTTTTAGTTTCGGATTTGGGACTTGTATATTCGTCATGGCCATCTCCAAAAGTTGTATCTACCAATCGCGCAAAATTTAAACCTAGTTCAAGAACGAAAAATGGTGCTTCCTTATGGAAAAGGAATTCCTTATTTATATCTTTCCATGCATTCGTGACCATTTTTCGTATCTCAACATATGCCTCCTCTTTTGAAACTCTGTATTGTTTTATGTAACATTCAACAATTGAAGCAACATGTCCTCTTTGTTGATTAACCTACAAATTACGATACAAATACATTTCAATATCTTCAATACAATAATTATAAAATATTGTATAAATTTTGTGTTATACTTACTTCATGATCAGAAATATCATCCATACATCTACAGATTGCTGCAGCAGAACGTGCAACCAAAAGCCCATTTGTTAGCCACTCAATATTCTCTTTGGTCATATATAAATTGTCCATGCCAACCAGAGAATTTGTTACATAAAGCATACATGTAGCTGTTATTACTGCATTTTTCATATATTCATCACATTTTGGAGTATAGCCAGCATTCAACCAATCACTTTCCTTCATATAGGCGGCCGTCAATTTTTTCCACTACAACAAAACACCAAACATTGAAATCATTATAAAATCTTAATAGGGAGAAACAGTGTTTTAAAAGACTCTTCTGAGACTCGCTTTGGGGCTCGCCCTGGGGCGGGGCTCTAGCAAAACGCCTCGAGACTCAAGTTTGGGACTTAGTTCTACAAGACTTACGCCCTAAGCGCCCGACTATACGCCCTAAACACGCCCAAGGCCCAACGCTCGGGACTCGCCTAACAGATCTTACACAAATTATGTGTTAAAATCTTTAATTAACATTGTTGATGACCCTCATAATTCTTGAATAAATGAATGATACACAGCTTTTTAATCTATACAGATAACAAGATTGAGAGTAACCTAAACAACAAATGTAGTATCACATATTTACTATTTGGTAACAGTGGCGGACCCAGGATTTTCGTTCAGGAGGTTCGAAAAATAAAAATATTGATGATGGGATTCGAACCCAGGATTTTCGTTCAGGAGGTGGGCATGCAACTTAATATTCAGGGGTCTTACCATTGAGCCATCTATTTTTAATTGTTATTGAGGGGGTTCAAAATATATACATCTATAAAAATACATAAAATTTACCTTATATATATCGTGTATTTTTTTGCCGAGGGTGTTCGGGTGAACACCCTGGACCTAATGTGGGTCCGCCCCTGTTTGGTAACACTATGAAGGTAATTATATATTACGTAACATTTCTCTTAAAAATATGTAGCGAAATTTTACTTGTTCACTTATCATTGGTCTTCATGGTTTTGTCATATGCCTCAAAATTATCATATTTTATTTAATTATATGAAAGTAATTTTATTTTTATTCATGAAACAATGATGTTTATACTATAATACTTGTAAGTTTATTATTTTTTTTTTAGGGCATTGGGTGCGGCGGGATAAATTGTATAGTACGATATGTATATTTTTTTAGAAATAATGATTCTTTTATTATTATAAGGTTAAAATATTAGATTATTTATACTTGTATAGTCATGTTTTATTGTTATTGGTGTAATGATATTTCTCAAATAGTAATTATGATACTTTTTTTCTTTATTATAGATTATCAATACTTATCGCAAATAAAAATCTTAATATAATTTCTATATATTATAGGTTTTTAATAAAAAATTATATGTAAAATCATTGAAAGAAATTTAATTAGTAATAAAACTATAAAATTGAATATACATGAGAGTACGCCCCGTAGATCCATGGGACTTACGCCCCGTGTCTCGGGGCTTACGCCTCGCCCCATACTGTATAAAATGCCTCGTCTCACGCCCCCGCCTTTTAAAACACTGGGGAGAAACTACACATTCTTTCACTATCATATTTACTATTATCACCTATTATAAAAATAGGGAAAATTACGTTGTTAAACAAACTTATATTATTCATCATAGCTATAGTTTGCTATAATTATCACTCGCGACTGACATTAATATACATTAATTATGTGGGCTGACTTCGAGTTTGTATGATTAGCCACGTTTGTATATGTATAATACGCCATAACATACAATTATATAACCGATATACATATACAATTCACCTCTCTCCCACTCTTTGTCCTCTCGCTCGCCTCTCTCCTCCCTCTCCCAATCTCGCTTGCCTCTCTCTCCAAATCTCGCTTGCCATATATACAGTGCATATGTATAATTTACAAGTATCTAATCAAAAACATATACAATTCACCTCTCTCCCACTCTCTGCTCTCTCTCGCTGCCTCTCTCCCAATCTCGCTCTTCTCTCTCCTCCCTCTCCTAATCTCGCTCGCCTCTCTCCTCTCTCTCCCAGTCTTGCTTGTCATATATACAAATACATATGTATAATATACAATTATCTAACCAATATACATATACAATTCACCTCTCTCCCACTCTTTTCCCTCTCTCGCTCGCCTCTCTCCTCTCTCTCAGTATCGCTCGCCTCTCTCCTCTCTATAACATGTAGCTACGAATTGTAATTATCAAACTATAGTTATTGAGAGTGATAGGCTATTTTTGAGTGGCTATATGTGAAAGTTTATGTAACTTAATTACCATTAATGGAGAGCTTTCTATTATATATATTGAAGAAGATACATTCAGATACATGTATTTTTGTAAACAGATACACTAAAATAGGGAGAGGGAGAGAGGGAGATTTGTATACATGCGAATCACATCAGATACATAAATATACATGTATCTATATGTATCTGGTGTTATTCACAAGTAGTTGGGATACCTTATATATATGCTGTACAATTTGGTGAATGCATCTCAGTTTGCACAATTTATTAGCTAATAGAATAGACTATAGAATATATTGATTAATAAAGTAATAAAGGTGTCGGTTTTATTGAACTTAGTATTAGGTGGATGGGCTTATGTCTAATTGGTAAGGACAAATATAGGTATCAAGATCCTAGATTCAAAATTCAATTCATAATCTAAAAATTCAAACAAAAAAATCTAAAAAGTTCAAGTTTTAAGTTGGATTTTGGATTTTCCCAAACTATGCCCCAACACTAACACCATATCTTCCTTTTGATTCAAAATGTCAACAATTTCTTTTTAACTTATAGTTGGATCGATGTAGCTTAGAATTACCTCATTTTTTGCATAGTAGATTACGCTATTCGATTTGCCTTCTTTGGCCAACACTTCTTCTGCTTCATCGTAGATGTTGAGAAGCTCTTGATAAATAATTTTCATATATGGTGGTAATGAATCCATAGCACTTATGTCCCATCTGTACTTGACAGTTGAATTTGTTGGGATCGAAATAATATGTGAAAGCTAATTATAATTGCAAAAGTTATAGAAAAATATATTAAAAAAATCGTAATATACAATATTGATCAAACGACCTATATATTAAAAACTAAATAGGTTACCTCTCAATTGCATTAGTGAGAAGCACAAGTTCATCATGAGTTCCATAAGCATCATAAGTGTCATCAACAATAGAGTTCATGTTGACTACTTTTGTTAACATTCTTCTCAATCGACTATATTGTGGCTCAATAGACAATCCAATTATCCAAAAGTAACTCTCCACAAATCTGTCCTTTGCATATGGTAATTTATTTGCAATATCCAAATCTTTCCACCACCTACGTACATATATATCATAGTACATACATTTATCGCGTATTTATTTAATTAGGAAGGGGATATAACATGAATGAATATATACATACCTTGATATTTCGTTAAGCTCGTCTTGATGCACCTTTTGCAACATGTTAAAATCCAATTTCGCGAATTTCAAAAGTAAATTATTATGTGATTCGATGTTTTCATAAATGTGTATGTATTTTCTTGCTCCTACCCTTGGTACTGTTTTACGAATAGGCTGGCGTAACGCTTCAATAACTTGAATCTTAAGTGAGTTGTTATTGGTCAAGTTTGGGAGTAGGGACTCGAGACGAGTGGTTGTAAAGATAAGAGCTTCTTCAAGAATTTCTTCATCGTGCATTGTCAGATGTGATGCTTCATACAAACTCAGTAATCCTTGAACATCATCATTAATAAGTGTTTCCTTGAAATTTTCGTTATGATCCATGAATTGCTTGAACACATCTGGTTAAATCATCATGTTTATGTTAATTTTGACCCAAAAAAAAAACTTTGTAATCGTATGCATGATTATTGTAATCGTATGCATGATTATGTTCATGTTTATTAGTTTATTTATTTATTTCTAATTGGTAATTTCATAGTTTTTCACTAATCCATCAACATGTTTTCTCATCAACAATTTCCACACCCTGCCCATAAAGTTATATGTTTCCACTTTTATCGTTGTTGACAATATAGTTTTTTAAATAATAAAAAAAAAGGCATCATAATTGTGGGGACTAGGCATTACTTAATTTATGTATTGATTATAACAAAAATACATATTCGATGGATTTAGATATTTGTCTAATCCACTGAGTTATCTGAAGGATAAACCATCCTTATCAACTGCAATAAACCTTATACTAATCGTTTAAGAACAAAACATGAAGTCTTATGCTTACATTTAGATTTTGTGTCATTCTTTAACTGCTCACTTCATGCTCAGTGCTGATACAATATTAAATTACGTCTTAGACCTAATTTACACTCCAAAAGCTAGCTCAAAAGAAGGAGGAGGATCGCCCAAACATTATAAGAAATTCACCCATCTCATTAACCATCGATTTGAGACTTTTGTAATAATTTAACAGAATTATTCCTCTTGTCCTACTCACGTGACGTAATTTTATTTGTCATGATATTTATGGTGAAAAACTAAAAATAAAGACTTTTAAAATTTAAGATAAAAAATAATTCTTAAATATTTATCTGACTGTAAATTATTTCACTAAGGTAAAAATAGATTTTTAAATCAATTATAGTAAAGTGACATTCTTTTTAGGGCGAACTAAAAAGGAAAAGATGTCACATCAAATAAGACGGAGCGACTACTAGTTTCTTGCCCTTGGTACGTAGTAGCCTATAGTGGTCAATAAATTAAATACTAAGTTATTATAAATCATCATATATTCAAATTCTAGCAGAAGCAATGAAGAAGTTGCAGTATATATATCAGAAATATTATAAAGTTACCAGAAGAGATGTAATGTCCTTGTTGCCTTAGTAGTCGAAAACGAAGAGCAACAACATGAAGTAGATTATTGTCATCATTATTCTCACTCTGTAGTTGAGACATCGCATCAAAAATGTTTTGAATGGATGTTTCGATTTCATTATGAAAATGATATGCTACTCCCAATCGTTGGATCGCGTCAATCAACACAAGTTTTTGTATACTATTGTCAGGAGTTTCCGCCAACGTTTTCCTCATCATCTCTTTTAACTCATCAATTTCCAGTTTCTGTTGTGTACTAATTTCCTGCGGGTAGACAAACACATCATTTTCATTAATTAAACACTACTTACAACTCAAATTGTATTGAAAGAAGAGAAAAGCGTAGCGCCTATACTGTTTGTTGAGGAGAGTATGAGAGAAAATAGTCTCCCCAAAGTGTTGGCTCAAAATCAGCCAAATGACGTGAAGGATCCATTGCTTGGCTCATCAATTTTGTTCTTCTGGAATGGAAATTGGGCCAAAGACGAAAGCTTACATAATTTGCTTGATAAGTATTACTAATATTAGTATTGAATGTCCTCCTTCCAATAATAGTTGATTGAGAATTTGGTGCTACTACACTTTTCAACATTTTGATTCCTTTGCTGTTACACAAATTTTGCCACTTTTGCAGCTATTAATACTTACTGTACCTTAGATTATTATAACGAAAATAATTGTGCAAGTGCTCCCAACAGAGGCAGAGTTGGGTGGGTTCGTGAGTTTGGACGAATCCATTAATTTTTTTTTATAAATCTCATATTTGTACTAAAGTTAAATAAATATATGTATGTATATTAACATGTGAATCCTAAAAAAATTGATTGAAACCTTAGTGATAAAAAAGGCGGTGGAAATAATTTTTACACTCATGGTTTGCAGTATTTTCCATTCTAAAATTTAGAACATCAAACCCCTACTCCCTTTCGTCAGTTTGTCATGTTGAGTTTTTTCGAAAGTTAATTTGACTAATTTTCAAAGTTAAATTAGATCACATTAATTTGATATTTTAAACAAAAAAAATAGATATTCTAAAACTATATGAAAAGTACTATAAATTGCAATTTGTTTTGTATATTAATATGATAAAAAATTACATCTTAAATTGTTGGTCAATTTTTTTTTAATTTGATCTAAAAATAGAAACTATGACAAATAATACCGAACGGAGAGATATTTATTTCATGTATGAGGTATTTATTTCATGTATGAGGTATTTTAGTGAGGAACGACATTGAGATGGCCCTCTTATCTCTTCAATTCAAAAAATTGAATATTTGTTTAAGAAAGATAAATAATATTATTAGCCAAGTAAAGTCTTACTCACTATTCCACTAACAAAGACATGTTAATTTGGTCCTTTGATTTGCACTTTTTTATTCATTTTATACTTTGTGTTTCAGTCTTCTGTGCCAATTTCAAAATAAAAAAAATTATCCGAGAAAACATTGGAACTTTGGGTGGTTCGACACTGACAAAAATGATTTTATCAGAGAATAAGTGAGTTTTTCTTGTTTATTTTCTTATATTCTGTATTTAAGAAAAAAAATTATTGTAAAAAATTTATATATAATCTAGACATACTATGAGAAGTGGAGGTGGGGGGAAAGATGACGTGTCTTATGAGAGTAGGAAGGACATCGTTAAAATGAAAATTTGTGAAACTTTTTTCTCTATTTCTGTTAAGGAAATGATTTCTCATTTTAAGATTTTTTATTTTTTTTTAGAATAAATCTTTTTCAAAAATTTGATCAAAATCAAATGAGAAAATTTAGAAAATATTTTCCAAACGTACCAAAAACACCCTTAGAAATTACTATATACAATTGATCAGTTTTCAGGGAATAAAGGGTCCTTTTTTTTTTTGATAAAATGCAACTGCCTAACATGAAGATGTGACTCTTAAGTAGTGTTTTAAAAGGTGGGAACGTGAGACGATGACTTTATTTAGTATAAGGTGAGGCGTAAGTCTCGAGACGTGGTGTAAATCTTTGGATTTTTTAATTTTTAATTTACAATATACTATAATGATATAATAACACAAAATTATAAAAATATATCAATGTTTGAAATAATTACAAACATGATTAAAGAAACTCATAAAAAATAAAATTTCTAACATGATTATATAAGTATAAATAATTCAATATCTTACCTTTCTAATAATAATAATAGAATCATTATTTTTAAGAATATATTATTATTATACTATCCAATATACCTTTTTAAAAGAAAATAATCATAAAACTTACTAGTATTATAATAAAAACATCACTCCATTATGAATAAAAATAAAATTACTTTCAAATAGCTAAATAAAATATGATAATTTTGAGACATGTAACAACAACATGAAAACCAAAGATAAGTGAAAAAGTAAATTTTCGCTATGTATTTTTAAAAGAAATATTACGTAATATATAATAACCCTCTCACAGTGTATGAAATGGTAAAGATGTGATACTAGAATTTTTTATTGGAGTTACTCTCAATATTTTTAATTCTATAAATTAAAAACTATTAAGTATCATCCATTTATTCAAGAATTATGAGGGTCAACAATGTCAACTAAAAAATTTAACACATAATTTGTATAAGATCTGTTAGGCGGTCGGGCCCTGAGCATGCTTAGGACGTACGGTCGAGCGCTTAGAGGTAAGTCTTACCGAACTAAGCCTTACACTTGAGAGTCTTGGGACATTTTGTTAGAGCCCCCGCCTTGGGGCGAGTCCTGAGTGAGTCCTAACAGAGTCTTTGATAACATTGCTCCCAAGAAAAGGGAAAAGTATCTTATTAGACATATATATCTTCGTACCGTATATACTAATTTACTTATACTTTTTAAAAAATAAGTATCTTACGAACTATATATTGAAAAATATGCACCTATATACATGTATTTTTCAACCAGATACATTAAAATAGAGAGGGAGGGAGGCAAACGAGATAGCTATATGTATTATATATATACATGCGAATCACACTAATACATGTATCTGTATTTATCAGGTCTGACCATATACATAGAAGAGTATGAGCGAGATGAAAGGAAGACGAGTGAGGTTACCGAGATATGTTATGTATCTCATATACATGTGAATCCACTTGGATACCATGTATGTAGAAAAACTAATATGCATATTCTCAAAACATATCTTCTTCGATTTATGCATATCGATACAATCAAATTATATTAGGGATAAAAATTATATTTGTGTATAAATAAATAATACAACTAGCAAGTTATATTTATGTATAGAAAAAAAAATTGATACAACTATTATCAGAAAAAATTCATCTGTATTCTTACTTATTTTAGAGGTGATACAATACTCAAATATTGTATCAATGTTTTTTTGCCTTTCATGAATCACAAAATATTGTATGTGTGTATATATTTTAGGAGTGATATAGATGTATATGTTATATGTGTATGAGATTAATAGAGAGAGAACAGAGGCGGACAATATTTGAGATCAGAAGAAGAGGAGGTTGTGGATATGTGTATCTGTTATCTATGTATCGCAATTTCAATTGAGATATAAATTGGATTTGAGATACAATTTGTTTGCCTCTCTTCTCTATCTCGCTCACCTCTCTACTCTCTGAACTTGTTGCTATGAATATCCACTAGAAAATTGTAATTACTATTCATGATTATGATTCAAACTATATTTATTTATAAAAAAGATCTCTACAAATAAATGGACATTGATAAATATTTGTATATTTTGAATTTAAAGTAATATATTGGTTTCCCAAAAAAAGATCCGGCCCAACAATTGGCCCAAATCTTAAAAGACATAAAATAACAAAACAAAAGAGAGCCAGCGAAAAAAATAAAAGGAAAATGAAGAAGCTATTAATTATTTTTTCTAAAGTTATCTCTATTTAAATAAATGATTTATTTTATAACTAAGAAGTTAAATTTAATTAATACTATTTAATTAAAGATAATTTAGTGAAAACTCTTTCTACTTTTTCGATGTTAGTGATTTTATAAGAAATGTGATCAAGCAAAAAGTATTATAACAAATATGCATAGTAGCAAATAAGAATTCCTTTTTTGTTTACTTTCACTTTTACTTTCTGTTTAAATTTTGAGCAAGTCTTAAAGAAATAATAATAAATGTAAGTATTTTAATATAATATTCATATTAATTGTAAGGAATAATAAGGGAGTAAGTAATTAATATTGAGGAAAAAATTAGAAAAATAATTAGTTTTTCTTAATATACAGTATTAAAAATGACAAATAAAAAAATTATATAGATAAATAAAAATAAACAGACGAGTATCTAAGTTTCCACTTTTTTGGAGCCACTTAGCATTTCCATCACACTTTTCCAGATTAATTTGTTTTCCACTTTGGGAGACACTTTTGTGTGGACTATTTGCTTAATCAATAATGTAGTGGATATGGTAATCATTTACATTTTATTTATTTATGTTTATATTATTTATCAGACAAAAAATATCATGTTGAATGAACAATTATTGGTGGGACATGTGTTTTCCTATGCTCATTATTTGATCAAAAATATCATTCAATCAAGTGCAATAAAAACTATATAATCTGATAATACGCACTGAAACATTCACTTTTTGTTGATTTTTCATAATTATATGTAATGGACCATTTTGATAAGCATGTTCAGTGAAATATTATCTTTATAAACAAAAAATGCATGTTATGTGAAAGGAAATATATCTAGTCATTGTGAAGATTGAGATCTATATAAGCACCCAATGATACATTTTATTATTTAGTAATTAAAAATTTAACCGATCATAATGTTTGATAAATTGAATTCTTAAGATTCATTTTTTTTAATCAATATTTTTTCGATCTATTTTTGATAAAAAAAAATTCCAGTAATGACTCTCCAATATTATGAAAAACGAGACCTTTGATAATGTTAGTTTAAATGTCATCTTTAAAATACTAGTAACAATATTTTTTAAGATGATATCACTCTCTCATACTATTAGACATCTCCATCTCTATTTGATCAATTTGTTTAGCATTTTTTTTTTGGCCAAAATTGCTTACAATATGTGATGTGTACAGGATAAGGTTTAGATTATCTTTAATTTTTTGTCTTTTTATAAATAATTTACAGCATTTCTGAAATGAGACTGATTTTTTTTCTTTAAATAGTAAACATTGATGATATATGGTGAAAGCACACAGTGAATATTGGATAGTTTTCTAATTTTGGTATATATGAATATGTCATGTCATCAATAATATCTTCTTTTTTTTGTATTATAATCTGAATATAGAGAATATAAGAAAACATAATTTAGGTGACATGTGAATTTTATGATTACTTTATATTTGTCTTTATAAAAAGAATTTATGTTTCTATCCCAAAAGAGAGTTTATCGATAGTAATCTGAATATAGTGATTATTTATCAAAGTAATCATTTTTTAATATCATTTACAGTAAAGTATTACAATAAATTCTCTTTATAATAATAGTTTGCAACGAACAATTGTGCAGTGAAAGTATAGAAAACAAAGAAGAGATTTGGAAATTTATGTATGTTATTGCTCAAAACGTGATAGATGAATTACAAGTATAGGTTCTTATATATACAACATAATCAAAACAGAAAAAATGTAAACCATAACTAACTAACAACTCTTAACAACTCTATTTACAATCAAGTCCCTAACTGACCAACTAACTAATTGAACTACTATCTTCAGCCCCTTAAGCTAGATGTATTGAAGACATTCGAGACACCTAGCTTGGCAAGTAAAAAATCGTGTTGAGACCTTCCCAAGGCTTTTGTCAGCAAGTCAGCCAATTGATCTTTGGTATTGATGTAGCTAGTTTTAATCAATCCTTGTTGCACCCTTTCTCGAATAAAATGACAATCAATTTCAATATGTTTTGTTCGCTCGTGGAATACAAAATTAGTTGCTATTTGTATGACAACTTTAATTTGCAGTCACAATGAATAATAACAGGGCCATTTAGACTCTGTCCCAACTCCTTGAATAGATTTGTCACCCAAACAATCTCAGTAGTAAGTGTTGCCAGGCTCCTGTATTTAGCTTTTACAGAACTCCTTGTGTTTCTTTGATTTTCAAGCAATTAAGGTCTTTCCATACTTCAGTAAATACCCAGTAACAGACCTTCGAGTGTTGGGACATGTAGCTCAATATCTGCATCACAAAAGCCACTTAGCCTGTTTATCAGAACTCATAAGCAACCCTAACCCTGGTGTTGCTTTAATGTCTTTGACCACTCTTAAGACTGCATTCCAATGAGATAGTGTAGGTTTCTCCATGAACTGACTTAAACACTGAACTGAAAATGCTTTGTGTGGTCTAGTATTAGTAAGATAAAGCAGCTTTTCAATCAATCTTTGGTATCTGCTCACATCTATAAACAACACAACCTCTGAATCATGTTCTGCACTTGTGAGCTTTAGATTGCACTCTAAGAGTGTAGCTGAAGGTTTAGATCCTTCTAGTCCAGTTTCAGAAACCAATTCAAGTGTATACTTTTTGTGGTTCATGACAATGCCTTTTACTTATCTGCAAAATTCAATCTCCAAGAAATACTTCAATTCTCCCAAGTCCTTAATTTTGAAACGATGATGCAATACTTGTTTAGTATCTTGTATCAATATGAGATCATTACCAATTATCAGCAGGTCATCAACATACACAAGTACAATGACAAATGTTGATCCATCCCTTTTTGTGAACAATGAATAATCTAACTAACTTTGTATGTAGCCAAAAATAACTAAGGCATCAGTCAATTTAGTATTTAATTGCCTAGAGGCTTGCTTAAGTCCATATAAGGACTTAACAAGTTTACAAACTCGATGTTACTTCTTGTGTTCAAAACCCTTAGGCAATTTTATATACACTTCCTCAATGAGATTACCTCTTAGAAAGACATTAAACATATCCATTTGATAAATATCCATCCTTCTACTGCTGCAATAGAAATAATAGACCTTACAGTGATAATCTTCACCAGTGGAAAAAATATTTCTTGATAGTCAATGCCCTCCGTCTGATTATATCCCTTAGGTACAAGTCTTGCTTTGTATCTATCTATTTCACCATTGGCCTGATACTTAATTTTAAAAATCCACTTACAACCTATTGCATGCTTTCCAAGTGGCAAGGACACAAAAGTCCAAGTCATATTGTCTTCTAATGCTGTGATTTCTTGTTTCATTGTCTCTACCCACTTGTGATCCTTGATTGCTTCTTCATAAGACCTTGGCTCAGTGACAGTAGACATTTTACTCAGATAAACCTAATATAATAGGGAATGACCAAGTGCCTATAAGAAACATAATTTTCCAATGACCAGGGACATTCAGAGTCATTCACATAGGTCACATATTCCTTCATCCAAATCGGAGGATGAGAACTCTGGTAGAAGTCCTGGACTTCACTACAGACTTCTCAACATTTAAGTTCTCAGTTGCATCTTGAACTACATCAACTTGTGGAATGTGAATATTGTTAATACATGAAGTTCCTTCCTCAATATCTTCATTATCAAGTTCCTCAACCTCTTCACTGTGACATAATTGACTTGGCCCATCTGCACTAGAGTAAGTATTCAATAATTTATCTTTACAGTCCTCAAAATCAGTGGCCTGGACTGAACTTCTGAGGAAAAAGAAAAATAGACATGTGCTTATCTTGCAACTTGGCAAAACGAAATATATTCACTTTGAAAATAACATCTCTGCTCACCATAAACTTTCTAAGATCTAGATTGTACAAGATATAACCCTTTTGAGTTAACGAATAACCATCATAACACATGCTTGAGCCTTGGGAGAAAATTTATCATCTTTCAAAGGATATGGTTGCATATGCTAGACAGATTATTGTTCTCAAATGAGAAAAAGATGTATTGGTTTTTTGAAAAATCTGATAAGGTGATTGTTTCTTTAAAACTTCAGTGGGTAACCTATTTATGATATACACAACAGTTGTCACACATTTACCCCAAATCTGATGGGAATAGACCCTTAAAATCTAAGGGCTCTTGCCATTTCAAGTATGTGCCTATGCTTTCTTTCTATCACCCCATTTTGTTGTGGAGTGTATGGATAACTACTCTCATGAATGATACCTAAATATGCCAATAAAGAACTACAATCTCCACTAAAGAATTCAATCCCATTATCAGACCTAATCTTTTTATCTTCCTGTTAAACTAATTTTTAATAAGTAAGAAAAAAGATTTGAGTATACCAAAAACATCACACTTCAATCTCATTAAGAATAACCAAGTCATTCTTGAATGGTCATTACAATGGTTGGGAAAAATCTGAAATCATTATGTATAGTATGTTTATATAGTCCCCATACATCAACATGAATTAGTTAAAAAAAATAACATCTATTCTAGAAGTACTGACAGAAAATGAAAGTCTTGTTACAAATAGAACAATCATCACATAGTGTACCATCTGCTAAGTAATTATGCTAAGCATAATTACTGGAGAATCTTAGCAGAAGGATGTCCCGACCTTTAAATATATTCACACTGTCGCAGCATCATATGCATAAACGATTCTACTTAATAGTTCCTTCGGTACTGAATTCATGATCCAAGTCAATACAAAAGCATTGCATTTTTTCCATTGTTCTTCCAAATCAGGAGCATAATCACTCTTTTTGCATGTTTCAAGCACGAATCCCATTTTGTTATTTGCTCTAAGATTAATCAACATCGATCTACTCCACAATGAGTACTTTTTAGTTCCAGTAAGTTGAACATAAGTCAAGAGCGATCTTGGAGTGTTGGATGAGTGAAGATAAAAATGATCATTCCTCTTTGATTCAATCACTCTGAGAGTTTCCATTGAAGCGATGACAGATGAAGCTGCTACTTGTTCATCAGTTGAAAGATTCTCCATTAAGAAGGTTTCTACCAGAACTTGATTTTCAAATTGAATCAAACAATTATTGATTCACAGTGCTCTGATACCATATAGAAAACAAAGAAGAAATTTGTGAATTTCTGTATGTTATTGCTCAAAACGTGATAGATGAATTACAAGTATAGGTTCCTATATATACAACATAATCAAAACAGAAAAAGTGTAAACCATAGCTAACTAACAACTCTTTTTACAATTAAGTCCCTAACTAATTTTATAACTAACTTTATGATGAATGACCAACTAACTAACTAATTGAACTACTATCTTCAATAGAAAAGTTCTATTTATGCTAATAGACTGCAATGGAATATAAATGTTTTTAATAAATACATTTTTTCAAACTTTACATCGAAAGTTAAACGCTTATCAAAAATATAAACATCATATTTCAATTGTTTTCTTTTTGACAAAGCATATTTTATTCTAAAAGAGAACAACATAGTAATCAAATATATAAATTAATGAAGATCAATAATAAAATAAATAAGCAGAATAAGTGTAATTTGCTCGTGTTAATAATTCTGTTAAAAATCAAATTTTATTTACACAATTCAGAATAAAAGAGAAGGCGGAATTTGTAAACATATACTCAATTAGGTAATGCATAAAAATAATTATTTACAAAGATAGTGTTATAAAATCAAACTCATATATAATAGAAAGAGAAGAAGACAAGAGAAGTAAAATGGAAGAGAAAATTTTTCTTATTATTTAAGTGTATCTTAGTCTCAAATGTATATCTTACAATAGTGAATGAACAACCTATTTATAGGTTGAGAAATCACTCCAAAAGTCAATATATTAAGTATCATAATAAATAGATACATTCTCATCCAAAAAGATTAATGAAACCTAGTGAATATGGATAGTTGTTCATGTACTAACTTTATGGACTATCCACTCATTCAATGTATTTATAACACTCCTCCTTCGATGTCCATAGATAGTGTGCCTCGTTAAAACCTTACTAGGAAAAAAAAACTGTGGAAAAAAATTCTAGTGAAGGAAAAAGAGTACACATATCTTTTGCTACGCATTATTTGTTGCCTCATTAAAAACTTGCCAGGAAAATTCAGTGGGATAAAACCTCGATCACGAAAAAAAGAGTGCAACGCGTATTATACTCCCTGATTAAAACATCACTTAATTTATTGCGATGATGTCTCCAATCTTCGTACATTATGGTTGGTATATTCTTTTTCAAAGAAAACCACACATTTCTTGAATATGGTGTGTTATTTATCTCAACTAGATGCACTCTCGACTTGCTTCATGGAGGACTTTTATTTTTGCATAGCAACATTTGCTTTATTGATCGCCAGGATATTATTGTGCCTCCACATAAAAATAAATAGCGTGTTTGAGATCGTGCTTTATGCGGATCAAATAAATATTCTGCATCTGCCTAATCAATTAGCTCTGACTTGAAATCTTTGGAATAGATGAATCCATGCCTATGGTCCTTCAAAGATATTCAAGTATATACATAACACCATTTCAATGTCTTTTTGTTGGGAAGGAACTGAATCTTGCCAGTAAATTTACTGCAAAACAAATATCTGGTCGAGTATTGTTAGCAAAATGCATTAGATTGCACTAAGATATGGAGTTTCATCAACAAGAAGCTTTTCATCCTTCTTTTTAAGATCAAAGTGAATCTCAAACGATCTCATAATTATTGGGGTAATCAATGAATGTGAATAATCCATTAAAATCGCATCAACACTTTTTTTGTGTATGTGCACTGATAGACAAATATTTCATTTGTCAAATATCAATCTGTAGGTCAAGACAAAATTCTGTCTTACCAAGACCTTTTCATAAAAATACAAGGACAATTAGGGTCATTCTTTTGCACCCTTTTCTTCCTTGACTATTTCAATCCATATAAGGATTCTTGAAGCTTTATTGAAAAAGTTTCTTTCAAACTCCTATATGCTTCAAACACCTCGATTAATTCAAGGATTTTTATAAAACCTTTATTATTGTCTAGCTAGACATGACAATTATTCATTATATGCATTCAAGCTTTTCATATGTAGCCAGATCAAAACAAACCTCATTGCATCCACCATAGGAGAAAACATCTCCAATAATGTCATCAATTTTGCGACAAACCTTTATGCCCCAAGGCACAAGTTGTACTAGATATATTACGATTATATCATCGCATAATAGTTTATTGTACCCCACTGACATTATACCTTGATTTATGGACTATCAGTCTAAAACGTCACTTTTCTAAGTGAAATAATATACTTGAATTATGCATTATACTTGGCCAACCATTTATTTGTCCACACTATATGACATATTTGAATTCAAGATCCTTGTCACAATTTATATCATTGAGCGCTACCTCATAACAAATATACCGTTGACGGTTATTTGATATCGATTCCAATATGACATAACTTATCGAGATTTCTTCATTTTTCATCATTTTTCAGGTACCTGAACCTTTTCCAAGGTTTTATGAAGTGTTATGTTGTGGTGCTCTCTTATAGCACTTGTCTCATTATCATGACCATATTGATCATTTGCTCCTCTCCTTCTTCAAGGAATTTTATATTTCAAACCGATTGGTCTATTACGCTTTCGGCATATCATCGACTCCGTCCTTCAAGGACTTCACATTGAAGCATTTGCAGCTGAATTATATCATAGGGTCAAAACATTCATCTGGCAATTGATTTGCAACATTATGCAAATGAATTATCACTTGAACTTTAAGTTCACATATTTATTTAACGAGGACCCAGATAATTCCTAATTAACCTCATAAATAATTTTCAGCTGTCAATCATCTCTCCCACTAATGTTAGGAAATTCAATATTTATCCCAACCTTATTTGAAAATTCATTTGTGTGTGTGGTGGAGCAATTAAAATTATAACCGCACATTCAAACTTTAAATGAAAATTATTTGGTTCCTAACCCTGAACCAATTAGATGGGGAAACCTTGTTGGCATACATGTATTGCAACATGTTAAATAAAGTTATCTCATACCAAATCTCATTTGGGAGTTTTGCTCTCATACCTATGGTTTAGCTATAATTGGAGGCATATAATTTCTGCTAAATCAACCAGCGTTATCAGTATAATTTCACAGTTGAAACTGTGCTCTTAATTAACAATCGAGCAAACAACTTTACAAACACCAATTTGTAAGTTGAACAAAGTACATGTGACCATCGCATAGATGCATCTATCATATAGTTGTAAACGATCAACCTGACGGGTGAATGGGCCCATATTCACCTTTCTATATGTTCCAAAAATTTTAGGGGATTAAAATCCCAACCTTAGCTGGTACAATGATCATTTTATCAAGATCAAGAGAACAAACGACACAAAGAATTCTTGAAGAATCTTTTGTTTCTTCATCATATAAGTCACCTGAATTCTCAATTACATTTGCATCACATTTAATCGGAATGTCAATCGATCATGCCAACTGATATTTATTTCAATACACTTACAATTTAGTTTTACATGTGATTTCATCAGCATGTTCATGTTTGTATGCAACAAACAAGAGGAAAAAATGGGTAATCTGTTACATAAATATTTATAACCCGCTTCGGTTGTAGTAATTTAAAAATATTAAATATTTTTATAATTTATAGTCTCAATATTTCTTTTTAATTCATTCGAAACTTAAAAAGTTTCTTTTGAGACTTACTACAACCCCATTATTATTCCCCTGGCAATAACACAACTCGTTAGAGCTTGCTATTAATTTTGTGTACTATCACATATTACATGACACCATCCCTATGGTGAGCGTCTCCTTCAAGGAGGAAATTATATTATTATTGTCATTGTCAAAATCATTACGAGCAAGACATGTTTCTTTCTTTACTTTTGTTGTACCAAAGGTACACAACCAATGACAAATTTGTATTGCCACACAATAATGACCACAACCCTTATAGGCAAGAACTATTTCTTTCTTTTGCCTTTTCGATAGTTCACAATAAACATACCATAGTGACATATAAACGTACAATACCATTAACCATTTCTGCCATATAAAATTTATTTTTCTCTCAAACCTCCTGTAGAGGTGAGTTTTGACATATATCATTTTCTCAAACCTCCCATAGAGATGAGTTGTGGCATATATTCAACCCATAATGATTTTATCACATCTTGACCCATTCTCTTATAGAATGGTCGAGCATTCACGATACTCATCACAAGTCACATTCTCTTCAAGGAATGAACTAATCATTTATATGTACTTCATAAATTTGAATTATAAGTGCATTGTCATGGTTTTAAAATTCATCATATTTCCATGACACACCTCAGCATCACTTTGAAAGATCAAGTGTACCATCACTTTATCTTCTTGTCTCTTGATGGAGAATTTATAAACTTGTAAAATTATCAGGTTGACAACATTCACAAGTCCAATGACCTTTCATACCATTTTGATAATAAAAATTGCCTTCACATTTTGAAGGATTGTTTGAAGAACCCATAGTGTTCTTTCTTCTATCATTACCACAATGATGACTAGTATAATTCCGTCCCTTCACACCTTTTTTTATATCATTAATCATTTGTCATCTTTAAGATTAACTATTTACTGTTATATATCACATTCATACGATAGAATGGAGCAAGTCAACATGCGGATTTCAAAGTTATCATATGTTGCTACAACATTCTTTTCAAGGAATGGAGCAAATTCGATGGACGAATTGCAAGACTTTTCATCAAAATGTATTATTTTGCCTTAGTCATCATTTTATCATCACTATGGTGCATTGACTCAAACTCGATGTCTTACCCGTATAAGGCGTGACACGCCATCATTCTATGGGACTTGAACCCAATCATGATTCATCAAAACTCAAATTGATGTCTTACCTTCTTGGTGCGATAGAACATAAATTTACCGTCTTACCCTCAAACATTTTTCATTATGGTGCATCACAATTTTAACATGATGTCTTACCCTTTTGGTGCGATGAGACTTGAATCCACCATCTTACCCTTAACCAATGGTATAATAGACCGAAGTATAATGACTCACTTTGAGTCTTTCAAAACAATCAAAATTATATTCAAACTCATGCTATTAAAATTTTATACCTTCTTCCATTTAATAAGTTATGTATAGCATGTCATATTCAACCAATAGTAGTATATGCCTTTGGTTTCTGATAATTGTTAGCGACTGAATATTATTTTATTCTAAATCATAAAAATATTTTAGGAAATACATGCCTGATTTTATGCAAATAATACCTTGATTCTCATAATGAGATCACCCAAAACATGAGCTAAAGAAAAACTAAACTCATTCTCAATTGGCTAGAGTCTCGTGCTGATAACGTGTTATAAAATCAAGCTCATAATATAATAGAAAGAGAAGAAGACAAGAGAAGTAAAATGAAAGAGAGAATTTTTCTTATCATTCAAGTGTATCTTAGTCTCAAATGTATATCTTACAATAGTGAATGAACAACCCTATTTATAGGTTGAGAAATCACTCCAAAAGTCACTATATTAAATATCATAATAAATATATACATTCTTATCCAAAAAGGTTAATGAAACCTAGTGAATATGGATAGTTGTTCATGCACTAACTTTATGGACTATCCACTCATTTAATGTATTTATAACAGATAGATAATTTTAATTATTATAAACTACAAAATATTAACTAATTATAATTTAATCATTATAATATTTAAAAATCATCCAATCAATGTACAATCAATACTCAAAAATCTAAATACACGATAGGAAGTAGGAGAAAGGGAGAAAAAGATTCAATCCAGTACTTTTTTTAAATAGGAAGTAAGTCAAAAAAAACTTACCCGCTATGTATGTCATGTGTTTAAATTTATGTTTATATTAAGTCAATATAAAATACATTACTACGTGATTTAATGATGTACTAAAATAAATAGTTTCTTTTTTAAAAGAAAAGTATTTCAATATATGGACGATTACTGTTAGTATCTTTTTTCATTTTTAATTATTTTGATAAGCATATAGTTAAAATGGGATTATAACTGCGAATTATTTTATGAGATACACTAGATCATTGAATATTACTTGACACGGTTATATTTAATGAGATTTTTTTTCCATTTTTTATTGTATTAGGTGATATTCTGTGTGACATCATTTTTTTCTCTAAATTTCTATTAATAATAAGGAAATTTGATCCCATTTTTTTTAATGAATTACTATTTCTGTCCATTTTTATTTGTCATATTGTGCTTTTCGAAAGTCAATTTGACTAATTTTTAAAGTTAAATTAGATTACATTAATTCGATATTTTAAACAAAAAATTTAGATATTCAAAAATTATATAAAAAATACTATAAATTGTAATTTTTCATATATTAATATGATAAAAAAATATATTTTCAAAATATTAGTCAAAGTTTTTGTAAGTTGACTCTATAAATAGAAACTATGACAATTAAAAATAGACGAAGGGAGTAGGTGGTAAAACTCTATCTCACATCATTTTTTATGCCCACACTTCTATTAATAATAATATAATAATGAATAACTTTTACGTGTTAACATGTGCTTAACAATTTATAAAATAGTGAATATTTTTTGATGAAATCGTCACTAATAAAGATGTTAAGAATTATTGGGCACTATAAACAATTTTTTGTTGTATTATATTAGGTGTAAAGTGGTAAGTCTATGTAGCATCAGTTTCTATGCCCAAATACGACAAATACGTAAATTAATTAATTGAATTATGCTCTATGATTTTGATTTGAATAGTTATGATAAATCATCTAGTGCTTTTATGGTTAGAACTATATATCACTTTGATAGTCTTAACAAATAATATATATATATATATATATATATATATATATATATATATATATATATATATATATATATATATATATATATATATATATATATATATATATATATTATATATATATATTATTTTTAATGATTCCATAAATATATACTTCAAAGTATTTGCCCAAATGGATTTGTCAAGTATTCCACTAATGACCTGAAGATACTTTTTTCATGCAATCTATCGGTATTAGTTTGCAAATGGAAAGCAAAATTAAATTTGTTAAAATTAATAAAATGAAAAAATCGGATACACACTTAAAAGCTGATGAGTCACAAGATACAACCTAAATTATTTTTTCTCTGTCCCAATTTATATGACTTACTTTCAATTTAATTTTAAAGTGTCTGTTTTATTCTTAATAAAATGATTTATACCCCAAACTTTATATATAATTCTTAGCAGAATACATTCTTAAAGTATTTAAAAGTGAACAATTTTCATGTATCTACTTGAATTTATCAGGAAACTAATAGATTCAACAAAAATCAAGTCATCCATATTCTTAGAAACGCAAAAAATGCTATCGTGAACTTTTTCGATAATTGAGTTTAGCATTATGCAAAAAAATATTAATTTATAGTGTTTTTTTTTCCATTTATTTTCTGTAATTTGATATTAAAAATATTACTAGTTAAAATATGTTTATTCTCAATTGAATAAGCTAGAAGCGGCATTTGTTAGAGACTTCCGCTTCTAATAATGTAGAATGAAACTCAAATGCAAGACATAATTAATATTCTGATCACTTCAATATCAGATTGACCAAAAAATTTATTGATCTTAATACAATTTTGCTTTGACAAAAGTAAAGATAATTAAACTTCAACTTCTTTCCGTTACTAAATAAGAAAAGGAGTAAATTGTGTATCCTCATACATTTCAAATATTTTTTTGTGTTAGTAAGCAATGTTATATAAGATTTTTAATATTTTTTGTAGGAACTTATTAGCAGGTAATGAAATTATGTAGGAATTTTTTGTTGATAATCACGTAAATTGCTCATATTTTAGTAGGATCGCTTAGTTTTTGACGATAGAAGGGTGAAAATACTTGAAGGATGTTTTTTGCTAGAATGATACTTTAAGGATGTAGTTTTAGTTTGAGATATAGTTTAAGGGTGTTTTTAGCCAAAAAGACTCCAGAAATATTTATTATTTATTTATTTTAGATCATAAATTTCAAATGTCTTTTTTTATATCTTAAATTCTATGCCAAATTAAACTAACTCGCATAAATTGGAACGAAGAAATTATTAAAGTTTTTTTTCCATAAAAGATAGTTATTTTTAATGAAATTGCCATCATCATGGACATTAATTATGTTAACTCGCATAAATTGGAACTCAGAAAATATTAAAGTTTTTTTTTCATAAAGGATAGTTCTTTTTAATGAAATTGACATCATCATGGACATTTGCCCCTGTGTTTTGGGTTTGACTTGTCCCCTCATGCCCTATTCTACAAAAAAAAAGTTGGTTACACTTTGAAGAGGGTAATATGGATTTTTACCTCAAAATATTCAAGTACATATATTGTGATTTTTTTCCTAACTCAGTGTTGATATCCACATTGAAATCAACTAAATTTGAATTTATATCGGAAAGTTTTACATTAGGAGATAAATTGTTACCTAACAATGACAAATCTGTATTCAAAGGATTCAAATCTGAAATCTTTGATTAACGATAAAAAAGTACTTATCACTCTATTACAACTCATAAAAATATGAAATTTTAAATTTTAAAATTAGCATTTAATTGCTTTTAAATTAGAAATCAGTGCACAATAAGTTGGGTGAAAACGTTTTTTTTCGAATAACGACATTTAAAATAAACTCTTATTTAATCATTTTATTTGGGTATTGGGCCATTATATATCTAACAGATTAAAGCTACTTTCCATTCCTCACAAGTCAATGGAGATCTTTATGCCTTTGCTTTTATTTTTTAATATACTAAAAATTTCACGAGGTGTTTTGGTTTTCCTATTTAAGTGAAAATATTAATTCATGACTATTTATTATTTAGGTAATTATCATGCAAAAACACATGCTTTGTTTTGCTTCTGCATTTAGACATATATAAAACTGAAATTTATTCAATCATAACAAATGTTTCAGTCATGTATGAGTGAGTGCAGTCATAATAAAAATTTTAATGAATAGTAAATAAGTTTGTTAGATTTGTCGTTATTTAACAAATTAATGGTCGAAAGTTATTTTTTATAATACATGAAATTTATATTTCATATTTGAGCTTATTTGGAGTATATTTGAGGGTTCGAGTTGGAACAATTATCATTTTTTGAAAAATATATTTCGAATGCATGACCAGGAATTTTAGTCAATTTTTAAATGTGATTAGTCATGTATGATTGAGCACAAACAAAAATGAAAAACTAATCATGTATGAGAGCTCAAAGATAAATGAATTTTTAAAATGGGCATTAAATGATATTGTTAGATTTGTCGTCATTTCACAAATTAAGTGATTGGAGTTTATTTTTTATGATAAATGAAATTCAAGGGTGGAGTCACCTTATAGTGAGGGGGTTTTGGTGAAAATTATATTATTTATATTAGGTTAAAATAACTTTTTGTGTATATATAGTAGATGTCAAATCTTCTTCTATTACTTCGTGTGTCTATTTCTACAAATTTTGAATCCCTTGTTGAAAAATCTTTGTTTAGAGTAGATTTGAGTGTTTAAAAGTGGATCAAAGTAGGAGTGACAAATGGTTGGATTGAATCGGATTTGCATTGGTTGAATATGGGTTGAGAAAAAATAGTTTGGATTACAATCCATCCAAATATAATATGGGCAAATATGAATTTAGTTAAATATGGTTTGAACAAAATAGTTCTAATCCATTTAAATAAATTTGTTTTCAATAACAAAAATATACCCCTCCCCACATACCCACCCCCGGCCCCTCCACCTTTCACCAACCTACCCCTAAATATATTTTGTTTTTCAAAAAAAAAAAAATACCCCCGTGCCCCCCCCCTCCAACCTACCCCTAAAAATTTTTTGTTTTCCAAAACAAAAGAACCTGTTTTCAAAAATAAAATAAAATTGACCCCCTCCCCTCCCCCCTCCCTCCCCCCTTCCATCAACCTACCCCTAAAATTTTTTATTTTTCAAAAAAATAAAAAATTTACCCGCTCCCCTTCCCACCAACCTACACCTAAAAAAAAATTATTTTCCAAAAACAAAATAATATGTTTTCAAAAAAAAAAAAAGTACCCCCCCCACCTTCCATCGACTTATCCCTAAATTTTTTTTATTTTTCAAAAAAAAAAAATTACCCCTCCGTCCGGGCAACCAACCCCCCCCCCACACACACACCTACCGTCCACCAAAAAAAATTGTTTTTCAATTAAATTTGACAATAAATTGAATTTCTGAAAAATTAATATTAATTTTTTTTAGCACAATTAAGAATTTTGTGTGAAAGTGAAAATAAGTGATCTAATATGGAACAAACAAATACCCATTTTGACCATATTTATAGAGGGCGAAATGGTCAGGTGAACCATTGTACTTGTATCAGTTTGTATTTTGAACCCTTCTATTTATCTATTTGTCATCTGAACTCTTAGACTCAATAAAACACAATTTACCGGACTCTTCTGACCATTGTCCACGCTTATGTGGCTTTAAAATGGCTGAGTTGGTGAAAGTGTGTGATTTCACACTCCTTAAGGCGAGTGAGTACTATATTTCAATTTTAAAAATATTAATAAAAAAATAAAATAATAAAAAAATTAAAAAATAATTAAAAAAACCACATCTTCTTCACCATATTCCACCTTCAACAATAACCATCTCCATGCCTAATTCTTTTTTTTTTCTTTCTATACTCTTGTCATCAGATTTTGGCATTGAAAACTTCTTGACTCCATTGATTTGCCTCTAAAGAGAGAGGTCGAAAGTAGTGGTGCTCGTCGGAGAAAGTGTGGCGGCGATGGCTAGGTTGGAGGATCTAGTTACAACATTGAAGAGATTTCGGCCAGGTCTGGTTGTATGGCGTCGACGACGGTAGTTCTGTGATGGTGTGGCGGCGACGGCCAGATCTGGTGGTGTGGCGGCGGGCACCTTCAAAATAATTTTTTTTTCTTTAGTTTCTAATATGGTGTCCTTCGTTTAGTTTTTTCTTCTCATTACTACAAATTTGTGAGGTAATAAATTTGATAAATTTGATAATTTTGATGGGTAAAAACTAATTGTTAAATGTCATTATGAAATCAGATAAAGTGTTGTGTAGAATTGTGTACAATATTTGGATATATTGAGATATTTTAATAGTGATAAAGTTTGCATTAATGGAGAAAAGAGGTTTATGAAGTTTCAAGTGATGAACAAAGTTTTACAAAAAAATATAACTGAAATTTATGAATGATGAAAACATAAAAAATAATGGTGATTTTTGTGATATAGGAAAGTGGTGATACTGGTGAAGATGATGATTGTGGTGGTGAGATCTATGTAAAAAATGGAGACATGGTTAAAGAAGAATAAAAGAGGAAAGAAGTGAAAACAATTTTTTTTCTTAAAAATAAATAATTAATGATGTGTTATTTAAAATCTGACGTGGATGACGACGTGTCACTTTTGTTGAGCGTTTGAAGTTCACACAAAGCCAAGGGGGTTTAAAATGTTGAGTTTCGTTGAGTCCAAGGGCTCAGTTGACAAATAGTTAAGTAGAAGAGTTCAGAATACAAACTGATACAAGTACAAGGGTCCACCAAACCATTCCGCCTTTATATAGACTCTTAAAATAGTTTGAATCCCATATTTGACCAATTAAGATAGGAAAATGACATAAACCCACCTTTAAGTTCCCTTATTATCATTATCCCCCATTAGTTTTACAAATTTCTAAAATCCCTCATTTTCACGCATCAGATTAATGTATCAGTGCATCAGATTAATGTATCTCGCGCATCATATTAGTGTATCATGTATAAATGTACATCAGATTAGTATATCATGTATAAAATGTAATGTATCTTACTTAACGATTAATGTATCTCGCGCATCATATTAATGTATCAGCGTTTATATTACTGTATCAGTTTAAGGGATTTTTGTAATTCTAAACTTATAAGGGACAAATGATAATATTGCCTTAAAAGTATGTGATTTCTGTCCTTTTCTCATTAAAATAAGAGTGATCCAAGCCATTAAATATGATCAAAATGAACTCATTTTATTAATATGGGCTGAAATTGCCACCCCTAGATCAAAGTCTCTTTTCCAACTTAACCTCAATGATCCAATTTTGGATAATATCCATTAACGATCCATTTGATCGTTTTGAGTACTAGAGCTTTTCATTTTATACAAATACTTTTCGATAGATTCTAAATAAGTATTTTGGACTAGTCGTAACTATAGTTATGAAATTAGTGAGTTATAAAAATAAAGTAATAGATATATTATAGAAAAGAAGATATAAAAAAAAAAGGGAAGAGGAGAATAATGCAAAGCGGTGTTGAACGAAGGAGAATCACGGCGGCTTCAGATTAGCAAATCTTTATTATGATTGTGGCGTATACAAATATGTATTATCATGATATTTTCAAATCTCAACTAAGATTCTATTATTCTTATGATTACTGGGTGAAAGTATGACTAGTTATAAGATAATTTTCGTGTGAGTTTGATTGAAAAAGTTAGACAAATGATTAATAATCATTGGGGCATCGTGTTGGAGGTTACGTATCATATTATTATTATTATTATCATTATTATCATTATTATTATTATTATTATTATTATTATTATTATTATTATTATTTTGACTATTAGTTGGTTTAGGAAGAATGAAGTCCTTGAATGAATTAGTGGTAAAAGTTTAATTAAGGAAATGAGTGTGCTAACTAGTACATGTGATCCATTCCTCCTATAGTTAAAAATAGGTTGAGTTGGTAATATACCTCAGTGAAGTGATTTGTTGGAGGCTTGGAGCTATAGTGAAGGTGGAGAATATTAATCCACATACTGGAACTAACAGAGAGAGACTAGAAATAGCAAGGCTATTGATTGATTTTAATTAAAAATTGCATAGTTAGACATTGATTACTAGTAGTTTCTATCAAAGGGAATTGTTTCTCAAATTGATGTGGCAATAACTGTGACATTCACTAATTGGGGTGTCAATTTAGGAATCAATCATGACCAACTAACTTACGGCAAAATTTCGTACTTAGCGCTAATGGTCAATAATTAATTTACGTTAATCTTTGAGTTATTTTCATTATTATGACTAAGTTTTGATATAATGGATAGATAATTAAAGACCAGGTACATATTAGGGGAATAATATTAAAGTTATGCTAATGGGAGGAATTAAGACTTACCCTTAGGTTTGAACTTTAGGAAATTGATTATAGAATTATGTGAGTTTTATGATTTAGGCTAGACATACAATAATATAAGTGTTAATAGAATCGTTAACTTATAAATTATGCATATATACTTGATAGATTGGAGAGGTTCGGAGACATTGAGGAAACAAAAAGTATTGAGAAGCAACTCGCTTGACTTCGGTTCTTCGGTGGAGGTAGGTTATGATTTATGTTATTTGATAGTGTTAGCGGAAACGTGAAATTAAAGAACAAGGAAGAACAATAATATTTAACGTGGTTCGGATCAAAATGATCCTACGTCCACCAAAGAACAACTGCACCAATATTTATTTCACTCTACAAAGAATACAAGTGAAATACTACAAGAGAGAGAACACAAATGCCTTAGAAGATGAGAAGACAAGTGAGAGGATGATTTGAAAATGAATTAAGAGCTACCTATTTATAGGAATAAATTCATCCTATTGATGTCATCCATGACATCACTATGTGTCAAAATTGTCAAGGTTAAGAATATGAAACCATTTTATGGTTTGCCTAAATTTCACCTACCAAGATACAATCTTTGACTTTGTATTTTGTACTAATTATCTTCCTACCAAATATTCATATTAATTCATCTTCCATTTAGTTTGATTCCACAAGAACCAAAACCAACTCTTTCAATCTCCGCCTTGGTTTGTGTTCCAAGCATGCGTATAAACAACTCCGGCCAAAACTTCTAAGCTTACTGGGCAATCCCATTGTAAGAAACAAGAAGAATCAAACCTTTGTTGAACATACCAGCTCCACCTAGAAGTTGTTCTCTTAGAGTTGCATCAATTGATGCATACTCCCGCCAAGTCCTTGCAGTGTGCAAACTTGGCAAGCGGGACTATTTTGGTCAACATGTCTGCAGCGTTATCGTCTGTGATAACCTTCTCAACCTTGATAGCTCCCTTTTCTACGACATCTCGAATAAAATAAAATCTGACATCAATGTGTTTGGTGCGCTCATGAAATCTTTGATTTTTAATCAAATGAATAGCACTTTGACTATCACATTTTAGAATTGATTCTAGCTGAACCGAACTCAATTCTGCCACCAAACCTTTCAACCAGATCGCTTCTTTCACTGCCTCCGTTGCTGCCATATATTCTGCCTCTGTTGTAGACAAAGCGACAATCGACTGTAAAGTCGATTTCCAACTAACGGCACTGCCAACGAGAGTAAAGATGTATCCAGTTGTGGACCTCCTTCGATCAAGATCCCCTGCTTAGTCAGAATCTACATAACCGAGAATTGAAATACCTTCACTTTTCCGGAAGGTTAGGCCAACATCAGGAGCTCCTATGAGATATCTCAATATCCACTTGACAGCTTCCCAGTGCCTTTTTCCTGGATTTGCCATGTACTTGCTTACCACACTTACAGATTGGGCAATATCTGGACGTGTGCATACCATGGCATACATAATGCTACCAACTGCACTCGCATAAGGAACCTTTGACATATGATCCACCTCATCCATAGATTGAGGCATTTGTAACTCTGAAAGCTTGAAATGAGAAGCTAACGGTGTACTTACAGGCTTGCTCATATGCATATTGAATCTTTCAAGAACTTTTCCGATGTACCTCTTCTGAGAAAGATGTACAACACCATTTTCTCTTGAAATTTCCATTCCAAGGATTTTCTTTGCAACTCCTAGATCCTTCATGTCAAATTCCTTGCTCAACAGTTTCTTCAAAATATTTATCTCTGTGATGTTGTTAGCAGCAATAAGCATATCATCAACATACAACAATAGATAAATCATAGAGTTACCAGACATCTTCTTGTGATACACACAACTATCAAATGCACTCCTCGAAAATCCATGTGTAGTCATGAATGCATCAAACCTCTTGTACCACTGTCTAGGGGATTGCTTCAAACCATACAAAGACTTCTTCAGTTGGCATACATGGTCTTCTTTTCCTTCAGCTAGGAAACCTTCTGGCTGATCCATATAGATTGCTCTTCTAGATCACCATGTAAGAAAGCAGTTTTGACATCAAGCTGTTGAAGCTCTAAATCAAATTGTGCAACCAATGCTAGTAGCACGCGAATTGAGCTATGTTTCACGACTGGAGAAAAGATCTCATTGTAGTCAATTCCCTCCTTCTGACTGAAACCCTTTGCAACCAATCTCGCCTTGAACCTAGCATCTTCCACTTCTGGAATACCTTCTTTCTTTCTGTAGACCCATTTGCATCCAACTGTCCTCATCCCCTTTGGCCTTTTAACTAAGACCCATGTCTCATTTTTGTGAAGAGACTCCATCTCTTCCATCATGGCTAACTGCCATTGTGCAGCATCTTTGCAAGAAGTTGCTTCAACATACGAAGAGGGCTCGAGATCCTTAATCTCTTCTTCTGCAGCTACGAACGCATGTGCAATCAGATTTTCTTGCTCTATAAGACGTTCGGTTTCCGTATCTGCCTTTTGTCCCTTCCCTTCGCAATTGTGTATAGTTCATTGGAAGCAAGTTCTTTAAGATCTGCATCTTTTGACTCATCAATTTGAGTCTCTTGATCCCGTTCCTTGGTAAGTCCACCGGTAGCTCCACCTGCTCGTTTTCTCGTTTCTAGATAACTCCACAGAAACTTTACGAGGATCAAGTATAGAGGATTCATCAAAGGTAACATCTCTACTAACTACAAATTTGAGTAAAGACAAACACCATAGTTTGTACCCTTTTACTCCATCTACATACCCTACGAATATGGCCTTTTTAGCCCTTGGTTCAAGCTTACCTTCATTAACATATAATAAGCTGGACACCCAAATATTCGCAAGTATGAATAGTTAGAGGGTTCACCTGACCAGACCTCATTCGGAGTCTTAAAGTCAATCGCTGATGCTGGAGACCGATTGACAATATGAGAAGCAGTATGAACTGCTTCAGCCCAAAATACTTTGGACATCTTAGCTTGTAAGAGCATACAACGAGCCTTCTCAAGAAGAGTTCTGTTCATTCTCTCGGCAACTCCATTCTGCTGTGGTGTGTGCCTGACCGTCTTATGCCTTGCGATCCCATGAACCTTGCAGAAATCATTGAACTCTTCACTGCAAAACTCCAAGCCATTGTCCGTGCGAAGATACTTGATTTTCCTCTCCATTTGATTTTCAACCAAAATCTTCCACTCTTTAAATGCTTCAAAATCATCACCTTTTGTCTTCAGGAAACGCACCCAAACCTTTCGTGAAAAATCATCAATGAATGTGAGAAGGTACCTCTTTCCTCCCTTCGATGGAAGCTTAGAGGGACCCCATAAATTTGAATGGATGTAGTCTAGCACCTCTCCCGTCTTGTGCTTGCCAGTGCCGAAGCTGACCTTTTTCTGCTTCCCTAAGACGCAGTGCTCACAAAATTCAAGTGTGCTGATCTTCTCACCATTCAAAAGGTTGCGGTTGCTCAACATCTCCAATCCTCGTGCGCTCATATGGCCTAGTCTCATGTGCCATAATTTTGCCTTGTCATCATTAGATAACTGCACTGTAGATGCATTTACAGAGCCAATAATGGTGCTTCCCGCAAGTGTGTAGAGGCCATCCTCCAGCTTGGCCTTCAACATGACTAAAGACCCTTTAGTCACTTTCATAGTTCCTCCTTCACTCATGTACTTATAGCCTTGTTTATCTAAAGTACCCAGGGAGATCAAATTCTTCTTTAGATCAGGAACATGACGGACTTCTGTAATAGTCCTCACGATTCCATCATGGCAGCGAACATGAACTGAACCAATGCCAACTATTTTACAAGTTGCATTATTGCCCATTAATACAGTTCCTCTGCTTGTTTCATAGCTGCTGAACCAATCTTTTCGGAATGTCATATGCAGAGTACAACCAGAGTCTAAGACCCATTTGTTGTCATAGACTCCACTATTGCATGATGTTGTTAGTACATAATCATCATCATTATCATGTACTTGCTCAACAATGGATGCGCTCGCCTTTTCTTTGGACTTCGACATAGGGCAATCTCGTTCAAAGTGCCCCTTCTTGTGACAGCCCCAACATTCCGCATTCTTTTTGTTCACACGAGACTTTGATCTGTACTTCGATTTGCTCCTTCCCTGTTGGCTAGTAAGACCTCTTACAAAGAGTCCACTAGCTTCGTCACTTTTGTCTCCTTCAAAATGCATCCGCACATCACAAGAGTTTAGTGCTTGCCGCACTTGCTCAAGTTTAATAGGTTGTTTGCTATACATCATTGAATTCTCAATATCACGATATTTTGAAGTCAATGAAAATAGCAAAGAAAATGCAAGCGTCTCCTCGTCCTTTTTAATTCCAGCAGTTTGTAAGTCCATCACAAGTTTATTGAACGCATCTAGATGGTCTTGCAACAAAGTACCTGAATCCATCTTAAATGTATGAAGACGCCGTTGTAACAACATCCTTGTATGTCACTGACTGGTCCTGGTAAAGCCCTTCCAGCTTTTCCCATAACTCTTTGGCCGTCTCTTCGGTACTTGTACTCACTTCACAAAGTACATTAGGTGCAAGGTACAGTTGGATTGCACTCAATGCATCTCCTTCAATCTTTTCCTTGTCGGAATCCGATATCTTATCGGGGTACTTTCCGTCAATAGCATGGATTGAACCTTCCCTCCGCAGTAACGCTATCATCTGGATTTTCCAGATATTGAAGTTGTTGCGCCCACTAAATCTATCAATTTCAAACTTCATGGAACTCATTTTTTTTTTTTTTTTTACTTGTTCTTCCTTTTCTACTACAATGTATTTGGAACTACAGAAAACCAAAGTAATCCTTTTCTGATGTGGAAGTTCAGACTGTGCTGCAACCATAGAGCATACTCAGACAGAACCTTGGCTCTGATACCAATTGTTAGCGGAAACGTGAAATTAAAGAACAAGGAAGAACAATAATATTTAACGTGGTTCGGATCAAAATGATCCTACGTCCACCAAAGAACAACTGCACCAATATTTATTTCACTCTACAAAGAATACAAGTGAAATACTACAAGAGAGAGAACACAAATGCCTTAGAAGATGAGAAGACAAGTGAGAGGATGATTTGAAAATGAATTAAGAGCTACCTATTTATAGAAATAAATTCATCCTATTGATGTCATCCATGACATCACTATGTGTCAAAATTGTCAAGGTTAAGAATATGAAACCATTTTATGGTTTGCCTAAATTTCACCTACCAAGATACAATCTTTGACTTTGTATTTTGTACTAATTATCTTCCTACCAAATATTCATATTAATTCATCTTCCATTTAGTTTGATTCCACAAGAACCAAAACCAACTCTTTCAGATAGTAAACTCTTAATAGTGAATGATATGCACTTAATGATATTTATGAAGTTTCTATGTACTTGATTGTGTGATTGTCTGATTGTGTGACTGTCTGATTGTGTGACTTGGTTGTGTGTTTTGTGATTGGTCTGAAATTCTGAGACCGTGAAATTTATATTCTTGAAACCTCTTTATCGAAGTGATGCCTTGAATAAAGAAGGCTTGATGAAATATTATCAATGAATTGAAAGTGGTGATAATAAATGAAAATTAACGTTATTCTTGGATCGGAGTGTCACGTTCCGACATAGTATAATTAGATCAGAGTGTCACGTTCCTACATGATATTCTTGGATCGGAGTGTCAAGTTCCGACATGGTATTCTTAGAACGGAGTGTCACGTTCTGATACGATATTTTTGGATCGGAGTGTCACGCTTCGACACGGTATAATTGGATCGGGGTGTCACATTCCGACACAGTAACATAAAGGAAAAGGATATTGAATTAACTTAATGTACTCAATCTCAAAGAGCCCATTTCCCAAATGAGCGTGACGTGGAGGCATGAATCCTCATGGGTGTGCTTGATATTGTGATTGATTACTTAGTCACTTGTTCATGTTGTTTGTTGCTTACCACATGTTAAGTGTCATAGTTGAGTTCATACTATTATTCATTGTATATTAGTTTCTACTTTGGGTTGACCGATTGTACCTACTCAGTATATGTTACCTCGTACTGAGTCATATTTGTATTTTCCTTTGGTTTCCTTTAATGGAGTGTAGCAAGTGTACCGGCGAATTTGACTCGCCCTCAACTCTAGCAAGTCTCGGCATATCAGGTTCAAGAGTGAGCTACTCATTCGAGCTTGGGTTGGATTCTCTCGGTCATTACATGATGTTCTTAGTTTTCGGACACAAATTACTTTATTTCATTTATTTTGGTGTCTTTAATACTCTTAGACTTAGTAATTGGAGATTAAATGTCCTTGTTGTGATGACTTTCAGGTTTTGGAAAACGATAGTTAATAAGTTTTGGAGCTTCCGCATTATTTTGTTATTCGTAGTTGAATTATTGATATAAGTTGGGATTGAATTCATTGGTTCGCCCACCTAAGTAGTTAAGTGTGGGTGTCACTCAGGACTCATTTTGGATCGTGACATATCCAATATCTTCTCCAAATCAAATATCTCTTTAAAATTGTTAGAAAAAATAATGATAGAAAATATAATGGAAGAAGAAGATGGCTTTGAGGCGTGTAATCACTTTCTTTAAAGTGACATTGCTCATATACATATTGAGGTAAATACAAATAATCCTCTTTAAGGATACAACAAAATCATTTGTTTAATTATACATGTAAATTTTTCTTAAACCACTTCTAGAGTCTTTATATTTATAGAACTTAACATATGATTTTTCATAAGAATCATGTTCTTTTATGAACATATGACTTTTCAAAAGAGTCACATTCTTTCATGAACAAATGACTTTTTACAAAAATCATATTCTATATATTTGTTCAATTTAAAACCTCTATACATTATAAAATATCAAACACTATGTTTCAAATTAAAGCTTGTTTGGAGTAGATTTGAGTGTTAAATAGTTGAAACTCGAAGAACAAAAAAATGATAAAAAGAACTTTAGACACATGACTGAGATTAAATATAATTTTTATATGCACCCAGACATGATTTCCAACCCCAATCACGTATGTATGAATTGTTCTCAGCAAATAAATTTGTTTTTAAAATTCTGAAAGATGAATTTGAATGATTAAGATATATAACAAAATTTTAATATCACTAATATGTTTATTCAAGAATTTCAATAAAATTGACACTCCACTACTAACAGCCACCACCCACCATTATGAACTTCCATCTCCCACAACCACCATCCTCATCTACTACTTCTATCGCCACCAATCATTAGTGGTGTTTCAGCCCATATTAACAAAATGATTCTATTTTGACTATATTTAATGATTTGGATCACTTATATTTTAATTGGTTAAATATGAATGTCAAACTATTTTAATAGTCTCTACATATATGGTCAAAATGGACTAAATATGGGTATTCATATTGACCCATAATAGATCACTTATTTTCATATTCACTCAAAATTATTAATTGTGCTAAAAAATATAAAAATTTAATATTAATTTTTCAAAAATTCAATTAATTTTCAAACTTAGTTGAAAAAATAGAACAAAAAAATTTAGAAATAGATTGATGGAAAGGATAATTTGTTTTTGAAAAAACGGTTTTTTTTTTTGAAAAAAACAACAATGTAGGGATAGGTTGGTGGAGGTTGGGGGTGGGGGGAGCGCCTCAGGGGGTAGGGGTGCCTGGTGAAGGGGGTAATTTTTTTATTAAAAAAAAACAATTTTTTTTTAATGGGTTGAAACCATTTTACCGAAATTATATTTGACCAAATCCATATATATTCTATTTGAATGGATTGTAATCCAAACCATTTTTGCTCAAATCATAATCAATCCATTCAAATTCGATTCAATCCAACCATTAGTCACCCCTACCAATCACCACAATTAGCCTTCAGTATCATCACTAGCCATTATTTTAAATCGTGACCACTAGTTAACATAGACAACAATCGCTAATTGCTACATACAACCATCACCACGACCGAATCACCATTATAAATTGTCAATCATAATTAGTGCTGGCAATTTATGCTCATTTTTCAATTATCCGTCCAAATAGTCCTTCAAATATGGGTTGAAAGAGTGATTTAAATATGAGTAATATTTGGGATTATACCCATATTTTACCCATTAAAATATGGGTATATTATGGGTAAACTACGGGTCAAATATGGGTATTGCAAGTTTTCTTCAAATTTTCAAAAAACCTTGTGTTACCAAGTTTTAGAAGCGATTTTTCAAAACTTTCATTTATGGGTCCCTATTAATATTTCAACTCTCGACCTCCACCCACGCTTCCAAGAAAAAAATTAAAGTTTATTTTTAAAAAATATTTTGAACTCACCCCCCACCCCCCAAAAAAATAAAAGTTCCATAATTACTCTGACTAACTGTGTCGTCTCTATATACTTTAGAGCATGTAATATTGCCAGTGCTTCTGCTTTTGTATTAGTGGTGGATAAATCCTCAACCCCAAAAATTTTTTTAAAGTTTTTTTTTACTTTTATAATAAAATAGAACTAAATGAAGCATTTTCAACAGATTTTATCTAAAAAAAGACTAAAATATTTTCTCCATATTTAATTCTTAAGTAAAGAACTATTTATTCATGAATATGGGTAAAATATGGATAAACTAGTATTTTACCCAACCCATCTATTATTCAATCCATTTTTACCCATATCAAATATGAGCGGATTGAATGATTATCCATTTTATGTTTACCCATTTTCAACCCGCCCATATTTGACCCAACCCGCCCATTTGCCACCTCTAATCATAATCAACAATAATCATCATCATAATTATTAGTATCATCCGTTAAAATTTCAATACTAGTGAACTTTTGAGATAATAATATTCCCTCCATTTCAAAAAGAATGACCTCCTTTCCTTTTTAGTCCGTTTAAAAAAATGACCTCTTTCTTTTTTTTGTAACATTTTAAAATCAGTTTTCCACGTGGCATGTTTAAGGCTATAAGATCAAAGGACAATTTTGTACATTTAACCCAACTTTAATTTAGAATCACAACATACAAAAATCTTTTTTATACTCTTAAACTCTGTGCCAAGTCAAAACAGATCATTTTTTGTGAAATGGAGAAAGTAATAATTTATGGACGTAAGTTCTACTCTTCTCTTCGAAGGTAATTGGCTTTGACATTTGAAGCCCAAATATCGTACAAAGGTTATGTAATGAGATAAAATGCCATTTTTCTCAAGGCTCATATTGGGTATATATTGAAATCAACAAATCTCCATTGCTGAACTTTGAGTTTTACAGAAGAAGAAGAAGAAGAAGAAGAAGATTCTGGAAAACTTCATGAAGAATGTATTTCATTGAAAATGAAAAGTGTATTGAACTATTACATGTGATCCTATTTATATATAGATACAAGTTTTGTGTTAGCTAACAATTTGTATGTAAAAATATCTTTCCTATAACTAACTCTAACAAACAAATGAACAGTGTTAACTAACTTTGTGACTAACTGACTGTTAACTAACAATAATAACTAAATTATATTCTCATCACCCCCTCTCAAGTTGGAAGTAATTGATTTTACAGACAACTTGTTCAAAAGTGTAGCATGCTTGACTCCAGTCAGAGCCTTTGTAAAAATATCTGCCAGTTGTGAATCTGTGCAAATGTGATGAAGTGTGATCAGGCCCTGTTGAAGTTTATCCCTAACAAAATGGCAATCGATCTCTATATGTTTGGTTCTTTCGTGGAAAACTGGGTTCCTGGCAATATGTACTGCAGCTTGGCTGTCACAGAAGACCTGTATTGGCAAGGAGCAATATTCACACAATTCAGTTAGTAGCCTTTCAAGCCATACTATCTCACTTACTACCTGTCTTATAGCCCTGTACTCTGCCTCTACAGAGGATAACGAAACTGTGGCTTGTTTCTTAGACTTCCAGCTGATAGGACTGTCACCCATAAGTACTAAATAACCACTAACTGATTTCCTTGAATCAGGACAAGCAGCCCAGTCTGAGTCACAATATGCAGTGATGGTGAGGTCAGACTTGTTCGAGATGAAAATTCCTATTGTAGGATCTTGTCTCAGGTATCTAAGAACATGGTAAGCTGCCTTTAGATGTGGTTCTCTAGGTGTTTGCATAAATTGACTGAGGTGTTGCACACTGTAAGCTATATCCATCCTTGTATTTGTGAGAAAATTTAGCTTCCCTATCAGCTTTCTGTAAAGAGTAGGATCTGATAATAGCTTCCCATCAGTAGCCCTCAATTTTTCAGTATAATCAAGTGGTGATGTAGCAACCTTGCAGTTCAAAGAATCAAACTCCTTTAGTAAATCATTAGTGAACTTCCTTTGTGAAATAATGACACCATCAAGTCTGTACAATATTTCTAATCCCAAGAAGTAATGCAGTCTACCAAGATCTTTTATCTTGAATTGATCATTCAAAAAAGATTTCAAAGAGTCGATTTCCTCCTGATCAGTTCCAGTTAGAATTACATCATCTACATAAATGGCAACAAACACTAAAGAGCTTCCCTTTCTCTTATGAAACAATGAATAATCACTATTTGAATGTGTGTAACCTTTTGAACAAAGACTGCTAGCCAGCTTGTCATACCACTGCCTACTAGCTTGTTTTAAACCATACAATGACTTTTTCAATTTGCACACCAGATTTTGACTGTCCACAGCAAGACCTTGGGGCAATTTCATATACACTTCCTCATTTAAATCACCATGAAGGAAGGCATTATTAACATCTAGTTGATACAAATTCCACCCTCTCTTGACTGCCAAGCTGATGAGTGTCCTAACAGTAGTCATCTTTACCACAGGAGAAAAAGTTTCATTGTAATCTATTCCAGCCTGCTGAGTGTACCCCTTTACCACTAGCCTGGCTTTGTACCTTTCCACACTACCATCTGCTTTGTGTTTGATTTTATACACCCATTTACAACCAATTGCATTCTTTCCTTGGGGCAGAGGAACCAGTTCCCAAGTATTATTTGCATATAATGCTTCAAATTCTTGTGTCATTGCCTCTTGCCAAGAAGGGTGCAAAACTGCTTCCTCATAAGAAGAAGGTTCACATTCATGTGAAATGTTTTCAATCAACTGCTGACTATCAGAACATAGAGAAGTGAAGCAAACACTATCACGATTGGATAAAAATGAGGTGAGTGAGTGAGATGAACTGGAGGTATTTAAAGAGGAATGCAGTTTAGGTAGGTTGTAATTATATTGTTTCAAGTAGTTGGGGGTATGCACGGACCTAGTTGTTCTTCTAAGGATAGGTACATTATCAGAAGTTGATGTAGGTGTAGGTATGGGTTGTGAGGTGGTTAATATGTTGATGGGTGGTTGAACATCAGGAGTTATAGTGGAGACTGTATTTTCAGTAGATATGTTAATGTCCAGTAATTCATCATTAGAAAAATTGTTGGTTGAGTTAGGCATGCAAGTAGAGTTATTAGAGTTGTGAGACAACAATTTCAGAATAGAAGGAAAACTAGAATCATCAGGAGCCAATACAAAAGGAAATATAGACTCATGAAAAATAACATCTCTGGATACATGAACTCTTTTGGTAGCTAAATCTAAAACCTTGTATCCTTTTGTATTGAAAGGATATCCAACAAAGATGTGTGGTGTTGTCCTAGGTTCAAACTTATCTTTATGAGTTTTTAAAGTGGTAGGAAAGCATAGGCATCCAAAGCTTCTAAGGTGAGAGTATGTAGGCTGTGTATGATATAACAATTCATAAGGAGTTCTATTCTGTAAAATCCTAGAAGGCAATCTATTAATAATATATGTGGCTGTGAGGATACACTCTCCCCAGTATTTCATGGGCACTTTGGAATGAAATAAGAGTGCTCTTGCTGTCTCAAGAAGATACTTGTGTTTTCTTTCAACTACACCATTTTGTTGAGGTGTGTAAGGACAAGATCTTTGATGTATTATACCTTTCTCTTGGAAAAAATGAGTGGCTTCAGAAGAGGTGAACTCTAGACCATTATCAGATCTGATAATTTTCAGTTTGGTCTGAAATTGGTTTTCCACAAGTGACACAAAAGCTTTGATTGTTTGTAGGGCACTACTTTTACATCTTAACAATTGTGTCCAAGTTGATCTAGTGAAGTCATCTACCATGGTCAAGAAATAATGATAACCATCATGAGTAGGAATGTGATATGGTCCCCATAGATCAACATGGAGCAACTCAAAAACTTTGGTGGAATTGGTTGTACTTTCTGGAAATGGCATTCTAGTTTGTCTAGCCATAGGACATATAGCACAAGTAAAGGGTTGTCTGGGTGAGAAATGAATAGGTATGGTGTGGATTCCTCTCATCTTTACAAAAGGCACATGTCCTAGTCTAGCATGCCACAAAAATTCATCTCCAGAAGAGTTATTAGATTTAGCAACAAAAGAAGAACAATTAGTAATATGACATGAAGAATCAAGACTAGAACAAACATCTTTATTGATATAGAAGGATTGTTTTACAGTAGATGGTGCTAAAACATCATTACATTTGACTAAAGATGGAACTGAATGACAATGACTTGAAGAGGCATGAGATTTCCTGATGCCAATAGGAGATGGAAAACAATTGTGACATTTTGAACACAAGAAATACAATCCATTCTTGGCTCTACCAAGTTCCAGAGGGCTCTTCAGAGAAGGGCCCTGCAGTAAACAAGAATCACTGTTAAAACTTACTACAACTTTGAGTTGAAACACCAAACAATGAACTGAAATTAGATTGAACTTGAAACTAGGTACAAACAACACTTTCTGCAGAGTCAAAACTGGACTTAAACAAATATCACCAATTTCAGTCACTTTAACTTTGTAACCATTTGGTAAACTAATAAGAAAAGGTGAAGGCAGTGGTCTTATGTTTATGAGTGTAGCTTTATTATAGGTCATGTGATGTGATGCTCCTGAGTCTATGATCCAAGAATCAGCAGTTAACCTTGCACATTTACAAGAAAGATCACATATCTCAGTAATAGAGGAATAGCAAGCAAGTATACCTGCAAGATTCACAGCTCCACTCAACATATTATCTGAATTATTTGTAGTTCCATGTCCAACCTGCAGTGATCCTAAGAGATTAAGCAACTGTTCATACTGATTTTTGGACAAATGCAGTGGCATTTGCCTCTTCAACCCAGGATCCTCTTCACATTGACTCCCATTACTCTCAGAAGTACATGCATTTGCTGCAGAAACAACATTCTTTCCCTTTGAGAATTTAAAATTTGGTGGATATCCATGAAGCTTATAGCATCTTTCTTTTGTGTGGCCTGTCTTCCTGCAGAAATCACAAAACAAAACACTCCTGCTGGTACTGGAATTTCCTCTAAACATATTTGTGCTGTTCGAATTTCCAGTTGTTCCTGCATTTTCTCTAGATGAATTGTAGGTAGTTCTAACTCCTCCTTTTGTACCTGCAGTGGTGTAAGTTGAAGAACTAGCATTCAAAGATGTTGAATCTAAAGCAGTGTTGTTGTGAGGCTTCACTTCCCTTTGTTTTTCCTCTTGAGATAATATGGCAAAAGCCTGTGCCATGCTAGGCAGTATGTTCATCATGAGAATATTTCCCCTAACAACAGTGTACATTTCATTCAGCCCCATCAGAAAGTGTATAAGTCTTCTATCCTGTTCAGCCTTGACCAATTTCACCTTTCCACCACAAGTGCACACACAGTTGCATTGAGAACCTACATCAACTGTGCTCATTTCTTCCCAAAGTTTTTTCATTCTCGTATAATAACCAGTGATATCCAATGTGCCTTGGACAAGATCATTTATCTCTTTTTGAATTTGATACAGCTTACAACCGTTTGTTTGATCATATCTTTCCTCCAGTTCACTCCATAATTCGTATGCATTACTAACATATTGTAGACTATCCCTTAGATCTGGTGATAAGGAATTGAGAATCCAAGAGGTTACCATATCATCACACCTTTCCCATTGCTGAAAATTAGAATCAGTAGGATCAGGTCTCACAATTTTCCCATTGATAAATCCTGTTTTGCTCTTAACAGATAAGGCTCTAAGAACAGCTCTCCTCCAAGATCTATAACCAGTACCATAAAAAACAGCAGGTAACAGAGATGAACTTGCATTCTCAGATGGATGTAAGTAGAAAGGGCTAGAAAAATCCATCCTAATAGTGGATGTAGAACCAGTCTGAACTGGATCAACTTGACCATCAACCATGTTGAAATCGAATCGCGATGGAGTTCAAAGTACAATTTGAGCAACAATTACTGTAACTCAAAAAAAAAACTTGAAAGAAAAAATGAAAACACGAAGAAGAAGTAGTGTCGATTTGATTATCAATAATTCTGAAAACTGCAACTATGAACTCGATATGAAAACTCACAGACTGATATGAGATTGATTTAGATGCGGAAAAAAGGAGCAAGATCTTGTGTCTTCCTGCTCTGATACCATATTGAAATCAACAAATCTCCATTGCTGAACTTTGAGTTTTACAGAAGAAGAAGAAGAAGAAGAAGAAGAAGAAGAAGAAGAAGATTCTGGAAAACTTCATGAAGAATGTATTTCATTGAAAATGAAAAGTGTATTGAACTATTACATGTGATCCTATTTATATATAGATACAAGTTTTGTGTTAGCTAACAATTTGTATGTAAAAATATCTTTCCTATAACTAACTCTAACAAACAAATGAACAGTGTTAACTAACTTTGTGACTAACTGACTGTTAACTAACAGTAATAACTAAATTATATTCTCATCAGTATATATAGTTCAATTTCATACACCTTTGGAGAAAATCTCTAAAGGTAGGTTCTTTGGGACAATTACATTAGCTCCTCGAATTTAGAATTAATTAAATAATCTGGTTAGTTAAGATAACATAAGAGTCATGTTCTTTCATGAATATTTAATTCTGAATACTAAATAATTAAAGACATTTTGTTGTCTCAACATACATATAAATATATATTTGGAATACAATTTAAAGGATGTCTTCGGTATCTCTTCTCATCTTCTTTATATAATAAGACGTTTGCAATACAATTTTTCTTCTTTAATTTAAACTAAACTTGTCATTCATTAATAATCCTTATTCCTTTCAATGGAGATTAATTACTACTTAGCTTCATTGCTTCTCTTCTTCTCCTCTCTTTTTATTGTAATAAAACAATGGAGAAATAAAAAACAAAATAAATTACCTCCAGGTCCATGGAAACTTCCCATTATTGGAAGTCTTCATCACTTGATCGGAGGAGGACTTCCACATTGCGTTCTTAGAAATTTATCTCACTCATATGGACCTATTATGTACTTGCAAATGGGACAAGTTCCTACCGTAGTCATATCATCACCTACTATGGCGAAACAAGTTCTAAAAACTCATGATCTCGCCTTTGTTAATAGGCCACAACTTACATCCACAAACATCATATTTTACAACAATAAAGATATTGCATTCAGTCAATATGGTGACTACTGGAGACAAATGCGTAAAATTTGTATATTAGAACTTCTTAGTACAAAGATGGTCAAGTCATTTGGTGCAATTCGACAAGATGAACTTTCGAGTCTCATTTCATCACTTCGTTCCATGAGTGGTTCTACAATCAACATGACTGAAAAGATTTTTCTGCTTAGCAACTGTATTACTTGTAGAACCGCATTTGGAAAAATATGCAAAGATCGAGACGAGTTCATAACAATTATGAAAGAAGTACTCTTATTAGGAGCAGGATTTTTTTTAGCTGACTTGTTTCCTTCATGGAAGTTACTTCACAACATAAGAGGTGAGAAAACTAGAATGGTGAACGCGCATAAAAAAGTTGATGTAATTTTGGAGGAGATTCTGAATGAGCATATAGAAAATAAAGCAGCTGGGAAGAAGGGGAATGGTGAATTTGGAGACGAAGGTTTGGTTGATGTTTTTCTAAGGGTGAAAGAGAACGCGGAACTTCAATTTCCAATTGCAAATGAAAATATTAAAGCTGTGATTTTTGTAAGTTTTTTTCCCTTTTTTTGAAAAACACGCGCAAATTAAACTTCACTTATTTTCATTGTAATTCGTTGATTGCAGGACATCTTTCTTGCTGGAACTGAAACTTCGTTTACAGTTCTTGTTTGGGTGTTTACAGAGTTGATGAAGAATCCACATATCATGGCGAAGGCCCAAAGTGAAGTGAGACGAGTTTTTAAGGGAAAGAAAAGTTATGATGAAAAAGATATGGAAAACTTGACATATTTGAATTTTGTTATTAAAGAGACATTAAGGCTTCATGCTCCAGTTCCTCTGTTAGCACCTAAAGAATGCAGGGAAGAAACAGTTATTGATGGATATACCATACCTATTAACACTAGAGTATTGGTCAATGCTTGGCAATTGGAAGAGATTCCGAAAGTTGGGATGATCCTGATAATTTTATACCAGAGAGATTTGAGAATTCTTCAGTTGATTTTATAGGAATCACTTTGAGTTTATTCCGTTTGGTGCTGGAAGAAGGATATGTCCCGGAATGGTATTTGGTTTAGCTAAAGTTGGACTTCCTTTGGCTCAGTTACTCTATCACTTTGACTGGAAACTGCCAAATGGAACTAATCCAAATGATTTGGATATGACGGAAACACATGGATTAAGTGCCGCAAGACAAAAAGATTTGTATTTAATTGCTATACATCATAAAAATGATGAAGAATAATAAGTCTGTTTTTTTTTTTTGGTTTAGTTTAATTATGTATGTGTATCCATTTGAAGAATAAGATGTATGCATTTGTCACGATTGGACTAAAACATAATCCGGGTGATGTCTAATAATTGGTAATATGTTCATGTGAATGGGTATAAAATTACATAATCATACACTGTACTAATTATTTAAAGAGCCACTACCTAATAAAGAATATAATAAGAAAATAAAAATTCAGCTAAAGTTTCCATTAAATAATTGTCTCTTGCTATTGGTATTGGACTTGGCTCACCTGCAATACTCAATTCCTCCATTTCCTTCGATGATCTGGAGGGAATGAAGGGATAAGTACTAGAGATGAGCCAAATCTGTTCGAACTAAGTGAGAGTGTTTATCATTTGAGTAATATTTTTAGAGTTTTGGGCTAAAATCAGCTCTTAACTATCACTCAAATCTGATGTGTACATCTTTATATTATCTAAGTGAACAAAAAAAATTCTTATACTATTAAAAAATAACAAGAATCATCTTTCAACCTCTTTTTGTTAAGAAACTAATTGAACCAATAAAAAACATACTTTTTTAAAAAATTTGGTCATGTCTTAACCAGATGGGAAGATCAAAGTAACCTAAAAAGAATAAGAACATGAATAGAAAATAAATCTTTTAAATTTAGTGAAAATACGTAAGGGTTTAGAGCCCGTTTGAATGGACTTGAAAAGTAATTTTTATGTCAAAATAAAAGGTCAAATTGAAAAGAATTTTAAGTCAAAAAATAAAAAGTAGGGGAAGACCTACTTTTAGTTTATGATTTATTTTATGTTGTTTTTGACTTATTTAAAGTTATTTTTTATATTTGTCAAACACTTTTAGAAGTTTACATATTTTTTTTTTGGTGGAGTGAGTATTTTTATTTTTAAAATAGATAAAAGAATGAATCTTGCAACCTTTTGGATATAGTGTAAAGATATTTTTTTTGTTCACTTATATAACCCAAGGATATACGTTAAGTTTAAGTTATACTCTAAGCATGATTTTAGTTAAAAACTCAATTTTGTTTTCTAAATAAGATGTCAGTTATAATATAATTAAGATACTCTTAAATAAGTTGCCTTCAGGTCCATGGAGACTCCCCTTCATTGGATGTCTGCATCACTTGATCGGAGGACGACTTCCACATCGCGTTCTTAGAAATTTATCTCAATCATATGGACCTATTATGTACTTGCAACTCGGGCAAGTTCCTACCGTGGTCATATCGCAAAGAGTGATTTTTGGTAAAACTTTAATTTTAACGTTTCACGTGGCATATTTAAGACCACAAGATTAAAGGGCATCTTAGAACATTTTCCATAATTTTAATTTAGAACCACAAAATCAAAAAGTCTTTTCTATGTTATTAAACTCTGCCAAGTCAAACTAAATCATTTTTTTTAAATGAAAGAAGTAGTATTTAATACCCGCATACCTCACCTCCAAACAAACACTATCATACTACTCACTAGTTTCATTTGCAACAACTGCACAATTAATTATCTATTGTATGATTAATTCTACATGTTATATTCAAGAATAGTGTATTTATTATTTATCCCATATGTAGTGAGCAACAACTGCACAATAGACGATTTTTTTAATTGCATTATTAGGAATTAGGATGCCCAGAATTCGACAAATAAGTAAATTCATTACATTCTATAATTTGAATTAACTAACTTAAATGATAAATTTTCTAACTAATATAAAAACGTTGTTGTCTTTTATAATTTCATGACATAACACTTCAAATTATTATGAGTGGATTTGTCAGCTATTCCATTAGTGATATATATGGAGATATTTTTTCATTTACTTTATCAGTATTTTGACGAATGTTGATTTGTTTGTATTATATAGTAATCCCTCTGTCCCGAATTTATATGACACCTTTTATTTTTAAAAGTCAAACAGTTTAAGTTTAATTGGAATATTGCGCATGAAATCTTCAATTTTTTTGAAATGAAATTTATATATTTGTAACTACATAAAAAGTACTATGAATCACAATAATTGACAATTCAAAATGTTTAAAAGATCTATGAAAAATTTACGATCAAAGATAGATTTGTTTAACTCTTGAAATTTGAAGAGTGATATATAAAATGGAACGAAGGGACTAGTATTATACACAATTATTATAATTTTATATTTTAGGGAACAATAATCATCGCATGCCCAAATATGGGTTTAGAGTCATCATGAACAACAATATCACATCCATTAATCATTGAGTGTCGGATTTGTTTGGTATAGAGGAAAATATTTTTTCATAGAAAATACTCCGTAACATTTTTAAAAGTAAGTAATTTTCTTATTTATTAGGAGTAATTTCTAATATTTGATAAATATATTTTAATTAAATTTTTTAAATATTTTGACCAATTAAAAATATATATAGAAAAATTGAAAAACATTTTCTCCTTATATGGTCTCATCAATGTCCTTATCTGAGTGATCCATATTCTATTATCCCTCAAAATTGGCCCCTGGTACACCCCTTCTCCCTCAACCAATCAATTTCCAATTGTTGGTACTTTATTCTAATTATTTCCATTACCCAAACCTTCTTTTGACACAAAAATCTCTTCAAATTTGGATAAGATATTTTTTAGATTCTATTGTCCACTTTTGTCCGTTTAATTTTATGCTTTCTGATAAAGATGACTCCGTATCTAAGTGAATTTAAATTTAAGACTTTTGATTAAAGAAGAAGAAAGTACTTACTACTCTATCACAATCTTCATTGATCACGTGATTGAGGATGGATCATGACCTCTAATAACGAAAGAAGAAGATTTAGGGGGAAATGATGTACCAATTTCTAGAGATCCACAATTAAATTTAACAAAACATTTTACTTTTATAATTAGTTTTAGAACTTGGGGCAAAAATAATTAATAGGAAATAATGAAAAATTCATTAATAATAATATTAATATTTAGCAAAATATAATACTCAAAATTAGATAAACATTACCATCATAATATATAAATAATAGTGCAGAATATTAAATACTTGAGCTGTGTTAGCATTATCCTAATAAATTATTTTAATAGTGTGAAATATTTTTTCAGAATAAAACAAATCTTTCCTATTTAGATAAAGAATACACGAATCATCAAATTAATTAACATTACCAAGTTATTATTGGAGAAATAAAATAGACAAACTCATGAATTAAATAAGCACAATATGACACTTGAAAAATGAGTCGTAGGAGATGGGAAACTCATACCATCTTGCGTTAGTAAATGATCAATAGATAATAATTCTTTTGAAATGAATCATTTTCCTTATAATAATTACTTATCTTTTTATATATATTTTGGGCAATTTTTTTGTCATTCATTTATAAGGTCATTTGAATAATTATCGAGTCATTATAAAAGCAGCTATAGTATAGATTAAATGTAATATTATAAGCTTTCTTTCTCTTTTTTTACTTTTCCATGGAGATGTTTAACTCTTTTCTTTCCAATTTAGTTTTATTGCTTCTCTTTTTGTCCTCCCTCATTCTTATACTTCAAAAAAAATGGAGAAAATCAAAAAATCGAAACGAAAAACAAATTAGGTTACCTCCAGGTCCATGGAGACTTCCTCTCATTGGAAATCTTCATCACTTAATCGGAGGAGGGTTGCCACATCATATTTTTAGAAAATTATCTCAAAGGTATGGACCTCTTATGTACTTACAACTCGGGGAAATTCCTACCGTGGTCATATCATCAACTACTATCGCGAAAGAAATTCTAAGAACTCATGATCACGCCTTTGCTTGTAGGCCACAACTTACATCCACAGACATCCTATTTTACAATAGTATAGACATTGCATTTAGTCCATATGGTGATTACTGGAGACAGATGCGTAAAATTTGTACTTTAGAACTTTTTAGTACAAAGATGATCAAGTTATTTAGTGCAATTCGAGAGGATGAGCTTACGAGTCTCATTTCATCCATTCGTTCCATGAGGGGTTCTCCAATAAACATGACAGAAAAGATTTTTCTGTTTACTAATCGTATCATTTGTAGATCAGCTTTTGGAAAAGTATGCAAAGATCGAGGCGAGTTTTTAACAATATTGAAGGAAGTATTGTTATTAGCAGCAGGGTTTTTTATGGCTGATTTGTATCCTTCATGGAAGTTACTTCACAATCTAAGAGGCGAGAAAACTAGAATGGTGAACGCGCATAAGAAGGTTGATGTAGTTATGGAGGAGATTCTGAATGAACATATCGAAAATAAAGCAGCTGGGAAGAAGGGGAATGGTGAATTTGGAGGCGAAGATTTGGTTGATGTTTTGCTTAGGGTGAAAGAGAACGCGGAACTTCAATGTCCAATCACAAATGAACACATCAAAGCTATGATTTTTGTAAGTTCTCTCTCCTTCTTTATCTTTGTTTGCGTTGCCTTTCCATTTTCTAGGATTTATTTTACTTCTTGTTGATGTATAGGACATATTCCTAGGAGGAACTGGATCTTCATCTTCAACTATTATTTGGGCGTTATCAGAAATGATAAAGAACCCTAATGTTATGATCAAGGCTCAAAGTGAAGTGAGACGAGTTTTTAAAGGAAAACAAAGTTTTACTGAAGAAGATGTTGAAAACTTGACATACCTAAAGTTGGTGATTAAGGAAACATTAAGGCTACATACGCCAGCTCCTCTTCTAGGGTCTAGAGAATGTAGAGAGCAAACGGTTATAGATGGATACACCATACCTCTAAAGGCCCGAGTACTAGTCAATGCATGGGCACTAGCTAGAGACCGTGGAAGTTGGGATGATCCTGAAAACTTTATACCAGAAAGATTTGGGAATTCTTCTATTGACTTTATGGGAAATCATTTCGAGTATATTCCATTTGGTTCAGGACGAAGGGTGTGTCCAGGGTTGTTACTTGGTTTTGCTAATGTTATACATCCTTTAGCTCAGTTACTCTACCACTTTGAATGGCAACTTCCTAATGGAACTAATCCGAAAGATTTGGCTATGACTGAAACACATGGATTAACCGCGGAGAAAAAGGAAAATCTATATTTAATTGCCATAGATTATAAAAACTATGAAGAATTTTGATGTTTTGTTGTGAAAATATATGGAAATGTCAATGCATCCTCTGTAGTTCTTCCTCCTCCTTTTTTTGGGTTTGTTTAAGTATATATGTGTACTGAGAATAATTGAATGGATCAATCATGTGTACATAGCATAGAAATATTAAATCTAATGGTCTATATTTAATTTTATTACAAAATTTATTGTTGAGATCGATTTGTGAACATTGAGTTTATGTTATTATGAATATATCCATTTTTAAAAAATTGATGTGGCATTAACAAATATTTGACATCTTTTGAATAATTAAAATTTTAAGTTTTAATTTGATATCGTTCTCTTCAATCTAGCTAGTTACTTATTTCCCGACGAGTATTTGTCTTCTTCTTCTTAGAATTAAGTTAATTTGGTTGAAATTTTCTGATGATCTTTCCCTTTAAGATTTGCTGAGAATTCAGAATTATTAACAAAAAATCTAAGTTATCAATTACTTATTATTTTTTTTTACAAAAATAGAAGATAAATATTGCTTAGGGAAAATATAATAAGAGAGAGAAAACTTAAAATATATCTATGAATAACATAATATATTTTTATAATTGTGCCATTACTAATTTATTTATAAAATATTAATTATTTAAATTATAATTAAAATTTTGATCTAATCAATTAAGAGTTTAAGTTTTGTGCATCTTCAGTGTATAAGATTTTTTACACCATCAAATAATTTTTAAGATAAATATGATAACTTAATTAAGTCATTAATAAAATATATTTTTGAATGTAATTATAATTATGTAAAAATATAGCAAAGGGAAGTTGAGTCCTCTTTCTCCTTTAACTAAAATTAATTCATAGTTATCTTCTAAATTAATCAAGTTTCTTTGGTTTTTACGTCTGGATTTTTTTTCCATTAGAAGTAATTTTCAGTGGCACAAATAATTTCTTAATCGTCATTGTTTTTTCTTTTGAAATTTTGGCAAAGTCATGATCCGTTCACACAAGAAGAATTTAAAAAAAAATAGCAACTTGTTATTCTGATCTGCAATATTATAATATCCCAAATTAAAAATTAAAAGGTTGATAACAATATGATTACTAATACAAATATAATTATTATTCTTGAGAAAATTCAGAAACAACTTGAAAACATGATTTAACTGAAAATAATTGAAAGATCAATACAATGAAAGAAGATGCATAAACTAAAAAATAGAATATGATTTAAATAATTGATTTTCTAAATCTGATATTCTTTTGTTCTTATCTCTTATCTTCTTGTTCTATTTTTCCAAAAAGATATTTTTTAATGACATAATTAAGTTACTAAGTTTATCTTAAAAGTTATTTGTTGGTGTAGAAAATTTTATACATCAACTGTGCACAAAACTTAAACTCATCAATTAAATCTTAGAATAAAAATTACAAAATTAAAAAAAAACGAGAGAAATGGAGGAAAGCCGGGATCATATTGCTAGATTTTCCACCAATAAGTTAATAAATTCATTAAATTATATTCTAAAATTTGTCTTAACTACTTAAATACTAAATCATCGAATTAATAATGTCATCTTTAGCGATTTCATGACATAAACTTCAAATTATTTGGGTAATTGGATTTGTCGGGTATTCCACTAATGAGGTGGACATATATACATATCGTGTAATTATCGGTATCTACGTCATTTTGTAATTATTATTCGTTACATCAAAAATTTTGTTAGTGACAATTATTACTTAATTGTTGCTAACATGTATTTTTAATGGTAATTAACATTCTTTATAAATGTCCTTAACATGTTTAGCGACACTGACTCTAATGACACTTAAATAATGTGAATAAAAACTTTAACATTTTTTATTAATGTCAATATTTATTATCACTAAAAAATATTTTTGTTATAACGATTATTATATTATATCCATGCAACTATTATCTATAATGGGGAACAATATAAATCATTGCATGCCCAAATCGAATTAGGGCACTATCAACCATTTTCCTTTATTGTATTAAAGAGAAGGTGATATATAATGGTGATAAAGACTTTATATGTCCAAATTTCCATTAATAATTGAATTCTATATATGGAATTCGTGTACCTAATAATTTATCTTTTTCGTTTTATATTAGTCGATTATTTTTTATTTTATACAATATTTAAGAACTTATAAATAAAAAGATAAATTTATTAATTCACTCTTTAAATTCTTTTTTTGAGAATTTTATAAACAATGTGAACACTTTAAAAAAAATTAATTGTAAGGAAAATATATAAATTTTTAATTAATATACTTTTATTTAGTAAAATAAATAATTAATATGAGATAACTATTTATAATATAATGATCAATTAATACGAAATAAACTAAATATAAAATAATGTACATTGTTGATGAAACCGTCACAATAAAACAACAGAAGTTAATGAGGTGGGACATAAGTTGTGTACTCCCTCCAACCCATATTAGATAGGAATCTTATTCAAAATGTTTTGTTTTATATTATTTGAATACTTATTAAATTAGGATTAAATTAGAATAGAATTAATTAATTTTTGTAATTTTATTTTATAATTAATATGATTTTTGAAAGTTTAAACAAATTTTAAAGAGTCGATACTAACCATTCTTATATTCTCAGTGGCGTAGCTATTGGACACCCTTTATCGAAAAATAATATTGTGTTTATAAGTAACATAATACTTTAAATAGTTAAATAACATATTTTAGATACCCTTATAAAATAATAAAGTTTTTTTAGCTCAGTAATTTTAGCCGTTCAACTCAAGTTAAGTTCTTTGCAACCTGATGTGCGCAGGTTCAAAATCCCCTAAATATGTATTTGACTTTTGATTTTTTTTTCTTTTAATTTAAAATTTTAAAGTAATTATTTAGTTTAAAGTTAATAAGCAAATTCCATTTATTTATTTACTCCATAAATCTAGTAAAAGTGAAAAGATTGCATATAAAATTTCTTTTCATATAATTCGTTCGATTCTACTTTTTATTGTTCATTTCTCGTTGTTAGTCATTAGAAGTTTGTGAAATCTTAAAGTATAAAAGTGATTTCACTCTAAACTGATTTTTTTTGTCTTTTCACTTTCTATCAAATAAACGTGAACATTAAAGCTATATATTATGTAGTTTTATTTTAATTTTTTTATATATTTATAAATATAAATTAATCATTAATGTTACGTAATTTGATTTACAAAATTTTAGTGCACCCATTCATTAAATTATTTTTATTAGCTATTTAATTTTTGGATATTCTTCGTAAAAATTTTAACTACGCCATTATATATTTTATATGTATTTTTTGTAACTCATTTTAATATACATTAATATAAACAAAAGGCAAAATGATAAAATTTTCAATATATTAATGATTTAATCATTTAATCATGTAAAGTTGAAAGTGTCCCTCTAAATAGGAAAGGAAAGTAATTATCAGTATCTTGACCATGTTGATTTGTTTGTAAACATTATTATTATTTCGGAAAAGGGTCAAAATTGCTCCTGAACTATGCGAAATGGATCACTTATACCCTTCGTTATATTTTGGGATCAAAAATATCCCCGCCGTTATCCCAAGAGACCACAAATACCCTCCAAAATTAACACCCCAAACTTTTTAGTGATGTGGCAAGCCATGTAGGACTACTCCCTCCACATAAGCTGCCAACTAGGATTTTCACTAACCCATGCTTACTAACCCATCAACTTTTTAGTGATGTGGCAAGCCACGTAGGACTACTCCCTCCACATAAGCTGCCAACTAGGATTTCCACTAACCCATGCTTACTAACCCATCAATTCATCCATTTAAATTAAATTATCCTCATTATTCATTGTACCCTTACCATCACTAGAACTTTTTTTTTTCTTCATAAATTTAATAAGTGATAATTTAATTGCATCAAAAAAGTCAAAACATTACATCTCTAGAATCAAAACAAGTTAGCTAAATTGTTTAATCTCTCGTTTCAAAAAAAATTGAATGAAGAAAATTAAAAAAATTCCAAATTTCAATCATCATTGGAGATAAAATTTATGATATCTTGAAGAAAATCATGATTACAATGCATGTCTTCTTTCTTCTCATATTTATTTCCTAAGTCCATACTAAACTCATAAATCCCTACTTCTCCACACCTCTTCCACATCCCTTCCCCAAACCTCCTATGCGTGAAATGTGCCTCCACCGCCACTGTCTCCGGCGACTGTCACCGGAAGCCTCTCGCATAGTGACCTATCTCAATCCTTTCTAAATCATTCATCGGACCTAATCCGATTTTATTCACTTTGTAGAGCTCACAAGATCAATTGATGTTGATCAACTGAGTATCAATACCTTCTTGATCTCTCAACCTTATCAATTCTGACCCGGTAGAACCTTATTCATCTTGCTCATTGCTTGAAAACTAAACTTAAAAACTCATTCTTGGAAACTATCTTCAAAACTTAAAACCCGATGAACAAATAAAATTTAAGGAAAACCTCTTGAAAACTAAAATAAAAAACCCATTTGAAACTTTAATGGAAAAAATTTAATTTTTCTTTTAAAACTAAGATTGAATTTTGGAGGATGAATTGATGGGTTAGTGGGAATCCTAACTGGCAGCTTAGGTGGAGGGAGTAGTCCACGTGGCTTGCCACATCACTAAAAAGTTTGGGGTGTTAATTTTGGAGGGTATTTGTGGTCTCTTGGGATAACGGCGGGGGTATTTTTGATCCCAAAATATAACGAAGGGTATAAGTGATCTATTTCGCATAGTTTAGGGGCAATTTTGACCTTTTCCGTTATTATTTATCTATAATGGGGAACAATATAAACCATTTTCTTTTGGGGTATTAAATTAAATATAAAAAAGCTGATATAAAGGTGATAAAGACACTTATGTAGCATCATTTTCCATGTCCAAATTTCCATTAATAGTTAAAATCTATATATTGGAATTGGTGTTACCAAATAATTTACAGCCTTCCTTCCATATTAGTAGTTAATTATACGGTGCTTGACAAATTATAAATAAATTATTTTAATAATTTACCTTCTTTTTTTTTGAAAATTTTATAAAAAATGTAAAAGCAATTTTAAAAAGAATTAATTGCAACGAGAATATAGAAAAATTTAATTAATACTTTTTTTATTTAGTAAGGTGGATAATTAATATGAAATACTATTTTTAGTATAATGAACATATAATTGAAACAGTTTGAAAAATAGAGGTACTCCCTTTGTTTTAATTACTTGTCTATTTTTCTTTATTTGTTCCATTTTTATAGTTGTCTCTAATTACTTGTCAAAATTGACAAATCAAAAAAGGACAAATTTGTTTTACTTGTTATACCCTCAATTAATTATTTTGAAAAATGCAAAACTTCTTGAAAATCTTAAGTTTTTTATTTATCTACTTTATAATTAGAATAAAATGATAAATTTACTGTGTTAATAATTATTTTTTTAATAACTATGTTAATTTAAAAATGAACAAGTAATTTTTGATAGAGGAACCTTGTTTGATGAAACGTCAACAATAAAACAGGAGCAATTACATATATATCGTAAAAATTGTAATTCTATAAATGAATAAAAAAAATGAGAATATATTTTTTTAGGGAAAAGGCTCAAAAATACCCTTGAACTATCAGAAATAGCTCAAATATGCCCTTAAACTATATTCTGGCTCAAAAATACCCTTCCGTTAAAGTATTGGGTCACTTTTACCCTTATTTTTAACAGAGGTGTGTTAAGTGCCACGTGAACGCCACGTGGATGCCACATAAGCACCAAACAACCTCACCTCCACATACACTCATAAAATCTTAATTACTAATTTTACCCTCATTTTTCTAATACATACAATTTCACCCATTATTATTTCTGTAAAACATAATACATTCCCCTTTCTTTCTCTTAACATTTTCCCTTTCCCTTTCCCTACACCTCCTCATATTGAAAGTTACAGTGAGGTTTGTGCACTATATATAATGAGTCCGGAAATTAAAGGGTATAAAATGTTAATAAAAATTTTAAAACGGTATATAAATTTTTATTTTAAAAAAAACGGCAAAATCGCTGGTAGAGTAGCGATTTTGCTCGCCGGAAAAAGCAAAATCGCTGCAATAGCAGCAATTTGCTAATTTTAAATATTTTTTTTTTAAATAAAAAATTATTAAAGAAATCGCTGATATGGCAGCGACTTCCAATATAATTTTTTTTTAAAGAAATCTCTGCCTAGTCAGCGATTTGTATCAATTTTTTTTAAATTTTTTTTTGGTAAATTAAATCGTTGCCAAAACAACGATTTAAATTTTAAAAAAAAAAATCTTAATAAATCACTGCCCAGAGCAGCGATTTTAATTTTAATTTTTTTTTAAAATTTTTTTTACTTCATTTATTTCATTTTAATATTACAAAAAAAGGTACAAATTATGAAGAAAAAAAAAGTTTAGGACATCGCTGCAAGAGCAGCGATTAACTAATTTTTTTTAAAAAGGGTACAATTCGCTGCATCGTCAGCGATTTAATTAATTTTTTTTAAAAAAAATAAAAATGTAAAATCGCTGCAGTAGCAGCGATTTACTAAAAAAAAAATTTTAAAAAAATTTAAAAATGTAAAATTGCTGCTTTGGTAGCGATTTCCTAAAAAAGTTTAAATTTTTTTAATATTTAAATCGCTGCTTTGGCAGCGATTTAATTTTAAAAAATAAAATAAAATTGATACAAATCGCTACCTAGGCACCGATTTGCTTAATTTTTTTTTTAAAATTTCAAATAAATAATTTAAGTTAAATCGCTGCCTAGGCAGCGATTTATTAAAAAAAGATTTAAAAAAAAATTATATTGGAAGTCGCTGCCATATCAGCGATTTCTTTAATTTATTTTTTTTAAAAAAATATTTAAAATTAGCAAATTGCTGCTATTGCAGCGATTTTGCTTTTTCCGGCGAGCAAAATCGCTGCTCTACCAGCAATTTTGCCGTTTTGTTTAAAACAAAAATTTATATACCGTTTTGAAATTTTTGTTAACATTTTATATCGTTTAATCTCCGGACTCATGTATATATAGTGCACAAACTCACTGTAACTTTCAATATGAGGAGGTGTAGGGAAAAGGAAAGGGAAAATGTTAAGAGAAAGAAAGGGGAATGTATTATGTTTTACAGAAATAATAATGGGTGAAATTGTATGTATTAGAAAAATGAGGGTAAAATTAGTAATTAAGATTTTATGAGTGTATGTGGAGGTGAGGTTGTTTGGTGGTTATGTGGCGTCCACGTGGCGTCCACGTGGCACTTAACACACCTCTGTTAAAAATAAGGGTAAAAGTGACCCAATACTTTAACGGAAGGGTATTTTTGAGCCAGAATATAGTTTAAGGGCATATTTGAGCTATTTCTGATAGTTCAGGGATATTTTTGAGCCTTTTCCCTTTTTTTTATATTACTTCTCTTTGTTGTTCTTTTGACAATTTGCGCATCGCGTGAGTGTATATATATATTTTTAATTATTTTTTGCGTTTTATGTTAGTTGATGATTTTTCATTTTGTATGATGCTTATAACTTTATTGATTCATTTCTTAAAAAGTTTCTTGAAAATTATACAAATAAATGTATGATTGATCTTCTATGATACTCTATCAGTATATAATATTTGTTTTACATATAAATATCATAGTATACAGCAGCAGTATAGTCCAGCTTATACTAATTTGGTATATTATATGCTAGAATACGTGATTTTTGATAGTTTATATACAGAAATAAGAATAAATTAAAAGATGTACGATATGAATTATCCTTTTTATCGATTAATAAACGATCTTATGTTGAGCGTGAGGATCAGATTATTGTAAAAAATAAAATAATTTGAGAAAAAAATTAATGAACAAAAAAAAGGAGGAAAAAGAACTAGAATTTTTTTTTTTAAAAAAAGGCCAAAAATATAAAAACAGTGATTGAAATTAGATTATAGAGAAAAAATAATTAACACGAGAAAACAGAAAAATAAAGACACCAAATTTAATGGATAAAGATCTGGTCAAGTATAATTAGGTCAAATAATCTTTATACTTGACCTAATTATACTTGACCAAATCTTTTATCCAAATTTAATAATGGTGAAAGAAGAAAATAAAAAATAAACAAAAAAGGACAAAATAATGAACAAAAAAAAAGGAAAAGAAGAAGAAGTAGAAGAAGCAGAGTAATAGAAAATAAATGAGCGTAAAAGAAGCATACAGAAAAAAACAGAGAAAAAAAAGAAAGGAAAAAAGGCAGAAAAGAGAGACAAATAATTTTTTTTTAAAAAAAGGCTATAATGAGTAGAAAGGATGACTACTTTGATATTAAGGAAAAATTACATGAATTAATACATTTTTAAAAATAATTATTAATTTTAGTGATACTTTTTATTTATTATTATTTATAGTAATATTGTGATAAATCTGTAATATGTATTAAAAGTGAATTATATATGCAATATATATGAATTATAATTGTTTTTGAAATATATTATGTTTGTTTGGTAAAAAATTATCACATTGTATTATAAGTGTATTAAAATGTGTGATAAATGTATTATCTATTATTAAAAGTTGTATTATATGTGAATAATAAATTGTTTTTTTGTAATATATATTAAACTTGTATTATAAATGAATTAAAAGTGACAAAGTGAAAAAAAATGTTATTGCTATAAATGGTAAATATTTTTTTATTATAGTACATTTGCGTAAGTTTCCCTTTGATTAATATATAAGGCGTATATTTTAGATTTCCAGATTTAAATAAATTTATTTTTATTTTAATTATATATATTTTTTAATATTTTAGATTGTTAATTATTATAATTTATGTAGTATTTTTTATATAATTCATAAATATATAAATTTAATTTCAAAAAAGTAAAAATATTTATTAAACTTGAATGATTTTTGAAAAATGAAATGTATTACATTAATTGAAAGAGCGAATAAATAATATTGATTGGTAAATACTTTGAAATTTAAGGCCATGCATATTCTTTTCTAAAAAATGATAGTGGTACAAAACAAAACAAAACAAAATAGAGGCTGAAAAAAATAAGAAAAGGGAAAGTGATGTGGTCTTTTTAAATGAGTACTGGAGAAGTTAATTATTTTTTAAAATTTATCCTTTATTTAAATAAGCAATCTCTTATATTTTTATAAAAATTATATTAAATTGATACTATTTAATTAAAGATAATTAATGAAAACACTTTTTTCTTTTAAATGTTGGTGATTTCATAAAGAGTGTGATCAAACTAAAAACATTAGATATCATGAATAAAAACAAATATATTTGAAGCACCTGATATGATTTAGTGGGTTCCTTGTTAAATTGATAATGTTAATTAGAAACTTTGTTTTATCTAATCTAAATTAGCATTTTCAAAATACTTTTCAGATCAGGAAATTTTAACTAATCAATTATTTTTTATTTCATATTCGATAATTAAAATCTATATTAAAGTTTTAACTAAATTCAAATCGTGATAATTATAGTTGACCATATACATCTTATTTATTTATGCTCATTATTTAATGACAGCAAGTGCGATGGACAATAATTGATGTGACATGTGGTTTTTTTTGTGCTATTATTAATTAATATTATTCAATCTAGTGACCTGAATACTATATAATATGGTAATACGCACTGAAATAACATTCACTTTTTGTTGATTACGATAATTACGTGTAATGGACGTTTATGGCAATCACGTACAGTAAAATATTTACCAATTTATATGATGATAAAAATAATAATATATCTAGTAAAATTTTATAAAGCAAAGTTAAGAGAGTATAAAATATATGTAAACTTTATTCTTATCTCGTGAAGATAGAAATAACGTTTCTACTAGATCATTAACTTAAGTGACGACATAAAATAAAGTAATAGTAATAAATAAAGAAAAAATTGTGGTAAAGGAAACCATGATAACTAATAGAAAAACAATATAGCGCATACAAGCAAGAAATAGTAACATCAATAAAATACCTAATCATAAAAAATAGCATATGATAATAAACAACAAAACCAAGAAATTACTAGATGAATAAAGTTATTACTACGACAGATATGACGCCCCACACTAGCTAGCTAGTAGCTACCACCAAATCTAATCCCCTAAAAAAGTAAGATAATGTTTAATTACCTGGTAACTTTCTATTCTAACTAATGATCTTCATACCTTCTATCTAGGGCTATGCGTGTTGTCCTCGACAAATTGAATTGCGTGCATGTTATACGCCCTAATCACTTCTCTCCAATACTTCTTCGATCTATCTATACCTCTTTTCATATCAACTATATTCAATCTCTCACACTTCCTCACTAGGGCATTTACATATTTCTTCTTCACGTGCCTAAACAATGCAACTCATCAATGGTCCTTCCTTCATCTTATCTATCACAGAGGTCAGTCACTTTCACCTTATCTAGAATATCTTTATTTTCAATACTATCGCTCTTATTGTATGCACACATTTATCTCAACATCTTCATTTATATAACTTATATCTTCTAAATATATGAGTACCTATACTACACAATTAGTTTAACCATCACTCTAAAACTTACGGCAGTATCTTTATTTAGATGATTTATTCACTGCTATAGGAATTAAGGGATGTCCTTCGATCATTTCAATTATCATTTTTTCATTTATTATTTATAAAATGTACTGTAATAAATATTTTTTCTTTTATCTCTCGCTTTAAGAAATTTAAAAAAAAGTTTATTCTAAGTAATCATAATAATAGAGCATGTATATATACATGCTTTCGCTTGGATTTTATATGTTAATTAGTCAATATTTATTACTTTCAAGAATAATTATTATTAAGAGCAAAATGAAAAAAATATACTCAATTATATTTTTTATATTTTTAAAATAACAACTATCCTAAATTATCTATTTTGAATATAAAGCGACAAATAATATGATACTAAAGGGATATAAAATTAAAAAATAATCAGTAACGAAGCACAAACAAAGATGTATACATCACTCTCAATAAAACTGAAAAATCTATAAGTAGTAAGTATAAACCGATGTTTTACTACTATCCATATATAGACATCATTTGATGATCAAACTGCTATAGATATTTAGCAATTATTATACAATATACTACGTACGAATGACCAAATTATTGATAGAAATATATAGTTCACAAATTAAATATTTTATTTGTCTCAATTTATGTGACTTACTTTTATTTTTAGTTAGTCTCTAAAAGAATGACACATTTCTATATCAAGTAAAATTTAACTATAAAATATATATCTTTACTCTTAATAAAATAACTTACAGTCACATAACTTTCATCGTTCATTTTGGACCAAAAGTTATTAAAAAAAAAATTTTTTTCTTAAACTTCATGTCGAGTCACATTACCTCACATAAAATAGGAATAACTAATGGATTGATATGATTTGATACTATATGATTGGTATGGCTTAAAACTGTTTTGGTTATATCTACGGTTGAATTAGTCATAAATTATGAATAGTGACTTGATCGATACCATCTTCATTTTCTATTAAGTATCTATTTTAGTACATTACCCAATCTTCCTTCTTCAAATATTTTTATGAATACGTTTTTTGATGTCAAAGTGTTTTTTTTTGGAACTGTCATTTAGAAATTAAAAATTACTGATTGTTATAGCTGGATGTGAAAGATATCTATTGTTCAAAACAAATTCTCTTTACAACTATTTATTTTCGAGCTAATAATGTCCTCCCCAAATAAGAAATTATCGTGATAGGCAAAAGTTATGTGAAAGTTGTTGAATACTAGAAATAAAAATAGAAAGCCACTATTTGTTTTTCTTTTTTTCAAGTTTTTCGATTCCATAAAACATTCATAATCATAAAAAAAAAAAATGTTCTCTGTTGACTGGTATCTTTATTTCACAATCTTTTTGATTCATCAATTCTATACCTATAGAATTTGATAATTGGATGTTCGGTAGAAATGAAGAAAATTTGTTGAAATTAATATTAAAAATAATAATAAAAAAACGAATCCCAAAAATATTTGATTTTTATTTATGGTTTCACATTTCATTTACATGCAATAAAATATCTCCAAAGCTTTAAAGATAAGAACCACGTTTTACTTCAGAAAATAAAACACTTGAATCCCCATTTGATTTCTATCGAAACACATAACAATTTCTTTATAAAAGTAGTTTCATCACCTAAAAGTAATATTCGGCCCTTAATATGTATATTTAGTTACTTTTAATAAGTTTATCCAAACAGATTTTATATCCCATAAATTGAAACGAAGGGTGTCCACGATAGGAGATCGACTAAACTTAAATCAACACTTCCTCCTTTGGTTGTTTCTAAAAGATCAAAAACAGATAAAATAGATAAAGAAGGAACTCTTTTTCTTAATTAGAAGCCATTTACAAATTTAGATGATTGTAATAGGTACTGATTTTAATTCTCCTCTTTGTAACCTTATTAGTGGTTACACAACTCTACCAAGACCATCTACTCTCTCTCTCCCAATTTATATGACACATTTTATAAAATGTTTTGAGAGTCAAACAGTTTAAGTTTGAACGAAAATTTACGCATGAATTTTCATTTTTTTGAAATGAAATTTATATATTTGTAAACTACGTAAAAAGTACTAGGAGTCGCAATAATTGATAATTCAAAATTTTTATAAGATCTATGAAAAATTTACGGTCAAAGATAGACTTATTTGACTCTTGAAATCCGAAAGATGATATATAAAATGGGACGAAGGTAGTATTAAGTTTTATTAATATGTCTTTGATTACAATTAAAAAGAATAAAAAGAAATGAATAACCATAAATTCAATGTTGATATAATTAATGATATGTGCTTTTAACTCACATCCATATCCATATGCCCTATTATATATTGAAACATATAATGCATTGATTAGTTCCCTATAATTGCTCAACTCTACTTAAAGTTAGAACCAAAAAACAAAAGTTGAGGAAATGAGCTCTTTGTTTGTAGGGAGGCCAATATCTAAGAGCTCTTATAATTTATATACTCTTCCATCATCAATATGTGGTGGTCATTTCTTCAAGGTTTCAAACTCAGTAAGCCTCGATGATGATCGTCGTCGTAGTAGTATCGAAATAATTCATAATTCAGAGCTTATACCTAAACATGTTGCTATAATAATGGATGGGAACAGGAGATGGGCTAAGGCTAGAGGTTTACCAGTGCAAGAGGGTCACAAATTTCTTACTCCTAATCTAAAGAATATTTGTAACATTTCTTCCAAACTAGGAATACAAGTTATCACTGCTTTTGCTTTCTCTACTGAAAACTGGAATCGCTCTAAGGTGCGTATCAGAGGCAAATTTAGAATTTAAAAATTATTCATAATTTATCCTCATATGTTTTTGCATAATTTATTATTCGCATCAAAAAGTATGCTAAACGCATGCAAAAGTATGTTTGACACGTTAATATAATTGTTTAGTTATATAATATAACACTAAGAGGTGGAGGCAAGATTAAATGAAGGTTTATGAATGGTGTTAGATAATAATGTTTATATATATTCAATAAATCTTTTAAATATAAATATAATGTTTGAACTAAAATTATTAAGTTTAGCCAATACTGGGAGTAATTTTATTCTTCATTTACAATTTAACACCGTAGGATTTTGCTGACTTGTTTTTATGTGATTTTGAATAAATTTCTTTCACTGTTGTTCATTTGACTTTGAACAGGGGGAGGTTGATTTCTTGATGCAACTATTCGAAGAGTTCTTTGAAGAATTTATGAGGTAATATTTATTTGTTTGGCGTATATTGAATCATCATACAATAAAAATGTGTGCCTCTTTACTAACCTTTAAATTTATCAAGCGTTTTAATATAATAGCAAAGCAGAAAGAGGTCGTGGATTCGAATCTCTCAGCCCACTTATTATTAAAAATATAACTTTTACGTATTTGGCCAACAAAAAAACATAAAACAAAATCATGCTAGCACTTGAGGGGCATATATCATATATGAGATGATTACACACTTCAACAAGAGACAGTTATATAAGAACTATTAAATCGTTTTATCTAAAGAATAATAGTTTGATAATTCTTCTAAAAAGACTAAAAAAGTTGCTAAGAATTTAAACGTAATAGGAAGGACGAAAGCCAGGAAACTTGCAATAATCCCAGCTATATATTTATCTTACTTTAACGATCAATAAATTTCTGGTTAAAATATGCAAACAATTGTGTATGACTGAAAAAATAACGTATTACTGCTTTTCAATTTTGTTACGAGCTACTAAAGAATGACTGTGTTGAAAGTTTTAAACGTAGACGAGCTACTAAAGAATGATTGTGTTGAAAGTTTTAAATGTAGACGAGTTACTAAAAAATGACTCTGTTGAAAGTCTTAAACGTAGACGAGCTACTAAAGAATGATTGTGTTTGAAAGTTTTAAAACGTAGAGCTCGGTATTTTAAATTTCATGATTATATTCCAGGCTAAGCACAAGGCTTGGGGTACGTGTGTCTGTTATTGGATGTAAATCCAAACTTCCCACTAAATTACAGAAAGTGATAGAGTTAACAGAAGAGGCCACTAAAGGCAATGAAGGACTTCATCTTATGATGGCATTAAACTATGGAGGACATTATGACATGTTACAAGCAACAAAAAACATTGCAAGTAAAGTGAAGGATGGTCTTATAAAATTAGAGGATATTGACTACACATTATTTGAACAAGAGCTTACTACCAAGTGTGCTAAATTCCCAAAACCTGATTTACTCATAAGGACTGGAGGTGAACAAAGAATGAGTAACTTCTTATTGTGGCAGTTAGCTTACTCTGAATTCTATTTTACAAATACACTCTTTCCTGACTTTGGAGAAGAAGCTCTCATGGACGCCATAGTTTCCTTTCAACGAAGACAGAGACGTTTTGGTGGTCACACATATTGAAACATTACTCTTATTTTGTGTGTTTCATGAACCTATAAATACTGCGAGTTAGTTGTGGTATTAGCCTATTCATGTAGTCGTTCGATTTTGGTAGATGATATCATCTGTTGTTTAAGTGATCACACCTTGTTTTTATTGTTTTAGTTCCTTGCATATATATTCCGAATTGCTTTGTTATTAGTTGTCATGTTTCTCTCCACTACCATTTTTCTTTTAATTACTGTTTTGATTTGCTTGAACCGAGAGTCTTTTGTAAAAACCCTCTCTCTGCGTACATTCACACCTCACTTTATAGAATTTCACTTTGATCTATAATGACCTTTGACGTGTGTAGATAATGGGCATAGTAATTAATTTCAATATGGAGATGAACAACTGCTGAAGCAACCTCATTAAAAGGTTAGCTAGGTGCACAAAGCATCCCCCGCTCGCCTTAATAAGGACAACGCCCCTGATGTGGGCAGCCTACCCTAATGCAAGAATTAGTTATAGGTCAAAAAGAGCTGAAGCAACCTCAATGGCAATCCTAAATCTTCTTCTCCAAGATAGTAGTACTATCTTTTACTATAATCGTGATCGCCATGATTACAATTTCCGAAAAGAAAATCACTAAGAAATATATATAGTCCCAACAAGAATACACCACAACTGGCTCTGCAAATTCTAGGCAGCAGCCAACAAGTCTTTGGCACCACTTTGAGAAGTAATTGTTGTATCCCGTATGTATTGTTTAGCCATATAACTTTTGGAGCTTGAACAAGGCCAACGGATTTGCACCATGTGAGTAGCTTCAAGAAATTTCAGCTTATGGCATAGGCACCATTATTCTGCAGGTCCTCCACTACTAAATCTCCTACTAGCTAGGTCTTTACTCCTCTAGAGACAATTTCAATATACTGTAAAGCTAGTTGGATTCGAAACTACTCAATAGCCAAAAGGTTCGACATCTACTTTAAAAACATTTAAGATGTGAAACGAAAATCAAAGAATCGTTGTTAACTATATATGGCTTCACAGTGTCACTTTTGCTTTGTGCAGTTGCAAAGTACTAGAAATTTAGACATCTTTTGTATGCTGTATACCTGTAGAAGATGAGAAAACTTGTCCAGCTTGAAGGAGAGAAAGAGGGAAAGTTCTATGGAAGAGACCAATGGAGTCCAGATGCCAAGCAATGAACTCTAAGCAGACTGCAGGGATTCTTCTAAAGCACATTTGAAGAACTGTGCTTGCAGTTAATTTGGCCCCAAAAGAATTGGAGTGCTTCCAGACATAACAAAGGAAGCATGCTGCTGCTGTAAGTTTTTAACTCTTAGAAAAGATTAATCCAGAGTGAGGCTTGACGTCGGTGGCATAGAGGGAAATGAACAAGAAAATGAAGGCAAGATATCTACATCTAATCCTAATCATCAGGATCCATTTCCTCATCTGTTCCAGGGATGGAATTGCATCAGTTCCATTGTATCCTTCGGATTCTGACTGCCCGTCTAAATCAGTCTCATCTTCTTGAGAATCAACTTCATCAGCATTAGCCTCTTGAGTTCTTAGTTGTTGCATCCATTTGGGGCACTCATCCTGCCCTTCAAACAACAGATGGAGATTGTTGTTTTTCCTGAATGCACAATATCAGTAGCCTTGACAGTTGAACATGAGCATTCTGGAATAGGGTGAGAGAGGAAAAACTTTGTTTTTGATAGATTAGATTCCTTCAAAAGGCCCTCTTCTGCCAGGCTTTTGTTGAGATGTTCTCTGACAGCAAAAGTCCAATTACGAGGTGGATAATAAAGATGATCGACGGTAGTATTAAAGAGCTCTGCAAGATATTTCCTGCATATACACGATACATTTAAGAAAGTGATGGTAAATAAAAAGAAATAGTAAAACACCAAACAAAGAAAGGACCAGGGGTGTTGTTAATTTTACCTGTTTGGCCGAAATGTTCTTGCAGATGCCATCTCATAAAGTCGGTGTCCCATCACCAAGCTAGCAAAATCAGGCCCACTACCATCATTGTCAAAACCAGGGAAAAAACCTTCAGCGTCCACCGAGACTATGTAATCAAGAGCATCCCATAGCAGTCGGTGTGCTTGCTCCCTCTGATCATTGAGAGAAGGTTCTGGTTCCTTATCTTTCTCTGCAACCCACCCATACCAGCCTTCTTTTTCATGTCGATAAATAGGTCGATCAGGAGGAGGTGGTAGAGGCCTTGGGCGGGGCCCAGACTTGTCCCATTCTGATTTTAGTTGATGTGGACTTTTTACTGGTAAAAGCTGATCAGGATCAGGAATAAGGGGGGTTTCAGGGCCAACTAAATTAGCTAGCTCTGTTTTGCTGTACAAAGACGTACGATCAACTAAATTTGTGTACATGGCGCGTAAAGGAATCATAACCCGTTGTCCGCCAAAGGTTTCAGAACCTGATAGAATATTCTTGTCCTAGGTGGATAACCCATGGCTCGAAGCAGAAGGCCAACCTAAATTTGCAAAAATGTATGAAGAATTAAGAAATAGAATGACTGCAGGGAGGTTTTACATAGGAAATGTTATAGTTCTAGGGGTAACAGCAACACCAGATGGTTTAAGTATTAAACTAATGTGAATAATTAACAGGGTTTTGAGGTATTTAACTCTCTTTTTTCTTTTGAGAAAGAACAGAACATGCAAAATCTCATCTCTGCATCAAGTGGCAAGCAAATAAGGAACTCGCAAAATCTCTTCCTAGTTGTGAGAAAAGAATCTAGAGCATAAAGTAAATCTAGGAACATGAAGACCCTTATACTGTATTTAAAGAAGTTTGAACTGGGGATTATACTATGAGATGGTAACAAAATGCACTAATTAGCAAAAAAAAGAAGAAAAAATGTGCACTGCATGGATGCTATCTAAAAAGTCTCTGCATCAAAATGTAGCTTAAAATGTATATATTGTATAAAGCTACTTATAAAAACTGTACTTTGAGCCAGATGAATAAACTTTTGATGAAGATTTAAAGAGAACTCAAAAAAGTACCTCTTCTGGCATGAGTGGGCACGATCCATTTCTCTTCCGAGCATGTGAGTCAACATTAAGTTCTTCACTGATAATTCCTTGTTTAATCATCTGGGCCCTCCTGTATTGTATAAGTTCTGTGTGAACATCCTACACCAAGAGAAAGCAATATATTACAGGTGTCATGTTATCAGTTGTTGTTTTTGAGAAAGTTCAACATTTTATAGACAAAACACACCAATAGTGTATTTCAGTAGTAATTACATCAGGAGTTAAAGTTATCAAAACCAAATATGTCTATCACCTTTACTCCTCCTAAACTATGTAAAAAGTGAGTAATATCCTCCACCTTTCTGGGGAGTACATAGTTGCACCAAAAATAAAAGTTTATAAGGCAATTCAGTTTCAAGCGGAAAGGGATGCTCTTGTTTTCAAAACATCTCTGGTTCCTTTCCTTCCATATTGTCCACCAGATGCAAGCAGGGACAATCTTCCATCTCTCCTTATGGCCTGACATGTTTCCTTCTCTATTCATCCTGTTAGGGCTTCTGATGTATGCCTTGGCATGGACCAACTGATACCCCTCAAGTTAAAAAACACATGCCACAATTTCAGTGTCACTCTACAGCAAATGAAGAGATGGTTTGTTGTCTCTGTTTCTCTTTCACAAAAAAAGCATCTGGAACATAATTCCCTTCCCCTTTTCATTAGATTGTCTTGAGTTAGTACTGCTTGCCTGGGTACCAACCAGGTGAAACAAGCCACCTTGTGGTGTATCTTTACCTTGCATATCATCTTCAAGGCCATGATAAGAGCATTACAGGTGACCTATCAAGGTGTTTGTAAGCTGATTTTACTGTGAATTTCCCATTTTTGGCACTCAACCATTGTAGACTGTCTTCATTTGTGTCAAGGTTATTGGTATGATCCAAAGAATTGAAGAAATCTGTAAGGTTGTCTATTTCCCAGTCATTCAACCTTCTCCTGAAAGAGAGGTTCCATCCTTGATTGCCCCTGACATCTGCTACTGTTGCCTCATTCTGTTGGCTCAGATTGTAGATCACAGGGTCCAACTGTTTCAAGGGTATTGATCAACCCACACATCATTCCAGAATAATGCCCTCCTTCCGTTTTCTATTTGAATCCTTGAATTTCTCCATATTTTAGGCCACCAGATCTTGATTGTTTTCATAAACCTACCCCATAAGGGCTTGTAGCTTCCTTAGTAATCCATAGGTCTTTCATTGTATATCTGGAAGCTATGACTTCTTTCCACAAACTCTCTTCTCCAGAGATAAACCTCCATAGCCACTTCAAGAGAAGACTCTGGTTATGTACTTTGAGGTGCTTTATAGCCATTCCACCTCATTTTTTGTTGTTGATGATAGCATCCCATTTCACCAAGTGATGCTTCTTTTCCCCCTCTTTCCTTGCCATAAAATGTTCCTCCGGATGGAGTCTAACTTCTTTAAGACACATCCTGGCAAAGAAATAATGACATCATGTGAGTTGGCATAGCATCAAGCACACTATTGATTGAAGTCAATCTTCCACCCAAAGACAGTATTGGCTTCTTCGATTTACCAACTTCATTTCACATTTTCCCACCACAACATTCCATATATTCTTGGATCTACTTTTTGCTCTCAGAGGTATCCCTAGATAGGTAATAGGTAGTTCTCCTACTTTAACTCCTAGGATACTAGCTAGACTATTGATATCTGGAACTTCATTCACTGGGTAGACAAAACTTTTGCCCCAGTTTATGTGTAATTCGGAAATAGCTTCGAACAGAATAAAAATGACCTTAGATGCTTTAGTTGCTATTTCTCTGCACCACAGAACACTAAAGTGTCATCTGCATACTGTAAGTAGTGGGAGATATTTAAGCCCAGAATATCACTATCATTCGTCCAGACGCCCTTGATCTTATTGTTTGATTGTGCTGTTTTCAACATATCACTCAATCCTCCCATAGCAAGTATAAAGGAAAGGGGAAAGAGGATCTCCCCCGCAGAGTATTTTAATTATTTTATCCACCTATTTCCAAAACCCATCCTCTCAATTGTGTTCCAGTTCAGATGATCAAAAGCCTTTTCTATATCCAACTTACATAGGATCCCAAGGACTTTGTTAAGTTCCTCACATCCACACATTTCACTGGCAATAAGAATAACATACATGATCTGCGGTCTGCCTAGCCTTAATGAAAGCTAGCTGATGTTATCCACCAACTTAAACATCACTTTCTTAAGCCTTTCTGTTAGGATCTTGGATATGATTTTATAGATGCTGCCAATCAGACTAATGAGCCTAAAATCCTTCAATTTGATGCACCCGTCTTTTTAGGGATCAAAGCTATGGAAGTAGCATTTAAGCTTTTTTTCAAAGTAACCTTGACCATGGAAATTCTGAATGGCTGCTATAACATTTGTCTTCACCGCCTCCCAACAATGTATAAAAAATGCCATAGTAAAACCATCTGGGCCAGGGGCCTTATCTCCTGCACAAGCAAACACACATTCTTTGATCTCCTGTTCTCGAAATTGACTTTGCAACAATAAGTTATCTTCCTCATTCAACATAGCTTGATCTACGGGGTTGAACTGAGGTCTCCAGTGCTCATTCTCTCTATAAGGTTTTGGAAGAAACCTATGATCTCCTCCCTGATCACTGCTGGCTCAGATAAAGTAGTACCATTGGTCAAAAGACTATCAATGTTGTTGTATCTTTGCGACAATTTGCTGTTTTGTGAAAAAACTTTCGTGTTTTATCCCCAACTTTCAACCATACAAACCTGGATCTTTGTCTCCATGCCACTTCCTCCCTTTTTGCCACCTCCTCCAATTCTACTGTTAGAACAGCTCTCAGAAAAGACTCATCATCAGATAAGCATCTTTGATCCTGGATCACATCAAAATCAGAAAGTTGATTTAAAATGTTTTGTTTCTGTAGACCTAGGTTGCCTTGAACAGTTCTGCTCCATTCTTTCAACTTCACTTTGAGGGCTTTCAACTTGCAAACTAGAATGTAATCTGGTCTTCCTATATAAGATTCAGAATCCCACCACCCCTTAACTCTTGCATTGAATTTCTCAGTTTTTTTTTTAGAAGGTAACAGTCTTGTATTATATTCCAAAAAATCAAACCTGCCACAACTTGTTACAGGTTTACTAATTACAAATGAGTATCAGGAAGATCTTCAATCCTAAATAAACAAAAATTACAAGGTGCCTAAAGCATTCATTACTGATTCTAGATCTTCCATATACTCCTGTTTACACCAAAAGTGAAATAAAACCAAGCAATTCATCTTCATCTTCTGGATGTTGTTGCTTTTGTTATGGAAGCATCTGAGGTTCCTCTCTTTCCACACAGACCACCAGATACAGGTGGGGATGATCTTCCATCTTTCTTTGTGACCAGAAACGTAGGCAAAGCTACTCCATATCTTCAGGGCCTGGACAATATTTGGACAATATTCTTGGCATCACCCAAAATAGGTCCTTCGAATTTATGAAAATGCTCCACAAAATATTAGTGATCCTACAGTGAAGAAAGAGGTGGTTGACTGTTTCAGCCTCTTCTCCACACTAAAAACAACTAGGACTCAGTTGGATACCCCTTTTCATGAGGTTCTCCTGAGTCAAGACAGCCTGCTTTGAGTAGCCAAGTGAAGCAGGACACTTTAGGAGGTATTTTAACTTTCCAGATAAGTTTCCAGGGCCAGCCAGTCACCTGATGGGTGAAAGAGTTGAACTTTTTGTAAGCTTCCTTCACTCTGAAATTTCCGTTGCAGTTATGATTCCAAAACAATCTATCTTGGGAGGTGGAGGTTCCTTTGAATTGTTCAAGGATTCCAAAGAAATCTACTAGCATTTGGATCTCCCAATCATTTAAAGGTCTTTTAAACCTCAAATTCCATCCCTGATTTGACCGAACTTCTGCCACAGTGTCTTTTTGTTGTTGGTTCAGAATGTAGATATTGGGAAGAGGGTTTTTAGGGAGCCTTGTTCTAAGATTTGACCGAATTTCTCAGTTTGCAACCACCAACTTTCGAATCTAAGATATGATAATGACCTCTCCCAGTTTCCACATTCTAGTAGCAGCAGATTGTGATCAGAAGTGATTCTAGGCATAATAGTTTGCTTTATTTTCTTGAAGGATACTTCCCATTCTTATGAGAATAGGAATCTATCCAGTTTTGCTTCTACGTCTTGCCTGTCTCGTTTTCTCCATGTAAAGGTACCCCCTGATATCAATTGTTCTTTAGAAAGGAAAAGGCATCATTAGGTTCATTAGACCAGTTAGGCTCAACAGATTAACTGCAGCAATACTCTCCCCTTCTTCACACTGCTAATATTGCCTCTTCTCTGCCCTTCTTTTTTTTCTTTTTCCTTCTCTTTTGTATTCCCATCAATAGAATGATTAACTCACTTCATGATCCAGAACTACAGTCATAATCACTTTCTTTCATTTTCAGTTTTTCTCAAACGATTCAATGAATGACAATTAGCCACACCTATACTTGAAAAGACAGGTTGAGAAATGAAAGATTATCCAAATATAGCATGTGAGGCCACAAAATCAGAAGCATCAGGAAATAGAATGGAAGGAATAATTCAGAATTTTCCACCTTAATAAGTTAATAACTGACATTATGATTTTGTGGAAGAAAAGGAAGGTTGAAGGAGGGACATTGGAAATTAGTGTGCAGAGACTATTTCTCAATCAGTTATATGCCGCCTAAAAATGATTTTTCATCCGTGGTCTGATCTGTAATTTGAAATTGTGGCTTCATAGTCTTGCACCACAGTGAAAAGAGTGGATTTTGCTCCTTTTGAGGTTATTGACCAGGCCACGTGTCTATCCAAAAAAAACTCGCTTTTATGCCATTGCCAACAGCTTCAGAAGTGTTATGCCAAAAAGAGTTCACTTATGCTCTCAAATGTTTCCAGATGCCAAAAATACTAGAAAACTGTGATTGCTTGGCAATTCAGGGATTGAGAAGCTCATATGTCATAACAATAACTTCCTTCAACAAAGCCCCATCTTCCATAATGAATTTCCAAAGCCACTGGTGCTGCAAGCTTAAATATTGAGCCCTCAAATCCTTGACCCGGATCCTGACTGCTCTTTTCTCTATAGTAAACACTCCCCAATTTAACCAGATTGCCTTTTGCTACATACGTAAATCCATTTAATTTATTGTATCGTTTGTTTTTATTTAAGTTCTCAATCCATCCTTGTTTCTTGTTTGGTTTTAGGAAGTAGGGTGATATTTGTGCTTATTCTCTGTGGGATTCAACACTTGGGATTCTTTCCCTTTGCTACACTTGCATACGATTAGTCCTTTTGCCTTAGTTTATCTATTTGATTGATCATTTGGGGCTGGGCAAAACTCGGATCAATTTCTTAGTATGGCTATGAAGTAATGAAGCAAAGAAAGGAGAAACACCTCCAGAATTGGACAAAAAGAAAGAAGTAAATCTCAATTCTCATCCACTCGCTCTTGTCATGCCAAAAAGGATGTGGCGACGATAAATCCTTCTTTTTAAGTAAACTTAACAGGTTCCTTCCCCCTTTCTCTTCCCCTCCCATTGGTTCAATCAAACCTTTTTGATCTGAAGACTTGTTTAAACCAAACATATTATGTAGGGAATAAGATTATGCTGCTGATTCTAATCCCAGATTCTCATCAATGTAGAGTGGTCTTGCCAATTGTAACTGTTTGTGGGATCTTTAGGACCGTCAGATCCTCATGCACAATTCTTGCATTTCCCAAGAACACAAGAGCGGAAGGGAATTCAATAACACAAGCTAGAGTTGATACTCGCTACAAGATAAGAGAAAGCCCATGAAACTTACGCTAACTTATATTTACACATGTGAACCGAATAACCTTGTTTTGTCATGTATCATCCCCCTGTTCTCAGCATTGGCACCCACACCACTATTTGAAGACGGATGTCTTTGTTGTGCTAATTTCCAGAGCAAGTCACCAGAATATACCAAAATTATTCCATTTTCCAGCGGAGATGTACTGATTAGACATTTTAAGTAGGATATAACCCCAATCAGGTTAAGAGAGTACATAGATAAAGAAAAAGTTAGGAACCTGAAATATTTCAGCACAACCATGATAGGCTAGGGCATCTCTCTTAAGCCCAGGATGATAGGCAAGGTAAGGTTGACCTGAAGCTCGTAACCTGCAGAGAGGAATAAATAATTTTATGATCTGTTGACAAGAGAAACAAAAACTCTCCATGCAACCCAAAAAAAAAAGGTAAAAGAAAGAGGCAAGAAGTTGATCAATAAATTTTCATTTCATATGTAATTTCATTTTGTTCACTGACCAGCACCAAGTGCTGGAAATTTGCATTAGGGAAGATACAAATACTCAATTTGTTTACTGCACATGTAATGATGGGGAAAAGTCTACCAAAGTATCCACTTCATGTATACCTACCATGCTGCACCAAAAAACCAGCGAAAATGTGTGTATTTAAGTCTAAGTGGGTAACTTTTGAGCAAGCCAAGCAGAACTCTCAACTGCCTAGTCCATATGAAAATATCTAGCCTTTTTTTGTACTGGTAATTAGTAATTGAATCAAATCAGAAATCTGGTGCTAAGTTGAACTAACTTGTTTAGCTATATCTTTCACCAGTACCACACAAATTTGTTCTTTGTTAAAACAAAGGGCACATCTAAATATATAAGGTGAGTATGTAGGCTAGACTTGATGTTCTGTCAAGTCTATCCAACTATCTACATGAAAGATATTCTTTCCTCAAATTAAAATATATGAAAAAGCAAGTTCCTTTTTCATATGTCTTGAGCTCTTCTTCATAGTGTTGAACCAACTTCCTATTCCTTTCATACCAAAAGTTCAAAAAATGCACAGTGGACTAGCTTTCCACACTACTTTCCTCTCAGTCACTGTACTTCCTTATTCTTCAACTGAGTAGCACACTATTAAGTAGAACCCAATTGATATATTATGAAGAATACCACTGCCCATACTTGTGAAGTCGCTCTACAATGCAACAGTTAGTAGTCTGCACATTCTTCATCTTTTTTGCATCTGCAATGTGAATTTACAACAATCTAATTACTTCTTCTCAGATTGTCTTCTGTGAGAATCAAATTCCACACTGTATACCAACTTGTTTATGCAATAAGAAAAGTGTATGGTCCCACCAAATAAGTCCATACATTCACCAAACAAAATTTTCACCTTAAATATTATAACGAATTCAACCTTCCCAGTATTAGTATGATTAGTGTTACTAAAGGTCATCACCTGGCCTTACTTTAACATAATAATGGCTTCAACCTTTGCAGCGTCAATAAGATAAGTATTATTAGAAGTATCAGCTCATTGTTCAAAGTGACAGAGTCATGTGAAGCAAATAGTTATTGCCTTCATACTTCAATGAGACACAAACTGGACCTAACATGAGCATTCAATCTGATTTTAGAGTAGGAAAAGACGAAAAGAGAAAAAGGGGGGTATAAGTTAAGGATTTTGAGTGCTAAATAGTTATTGCCTTCATACTTTAATGAGACACAAAGTGGACCTAACATAGGCATTCAATCTGATTTTAGAGTAGGAAAAGATGAAAAGAGAAAAGGGGGGTAAAAGTTAAGGATCTTGAGTGCTAAATAGTAGAGCTCCACTCCATGTGTGCTTCGGCGTCCTCTTTCTCATCATTATCTTCTTTTTCTTCTCGAATTTGTGACCCGACATCTTCTAATAGACTAATACTACCATAATGCAACCTCCTTTAATAAGATTCTTTTTTCATCTCAAACAATGAATCTTTCTTTATCTCCTAGTATGTGGTCATTTTCTCCTGCAACTATTGATTCTAGGCTTCTTATTTGCTTCTCTCTTCCGCTCTGTAAACGTAGTTAGTAAATTACTAGAGGACTTAATATGAAACTGAAGATTACATATTCATCCGTTTTATGGTTTATCAAGTATAAGGTGCCCATCAATTTTCAATCGAAGTTATCCACTTTATGGTTGATCATTTGTATCTTGAGAGTCAATTTTGTAATGAAAGTTGTCTTTCTGTGGCCATCTTGAAAATAGATTAAATGATGTAAGAGTTGAGGAGTTAAACATACAAGTTTTTATTGCATTTTGATATTATCAGTACCAAATTCATATATTAGGTCTTTTTTTATATTTTCAGATGAACTTCTTTTTCAAGATAACTGAGAAATCCCAGAGGACCAGAGGCTCATGGTTCGAAATTCGGTGGATAAAGGACCTACCCCTCTACCCTTCTCTACTAAAATACCAGACTTCTGTCTGCAGCAGGAAACGAACCTGTGACGCACACCAAACCTATATTTCACGCATGGTGCTCTAACCACTACACCAAAGCCTGGGGGCTTGTATTTTCGATGGATTGTGCATTTCATTTAAGAAATGGGTGAACATGAACATCGCTTCTCCCTTTTCCCTAAAACTTTCATACATCTTCATTTTCTCTTAGATTTTTGCTTTCGGAAACATTACATGTGATGTCCTTCAACCCTTAGTGCAACTTAGATCTAAACAAACATATCAGTAAGATTCATCTTCCTGGACATTGTGATCTTTAAGGAATGAAAAAATTACACTTTCACCAGACATGTCTTTTCAACCTTAAAAGTATAAGCTTAGACATTCTTCAGATACTGGTGGTAAGTTATAAATTATTTTTTGTTTTGTTTTGATAATCGTGGTGTCCATACCACCTTCCACGCACCTCGACTAATTCCACAAGATACTTGTCACATCCCATCAGCAACAAGTACCAAGTAACTCTATCCACCAAAGCCAGGACAGATGGGAAGAACCCTCTATTGTTTTTTGTCTCCACTGGGATTTGAACTTGAGACCTCATGTCTCTCAACCACTTCATTGGCCACTAGGCCACACCCTTGGGTGCGTAAGTTATAAATTTTTTAAAACAATATTTTTTTTATGAACTCGAAAAAAAATGAGAACAAATTCTTTAAATCAAATATTAGCTACCAATTACCAGATACAAACCCTTTTAGTTCAAAAAACACTAAGTCCTAAGATGATAATAACTAAGATGGCAAATATCTTGATAAGAAAAGAAGATGGCAAATACAGAGTACAAAAATTTCAATTCCTTACCTTTCCACCATGAGCTTTCCAAGAGCTTCAATTTCTGGGCGAAATTGAAGGGCATGAAATGACACACGACATCTAAGCCTTTGATACTCAACCATGCTAGAAGGAAGGGCAGACTGAGAAGAAATAGAACTTGATTAGCTGGTCATTTTAGGCCAATACAAACTAAGCATCAGGCACATAAAATTAAATAGGGAATTATCAGTAATGATCATGTTAAACTCTCCTCTTAAGAAAATAAGCATGAAATATTCTTAATCCGGAGGTTATGCGAGTGAATGTTGGGCAGCTAATTTAAATGAATGCAGACACGTGAATGCTAAAATGGATGTGAAGTCATACAAGATTAAAAATGACAACATTATCCAAATAATGCAAGTGGTACATAATAAGAATGAAACGGAAGGTCGCTTGAGATAGTTTGTTCATGTGCAGCGTCGACCTCCAGATATACTTGTCCCTAGATGTAAAGATGATGAGTGAAGCAGTGTTGTCAACAGTGTGCTTAAGCCCTGAAACTGGGCTCAAAAATCATACCTGTAGACATCCTCCATCTGTCAATATTAGTCCAATGACCTTTGCTTTCTTCAATCTAGGTAAAACTTCAGACGTATAAAATCTTAGAGAAGCAGAACTTTTGGGCTTAAAAATTTGGTACTCTTTCCGTCTCCTAGCCTCCATCAAGATAGGTGGCAGACTCTTCACAATTGTGACATCATTTGCTAAGGCTGCTATAAACTGATCCTCATTATAGAGGTACGAAAAACTCTTGAAATTGGAACTGCAAAAATTAGATATAATTTAAAATTCAGGAATGTAAATAAAGCATCACAAAAATCCTCATTTTTCAAGGTCAAATTAACCAGGACCTAATGCCTTTTGAACGAGCACTTTCTTGAATCTCTGGAATTACCAGTGTGGCATTTAGAAGTCTTGATATGGCAACCAGATCAACAATCTATGAGAAAAGGACAACCTGTTAGGAACTCTTCATTCAACAATTTGGTGCAAAAAGGGTAGAAGTCTTTTCAACAATAAAATGAGCATACCGAGTTCCTGATCTTCTCAAAACTACCAGATATTTTTGCATAGATAAAGCCATTGTTCTGTTCAACAGCCACTGAAACCATGACAAAATAGGTGAAAAGAGAAAAATAAGTTCCAACCGATGATGGAGGTACTTAAGATTGTTGTTACAAAAAACACAAATAACTTTAAATGGTGAAGGCAGCAAGTCAATTTCAATTCCCAGATAGCCTGGACCAGAGTCTCCAACCTATAAGTAACTAGAAGTGTAGACCATAACTGCCAAGTGTAAATTCTATACCTTTGTAACCTAGAAAGCAACAGCACGTTAAACTTTAGTAAAATATGGTACTCCCTCCATTCCTTTTTCCCTTTTTGAGAACCGTGATGCCCAGGCCAACTTGCGCACACATTCCCTCCATTCCATTTATATGTTATTCTTTCATTTCCTGTTAGTCCCAAAAGGATTTAAATCGTTCTATATTCGGTAACATTGTACTAAGAGTACTTATGGTATGTTAATACATTTTCTGCTTAACAACTTTATTTCTTTCTTAAAACTCCATGCCCAATCAAATACCATCAATTTATCGAATAATGGAGGGAGTACTCTTCTCTTTTTGTTCAAAAATGTTTCCCGAAGATACTACTGCTGCTCCATCACCATCATTAGATACCATAAGATCATCTCTCCAATGCCTTCATTTCTTGCTTTATACAAAACACATTATGTTGCAGTATATTCATTGAGTTTCCAACTATGCAATTTATCATTAAATATTTGCAAGTAAAGTAAAAGAAGAGCATAAAAGAGGGATTCATAAAAATACATAATCTAGTCAGGTACGTGTGACTTATTCAGAACAGTAAATCTATTTCACTTTAAAAGCATGAACTCCCTAAATTGAAAGTTAAATTACATAAATACCCCTAACTTAAAAAACACCAAACTAAAAACAGCTCAACCTTCACACTACGTCATCGCGCTGCAGACTCCACCGAGAAACATCGCCTCTTCCAACGCCCACAATCTGAACCATTGGAAACTTCCAATAATCCCCAACAAATGCAACTCGTCACTTCTCCCTCCTTCTCTATTTATACCCACCAAACATCGCCTCCACGATTCCAACTTCTGAAGAAAACGAAAAGGTATGGCATGTTTCTTCTTCTAACACCAACGTTCTGCCTTTGTTTCGCACGCCCTCATCTGCACTTTATTATTCGACTTACAATTATGCGCTTCAGGCCAACATTGTTCCAGCTCCTGGAAAAGACAATCAAATATTGGAATTGGCTTTGAATTCCAGCCACCTTTAACAGTTGTAAGTGACTAAGGTCCACCTTCTTTGGTTTATCCTCGTGTTTATCGGCAAATTACATCTATTACCACACCTATGTTCCATCCGCTCCAGATACACCGCCCTCAAATATCCAACACTCCATAAATTAACATCAAATTGATTATGGACTGTTATTTTTGGCGCTGGAGTTCTGGACGCACCCAAACATTTTTCATCGCATTCTATCCCCTGTATATAGTTCCACTATCTTTAAGTTTCCAGGAATGCCAACTTTTGTCGATTCACGCAGGTTATAATATGCGCTCTCAACATAGGTGATATTCGGACCCTTTATACTGTAAACCGTTTCACATGTTCCACTAAATTTAACAAAACTACTTGCAGCACACTGTTATTGGGCTTATGAAATTGCTTAAAATGTACTTTATGATTCTTTTTAATTCTACTAAGACACAAAAACGCCGAAGTTAACATTTTACTCACTATTCCCTCTGTACCTTTAACCATCTAGATTCAGCAAACATAGCAACTGAAACTGAACTATCAAAGTAGAGTTTCCGATTAACAAGATACGGAAACACTCTGTTGTTTGGGTGATGAGAGTATTAGTAATTTGAAAGGGTTCGGTAATTTCATACAAGAATTCAAGGCACGAGAGCATTTTTCAAATGATAATCTTAGTTGACAACGAGGTAATATCATTGATACATTCACTTACATTGACCAACCTATTCTAGGCTTATGTATTGTGACGTGCGAGTCTCAATCTATAGAGGTATCAGGCAGCCTCCAGTATGTGCTTATAGAATATATTTAGAGTGTATTTGTTGATTCCTCACTTAATATGCTCTTTCCAAACTAGGGGCTTTTGGGATTTCAAATCTTTCCATGAGTAGTTTGCTGATCCATACAATGTTTCAAAAAGCACTAGACTTGCGCTCCTGGTACACTCCATGTTTTAGATGTGCAACATTATTTATTTAACCTCACTGCCACAACTAATATTAGAACTATACTTAAACAAGGTAGGCAAGCTACCTTTTGGGGGGAAATTATATCGCACCAGCCCTATCGAGTTTCAATCCACAAAATTACAAAACCAAAGCCCTTCACATATTTATGTTGTACAGTAACTAATTTCATCAGAAATGGAGGGTGTGAAGTCATAAAGGCCGAAAAGAAAGATATTACAATAACACCAAGTAAGGTAATGAAAAAAGCTAAAGAAGCGTTGTTAGCTATTACAATGGATGGGTTGTTGGCTGATACACAAGTGCCTTCTAACCAACTCTACAACTTTCCACAACAGCCCATTACTATTTACAGAATGTTACATGACACTAATGAAACTTTCATTGGTTGTATTCACTATTCACAGGTTCGGTTGAACGAGAGACGAGGTGGCAATCACCATGCAACATCAAAAGGCCACAACACTATAGTGTAGAGTTACGGGTTCCAAATGCTGATTCAAGTGCAATTACTTACTTAGAATTAATCAGAAAATTTGGCAACAAATTATTTGCCGAACTAATAAGGAACTTTGTAAAAGATGTTCAACATGACTGTCCAGCAACAAAATACAAAAAACAAGCAAGGCAGCCAGTCAATAGGGCGTAATGGAGTACTATTTGCAAACTTAACTTCGGTGAGCCGGAAACATGTGTTCCAACACTTCATTTAGATTATAACGGAACCATGCTTAAAATACAGCATAATTGCATATACGATGGATCTAAGAAATAAAGTGTGGACAGAATTGCACGGATAAAATATGTCAAATAGAATATGGAGATTATTCCACGGTTATATTGGGGCAAATATAGAACCAATATTGTTTCAACGGTCTATGAATTTCATCACTAGGCAAATACGTGCAACGCATGTGCGGTGAATCTGGTAACTAAAGAATTGCAAGGATTACCAGGATATGTACTTCTTGGATTTGGATAAGGGTGCAAGGGCTCCAATGACTTCACATTTCCCCACAACTTACGAAACGCAGGACCCTAAAAAGATGTAGCATTATATTGTCAAAACATATATAAACTCTTTAACAACAAAACAATAGATATCCACATTATTTATTAGTACTAGAAACAATAGATAACAAAGTTCCCAAACATTTTACATTTTGAACTCTTTGAAGTTCTGATCAGTCCAGATAAATGGTGCTATTTATACATAATTTGTAATATTCTCTACATGGGTCATTCAATTAAAATCATCAGCTTTTATCAAAACATAAGCAATTAAGCATAGGCAAGCAAATCAATTCAATAGATGTAGCTTTATATTGAATCTTAATGGAGTAGAAAGAGTGGATTACCTTTCTAGTAGCTAAAGTTGGAGTTAAATCCTCGGTAAAAACTGTAATTGCAGTGTATTGTACAAGATCAGCACTGGACTTTGCAAGAAACAAGTGAACAATCAATGAAGCAAATGATAACACCAAGCCTCCTAATGCTGCCCATTTTATTTTAGATTTCATCTCAACAACAACAACAACAATAATAATAATAATACAGCAAATCTGCAAACTCAATTTATTGACACAAGTTTGAGAAATGATTCAGCTGATAGAAGTGACGGAATTAGATCGGAAGTGATTTTGAATAGATCGAGGAGAAATTGAGAGTAAAGGGTTTAAGCGGATTTAGCGATTGGGACGACGAGGTGAATACAGCTTTCATCTTCTCCCATGAATGAATGTATACCAACACAGTAGAGCTTTCATCTTCTCTCCTATGAATACAGCGAGTAGCGCCACCAAAACATACCAAATTCAGTTCGATCAAACACGAAGATGCACAAAAACAAAAAAAAATCAAATCGAGTTTTTAAAATTAAACGAAGAACCAAAACCAGATGAAGAAGACAGGGTTAAGCACCGAATTAACACTTGGAAGTAACAATTTTTAAAATTAAATCTCTTACTAATTTTATTGTTCATGTAATTATAATAAGAAAAAAATACACATATTTTTTATTTGAACTAATCATGTTTTAATATTGACTTTAATTGTTTGAGAGATTTTATTAAATATTTAAATTATCAAATAATCAATTTAAAAAAAAAAATTGTATTAATTTTGAATATTTCTACATTAAAATCACTATAATATTAATTTTTATAATTAAAACTATTACGAAATATTATATAAATAAAAAATTATAATTTAGTTGATATATTCCATGAAATGAAATCTTAATTTCATTTTTGAAACACTTTTACCATAGTTTTGATAGTTAATATAATAATTGATTCCATTGAAAAAATATTAAAATTATAATTTATTACGTAACGTATAATAATTTATAAATATTTATTATTATCTTACAAAATGTTTAAAAAATGTGATACTATTTACTTTTTTAAAAAAAAAAAAGATAATTATAATATTTTTTTAAAAAAATTACATAAATAAATATATGTTAAAAAAATTAAATAAACATAATCCTCTTATTAAAATTTTGACTTTAAACCACTTATTCTCGTGAATCGGCCTGTTTTTGGAGCGCCACACACGTCAGCCAGCCGCTAGCAGGTGAGTTCAGATTTGAGAACAACTTCCAATGTGTCAAATCTAACATTTATTTATTTTAGAAGAACAAACAAAATAGCACTAACAGACAAAACAATTATAATAAAAAAGTTATTTTCCTTTTATAATATTTTCGCCTGTCTATCTATATTTCGTCTTTATGAAATTTTTTAATATTTATTATTTTATAAAATCAATGCTTGCAAAAATAGATTTTTTTAATATTTATTATTTTATAAAATCAATGCGTCAATTATATTTTCTTTGCCCTATTTACTTGTTTATATTTTCTTTTATATCTATTCCTATTTACTTGTCTATTTTAACAAATCAAGAAATAACAACAATCTTTTTCCTAACATACCCTTATTTAATTCTAGAAAATTTCTAGTACTACTAAGTTGTAATGCATGCTTTTTAGAATCAGAAAATACATTTATTATATTTGGGAAGTTGCATAATCTTTTAAGTTAAAGGTAAAAGATTATTGAAATTTGTTAGTCTTGAAAATATAAATTTGACCAACATAAGAAAACTAACTAATTTACTAATGTTTATTGATAAAATTGATTAATCAAAATAAATTTATTTACGTTCATTTATTAAAAATTTAATTTCAAAAAATAATAAATCAAAATACCATAATAAATTTACCATTAAATAGGAATTGGAGTAGTTTTTAATATTAGCTATTTAAGTGAAATCATATAGGATTGGAAGTGTCAATTCTTCTACCGGATTACTTCGGAGCACCATATTCTGAATAACATAACATGTAGTCCTGTTTTATAACTTTTTAAAATACTATATTATTATCATATCAAAATTAATTTATTATAATTTGATATTCTAAAGTTCTGTTTTAATATTTTGTGATACGGTAAATTGGTGATAATAGTTTGATCAACTTTAACTTACATATATTCGTATAAGAAAAATATGACTTTGGCTTTTCAATAAATATTTTAATTATATCATATTAATATCTTGCTACATATAAAAAAAAAAGTAAAAACAATTTCTCTTTGTTAACTAATCACCCTAAACGAATATTTGAATAACGATAGAGAAGTGAAAGTTTCAACATCTAAATAATTAGTTACTACTATTTTATATATTTGCTAATATATATGTGTTCGCAATAAATTTTCATAAGCGCTGAAAATTAACTACAAGCAAAATAAATGAAAGAAACTGTTATTTTATTAATGAATCTTGTGAGTACAATTATGTTGTTCTCTTGATTCTTCTCTCTTAATCTTCTCCAAGATTCGAGAGTCTTCGGTAGCGTATTTTTCGAACGTAGGAAGATGTAGACCTTCTTGAGATGTATCTGATCTCCGAAAACGTCCGAAAGCACTTCGTCGTTTCAAGTCAATCTACGAGAAGAACTCCATTGATCACTCCTTCGAAGAGTTATGTAGTTGATGTTGTAGCTTTCTCCAATTGCAAAATGCTTGTTAAGAGTTCTCTTGATTCTCTCTCCTAAGCTTCTCCAAGATTTGAGGGCCTTCAGTAGTGTACTTTTCGAATTGTTGGATGATGTAGACCTCCTTGAGATGTTATCGATCTCCGAGAACGTCGGAAAGCACTTCGCCATTTCAAGTCGATCTCCGGAAAGAACTTCGTTGATCACTCCTTCGAAGAGCTATGTAGTTGATGTTGTAGCTTTCTCCAATTGCAAAATGCTTGTCGAAGAGTTTTCTTGATTCCTCATGAATGTCATGTCCATCCCCTATTTATAATTATACGGGGTGGACGAGGTTGCTTGTGATTGACCAAAGGATGTCATTTTGACACTTGGCAGATTGTGATTGGTTCTTGCATTTGACTAGGACTATCACCTCATTTGAACACGTTGTGTCACCTTGTTGGTCTTGGATGCCTAGTCATTGTGACACGTGACATGGGTTTGGGCTTCAGGTGAAATGGACTTTGAATTTGAATTTAATAAGATGGACTTATTTATTTGTAAATCCAAATTAATCATTCAGCCTAAATGAACATGGATTTAATTTAAATTTTATATAAATTTAATCCAGTACAATTTATGTATCTACAATATATATGCATGTATATACGTGAATGTGCGTAACGTGAATGTGCGTAAGTAAGTACATTTTATAAGTAATTATATACTTAGTACATTATTCAACATTTTGATAAAGAAAAATTATAAATGATAAATATTATTTTAAATATCAAAATTGTTTAAAACTTCATATATCAAATACCATAAGATCTAAATTATGATATTTAGAATTTTAAATTTCTACCCTATGATCCCTACCGGTAAAGTCTATTATCTTCCATCTAGTTTGCTTAAGAGTAAATCAATCAAAGATGAGTAATAGCTAAGCAATAGTGATTACACTGATAAGTGTTAATAACTATTTATTAGGTCAAACAAGTTGTTTAAACCAAATGAACTAGGATCGATGGACCTCGTGGCTCACGAGATCTGTCTCTTGTCATTCAATTCATATTTAAATATCTAATTTTAAAAGAAAATAAGGTAAATATATCCCACAATTTTATTATTTAGAATTGATATATCCCGTATTAATAAAATGACATATATATATATATATATATATATATATATATCTTTATTGTCTAACAACTAATGCATATATATCCTTTTCGTTAACAAACTTATGTTTACTAAATTTAAAAAAAAAAAGTCGAATAGTATAATGAAGGACAAAGTCACCTAATAAACAAAGCTTAAAAAATATTTTGGCCCATCTGGAAAAAAATCCTAATATTAATTTTTATATTTTAAAAATATCAAGTGACCTAAAAAATCACCTTAACCATCTTTTTACCCCTTTAGATCCTATCCAATATGGAGAAAAACGATCCCTCTTTTATTCAGTCATCATTTTACAGTGCTTGAAGTTTCATATGGCTTACAAAAATGAAACGATTCAAGAGAATTGTTTACATTAGTTATAGCCAATTTCCATTTTTTTAAAAACGAAGGCTTCTTATGTAATTTTATAAGTGAAGTACTAGTTTAGTTATCAATTACTTAAATATACTTAAATTTATAATATTATGTATCTTATCAGATTTTAATGTTTCTAGATACGTTCAGATACATATATTTTGAATATATGGATTAAAATTAGGTGTAATTTATTCTAGATACATTGTATTCAAGTGGATTCACATGTATTTGAGATACATAACAAATCTCGCTCTTCCATGTATTTGGTATCTCTGATACATGTGACTCAAACTATATCTAGTGTGTATCTAGTGTGATTCTCATTTATCTGGATACATACAAAACTCGCTTGCCTCCCTCCCCAATCTTGCTCATCTCTATCCCTATTTTTGTGTACTTGGTAGCAAAAATACATGTATCTAAGTGCATTTTATTCAATATGTTTGTAGAAAACACTTAATTAGTGGTAAAATACGTAATATTTTGAAAGTATAGATAATGATAGTATATATGGTAGTGAAGTATGTCCAGTTATATAGTTTTTCCTTTAAAAAATTCAATAAAAATGATTTCATGGACGTATATGTAATATGTTGATATTATATAAATAGTTATGTAATGTATCAATAGTCAATATTATAAAAAAATAGTATTATTCATGCACTACATACTATAATAATTCATCTTCCTTAAAGAAATGATTTTTTAATAAATTTCTATCAATTCAAATTTTGATGATTCAGTCTAAAATGATTTGGAGAGAGATCTAGTTGTTTAAAATATCACCAAACATAGATATGATGTAAATTTACCGAAATACGTCAACTATGTATCATTAGTAAAAAATAGATAAGAAATAATACATTTAAATTTGTTATGAAATCAAACATACGCTGATTAATCTTGATGTCAAGAGTTCCTTTGTTATTAAGCAGTCTAGGGGTGTTCGTGGTTCGATTAGATCAGTTATTAATTAAAATTAAAATTAATATTAAATTAATCTAGTCCGTTTTTTAAATTTCTAAAATTAAATCAAACCAAACGGAAAAAATAATTGTCGGTTTGGTTATTGTCAGTTTCATTCAGTTTTTCTGTTTTTTCCGATTTGAAAGTAAATTTTTTGATGACTTATATGTTTTGATAGACATAAACACCTAGTACATGATTAATCCACGTGAAAGCTATTGTCAGTTCAAATAAACAATACTAAAGTTATTATTATACAAACGAAGTGATTCAATTAAGAAAAAATATGAATATCTTATGTGAGGTGGGGTAGGTAAAGACTAAAATAAAAGATTTTGATGGACTTGGACCTAGGATTGTAATAGTTGGGCTAAAATTGAAATGTTGAAATTGTAAAAACCATAAATTTAAAGACTTGAGTTAACTAAAGTTTAACAAAATCTTTATATTTTATTTATGAATAATATATAAATAATTATAAAGTTTATATATCTAATTTATCGGTTCGATTTAGTTATTTTTGCGGTTGTTTTTTAGTAAAATCAAAATCAAACCAAATAGTATCGATTTTCAGTATTTAAAAATCAAACCTAACCAAATCAAACCAAAAATCAATTTTTTAAATCAGTTTAGTTTGAATTGCAATTTAATTTTATTTTTTAACCATAACCATGAATAACCCTAGTTGACAACCACCTATATAAGGTATTTTTTCCGCATATAATACACCCCACTAATACACTAGTTAGGAAAAGAATAAAAACTTCAATATCCTTAATTTAAAATATAAATAAACATATTATTAATTAGCTTACAATATTCTTTTAGAAACAAAAACAAAAGCTTGTTTTATTTTATATTTTTATAACTCTTTGAATTAAAAATCTCCATGCACTATTTGATTTTCCAAGAAGCTGAAGAACTTTGTTTGTCCAGACTACAATTTTTGGACCAACACACATAAAATTGTCCACAAGGCAAATGATTGATTTTTTGCCTAAAACCCAATGCAATTAAACACTAGAACATCAATCAAAACCTAAACCTAGGTCTACAACTTATATTCTTGGTCTTTTGTTTGAATTTTTATCTCAGAATTTTCCTTCATTTGATGGATATAGACATTTTAAGAAAATTTCCCCTCATTGACCCTTTCAAACCTATTACTACTATTACAAGACAAAACATTTTGATTTTGATTTGATGGTTTAGATTGGATTAATTTCATTTATTCAAGGCACCTAGACAAGACTCTTGCAAGGTCTACGTTATATTCAAAATTATACTAAAGTTGTCGATCAAATTCCAACTTGCATATATTCTACAATCTTTACACTATGTCCTTTTGATATGACTAGACCCTTTAACATGTTCAAATCAAACTAGGTTACATATTTCTTTCGTTTCGATTTAAGTATTTTAGTTTGATTGAACACGATAACACGTAATTTAAAAAATAAAAAAGATATTTTATAATCTTGCAATTCTCTATTACTTTAAAATGTGTGTAATGTATTGAAATGTTCTTTGAATCTTGTAATTTTGAACTTACATGTAGAATGTTTGGATTGTCAACTTATTAAGTATAGAAAAAAATTAGAATTTTGAAAAGGATTAAAAAAAAAAGATAATTAAATTGAAACGAAGAAAGTACCCGTTTAGGCTTAGGGGTAAGTAGTATATCTTCAAAGGCCTCATTTGTTTTCATTAAAATTAAGAGATCTGAATCTGAATACACATCTGAATATTAAGATTTGCATTAAGATCTGAGTGTTTTGATCTATATAATGTTGACACCCAATTTTGGCCTTTCACAATATAAATTAGTCATCGAGCATCTTAAATTTCAAACGATTTGAAATAATTAACTTTATAAAATTTTAAATATTTTTCGAGTTATTTTAAGTAATTTCGTCATTATTATAAATTTTAAAATGTTAAAAATATTTTTTTTATATTCTATATAATTTTGCATACATTTATTATATAAATGCTTAAAAAATTATCTCAAAAGATTTTAGTTTAACTTAATATTTGATTAATTAGTTTAGCTAATTTATAGTTTATATTTTGAGTTAATTATCTTATAATAGAATTAATTATTTTATTTCGTTAAGATTAAGAAACTCCTTATTAATTTATAAATAATTTTGGGTCACTTCTTAAACCCTTCAAAAGACCAAGTCTTGGGCCCTCTTTCTCTGAATTGCCAGCAGCCCATTCCAATTCCAGCCCAATATCTCCAACCCTTTACTACACAATCAGCCCATCAACCAACTTCCTCAATTCTATTTTTCCAGCACATTATATTCCCAAGCCCAACAAGAATCTAGCTTATAACTCTCTTATGCAGAAACAATACTTACAGCATACATACACAATATACAAAACCGACCCCACCCCCAATTTTTCTTCTTCTTCCTTGTGTGAAACCCAGAAAATCAGGAAAAAAAAAATCAACGAAAATCCCTGCAAATCACGAGAATCCCGCAGCAAATCACGTCCTCTTCCCCTCTTTCTTTCTTTTCCGTTGAAAATTTGGTACCATGGACAACTTTGAATCTTATCTCTTCAAGATTTAAATTTGAAAAATCACTCCCAAATCGACCCCGAATCCTCTATATAAACCTCCATCTTCTTTAGTGTTAGGAGGTAGAGAAGAATTGTGGTGAGAAAACTAAAGTTAGAGGAGATCGGATATTTTTTTTTAAAAAAAAAATATGATTTTGAGGTCATATACGAAAAAATAGTCTAGATTGGATTTTATAGAATAATAGTATTCTAGAATTTTAAGTTTGTTGTTTTGAAACTTGAAGTTTCGTCAAAATTTCTCGTGTGGTGGTGGGTTCTCCTCCAAGCTCGTTCATCCCGGAACGCTGCCCCGATAAAGGTAATATTCATTCCATTTTGTATTCCATATGTTTCAATCTCTAGCATGAATAAAAAAAAAAAAAATCCAATTGTTTGATTATATTTTTTTTTCCAGATCCTTACATACTTTTCTTGTTTTTTCATAAATGGTTAAAAATTATGATAGTGTTATTGTGATAATTAAGTTCCTTGGTTTGATGATGTTATATTTTTTTTACCTAATTTTTGAGTTTTACAAGTGTTTGTTTACCATGATAATTTGGGTGCCTAGTTTGTTTTGATTTGTTGTAAACTAGTGTTGGGTTTGATGATGTTATATTTTTTTTACCTAAATTTTTGAGTTTCACAAGTGTTTTGTTTACCATGATAATTTGGGTGCCTAGTTTGTTTTGATTTGTTGTAAACTAGTGTTGGGTTTGATGATGTTATATTTTTTTTACCTAAATTTTTGAGTTTTACAAGTGTTTTGTTTACCATGATAATTTGGGTGCCTAGTTTGTTTTGATTTGTTGTAAACTAGTGTTGGGTTTGATGATGTTATATTTTTTTTTACCTAAATTTTTGAGTTTTACAAGTGTTTTGTTTACCATGATAATTTGGGTGCCTAGTTTGTTTTGATTTGTTGTAAACTAGTGTTGGTTTGATGATGTTATATTTTTTTTTACCTAAATTTTGAGTTTTACAAGTGTTTTGTTTACCATGATAATTTGGGTGCCTAGTTTGTTTTGATTTGTTATAAACTAGTGTTGGGTTTGATGATGTTATATTTATTTTTTTTACATAAATTTTTAGTTTTACAAGTGTTTTGTTTACCATGATAATTTGGGTGCCTAGTTTGTTTTGATTTGTTGTAAACTAGTGTTGCCATCCTAAGAGATTGGTCTCCTACCATTGACTTAAATGTAGCTCTTTGTCATGTAATCTATCAATTTGATAGTCATCTTTAATTTGTTAAGTGCCAGTTGCTTTATAATTCATTAGTTATGATAAGTTTGGTTGGCCATGATTCGTATTCCCCTTAACTATCTTATGTGTTTTTTAGTCAAACTGATTGTGTAGTTAGTCATGCCTATTGTTTAATTGTTTATTTAATGAATAAGCTCTTTTCCTAATCCTTGTTGTCTTTTCCCTTTGCATGAACTCTATTTCGAGATGAGTCTGCTAAGGCTCTGTCTTCCTTGCATTATTTCGTTGAATCAAATTCAATAACATCTATATTTGAGTTATCCCCGTCAATATCCGACGATGCCGAAAGCTGAAACAGGCCTCGGAAAGTTCAAAAACGTACATGTATATACAGCAGTATACACTGGTATACATGGTGAATATTGATGTACATGTCAAAAAAAAATATACAGGTGCTAGAGGTTGAAGTGATCTGCATATATTCGATATACAGACCAAGATACAGGAAATGAGGCAGATATACGCGTTGTATACATAGATATACAACTTGTGTATACAAAAACGGGAATTGATTTAAAAATCAAAAAATCAGCAACTTTGGCCCAATGTTTCTGGGCAGTAATAAGCCCAAATTGGTTGCAGCAGGCCCAACTCTTCTTTTATCTCTTACTCATAAATTATTCAATTGTGATATTTTTTTTTAATTTATTTAACCTTAACTTGACTAGCCTAATTAAAATCCCCAAAAGATGAACTATTTTCTTTATGTTAGTTTATTTCAATATATTTTTTATCACTCTCATAATTTTCATGGAATACATTTAGTCAAAAATTTTGTTAATTAAAAATGGTTTTTCATGCTTAAATTAATGAATTGTGGTTTGACGTTATTATCTTTTAAAATGATTAAAAACAATAATAATCTAATTCAGTTCTATTCACTTATAATCAATTTCAAAAATTCTAATTAAGTTTCCATTTTCTTAAAATAAAAAATAAAAAATAAAAAAAGTTAATCTTTGTTTAAATATTTTTTTTAAAGTTGAACGAATGACGTTAATCATTATTCGTATATTATATCACGTTTCTAAGAATAGTAAAAAATAATAATTGACCTAAGTCATAGGATAACCGCATGTTAGCGGGCGCTTCAAATGCCTTAAAAACCTTCTTGAAGCGTAAATAAGAACCTCTTACCCATTTTCTCTAAATTTATTAAGGCTTAATCTGTTAGAGTCTTTTTAAGTTAAGTTTTCTTAATTTCTTTAAAAAATTAAGTGGCGACTCTTTTCTAAGTATTTTTCTCAAATTGTTTTATACTTAGAAACATTTCAAAAAAAGTGATTTTTCTAAAGATAGTAAAAATTACGGCATAACAGAAATGGCGACTCTGCTGGGGATTTAATAGGTTCTAACCATAATAGACTTAGGTTAATTATTAATGTTTTTAGCATATGGTTACTTATTTGCTTATATTGCATGCTTAATGTTTTATTTTTATAGTTATGTGATATAAATTGTTTATTTGTTATTATTTTCATGAATTGTATATGTGTTACTGCTTTATAAACTGTCATTCCGTTCATACTTCTCCACTTATTGGAAATTCACACTATCACACGTACACGCGAGGTGTGCTTTGTGCACCCGCAAACTTCTTTCAAAGTTCCTAAAGTTAGGAGAGTTGGCATATGCGCGGGGTGTCCGGATCTTTTTCCGCGTAACCGCGTAGCCTTCTCACTCGAGTTGTCCACTCGGGAACCTTGTGTCTAGAAAGCCAAATCTTAGAAAACATAAGATAGAGCTAAACCACCCCTCAATTTAAGTCATGCATGCATATGCCTTAGATGGATCGATCAAGGGTATCGATTCAACATTTAAGAAGTCCACCCTTACGTCGATGGGTTTTTACGACCCAACGACCAACAAGCATGTTTTGTGCAACGTGATAATGATAGACGGATCCAAGCCTAAATTTGACATAGTGAGTTTGGATGTTATGTGTTATTTTATTTTATTTTATTTTTTTAAAATTTGCAGATGAATTCAGTCCCTCAAGTGCCCATAATTAGGATGGTCGAGGGTTTTCCGTACAAATTGAAGACCTGGTGGGAAAATTTTACTCCAAGTGAAAAGCTAGCAATTGCAAAAAGGTTGGGGTGCCTTCCTATGCTATTCAAGGTTAACCCAGACAAACATGTGATTAGAGCGTTGATTCAGTTTTGGGATCCGGACCGTGTTGTGTTCACGTTCAAAGACTTTGAACTAACACCTACATTGGAGGAAATCTATTATTTTACCAGTTTGAAGTATCGAGGAAAAGTCAAATTATCCCTCACAGTCAATCAGGGAAGAAATTTCTTCGCTACTTAGGACTGAAAAATGAAAAGAAACTTCGATGCTTCGAACATAATTGGGTTTCTCTGGATTACTTATATGAAAGGTATGGACGCTCGAATAGTTACAAAGTGTTCAGGAAAGAATTCTCTTGCACTTTTGTTCATTGGCAAGCTAGACGTCCTGTTGCATTTGCTGTAGCTTTACTGGGAACTTTAGTGTTTCCACGAGAACATGGTCATATCAGCACCTGCATATGTTCAGTGGCTCGTGTACTTTTTGAAGGTGTTAATGGCGAAGATCTTACTCTAGTTCCCATGATTTTAGCAGAAATATTTCGAGCCCTTGGAAAATGTAAGAGAGGGGAAACAAACTTCTTTGAAGGTTGCAACCTTATTTTACAAGTATGGGCAATGGAACATTTTCATAAGCGTAAAAATATGGATGACATATGCTTTAGCAACGTAAATCATATTGACAGTTTTTTCGACAGGACAAAAATGTTTGTATCTCCGGTTGGTACTAATGATTGGTATGAATATCTTGCCTCCCGCACCAGTGACCAAATTCAGTGGAAATATCCATTACTCTCGCATTCTCCGGCATATATCAGATGCAAGAGGTCCTACTATATTGAGCTTATTGGGTTGAAAGGTCTTCAACCATATGCTCCGGTGCGCGTACTTCAGCAATTTGGTCGGGCACAAGTAATCCCTCTTCGAGCCAACATGAAGGTTTCAGAAGTTTCCTTGGACCAAACTTCGAGGTTCCTAGAGCCAGAAAGATACTTCATGAATGGAACAATATTCTCACGATGGATATAGGAAAGGGTCCCGAAAGAGAAATTCCAGAATATCAGGTGTGGCTTCGAGAAGATCGCAACAGCATGAGTCCAGAAGGAGAACAGGGTTTTGAGGATATTGGGACGACGATCTGGATAAGGCATTCTCATCTCGGAACCAAAGCAGTCACCCCTGAAATGTGGGCTCAAATGGAAAGTATAATGCAGTATTTGGATAATGCTGGAGCAGGGCCTAACAACGTGGAAGCGTCATCATCACTTTCTCCACGGGCATGATTGATAACAACATTCAGCCTGAATCTTAGAATTGTCCTTATTTTGTGTCATTTTTATGTATTCTCTCCTTGTTGTTGGTATTTAATGGATATTTTGTCTTTGTGTCCCAAACTCGAGTTGTCACAAATTAATGGCTTGGATCAATCTATCATAATCACATTATGTTTGACGTTTAGGCCTACCTTTGGCATAAAAGGTCACAAGTCTAGGACGCGATATAAATTGTTTGTGTGCTGCTTAATTGTTGTGTGTTGTGATGTGTTATTTTGTCTAAAGCAGAATTAATCCACTATTATTCTTAGAGCACTTTAAGCATATATTAACATTCACAACAACAAAGTCCGTCCAAATTATTCTTGAAGTGTCGTTTAAGTTTCTCAAAATTATATCAATCATTTACTCCAAATCTCTCTCTCTCTCAAAAAAAAAAAAAAAAAAAAAAAAAACGTCAACATACCAATCTCATCTATTGCTTCGGTTAATGACAGAAAAACTAAAGAGTGGAAGAATTTAACAGCGTTCTATGCAAGTCGACCTTTCTAAATTCTATCACAGAAAGATTCGTTTCCATTCGAGTCCTCCCGTTCACCCAAAATATTTCCGTGGATTAATCTGCTCGAAGCAAAATAACACTTATATGTTTTATTTTTATGTCATTTTATTTGCATATATCTTTAAAAATAAAGGCTAACATATGTGTCTTTTGAGTGATTTTTCTATACAGGTAAAAACTGATCTGTGTTGAAATCAAACTGGCAGACCATCCCTACTTTACAAGATCTAAAGCAATCATACCATCCTTCCCTGATCACTCTTTGGATAAAGGCAAAAGCAAAATGACTGGTACTCTGAAGAAATGGGAATGGTCGATGTGACCATCAGAAATGCTGAACCACTGATCAGAGTGAGTTGATCTCCAGTTAATGCAACGTATTGCAGATATGCAGGAAGAGCTTCAACAAACCAAAGATTTGGCCAAACTGGCCATTGCATCGAATGAACCACCCCTTGAGACTAGAAGACCTCCTCTTTATTTTCCATTATTAAGTTCTCCGTTACCCAACTATTTCCCAACCCATACCACAGGACCCATCACTTCCACTCCTAATCCTCATACCATTGATTAACTGTATCCACGCTCCTTACACCAGCACTTCCTACCAAACACCACCACCAATGCCAAATCAGAACCAAGCACCTAACACTAATCACTCCCAAAACTTTACGCCAACCTACCAAATCCCCCCCTAGTCTCCAATAATTCACGTGTTTTGCCTAGCCAGCCGACATACCCTTCTGTAACATTCCAAACTCCACCAGCCAATGCAATCCCTGAACCATGTTCTAGCTTTCCCGTTCAACCAGAGGTGGATCACTATGAAGAGATGGAGAAGGAGTGGAGGCTGAGAGAAGAAAAACGTGAGCAAGAAATGAATGTCATGAAGGAGGCCATCTCTGAAGCAGTTAAAAGTGTTCAAACTTCAAGAAAATCACAGGACTTGAGTATGAAGACCTATGCATGCACCCTAACTTGGAAATACCCGAAGGTTACAAAATTCCAAAATTTGAAACCTTCAATGGTATCGGCAATCCCATGGCTCACTTGCGAGCTTATTGTGACAAACTTGTGGGTATTGGAAGAAATGATGCATTAATTATGAGGTTGTTTAGTCGAAGTCTGAGTGGAGAGGCGTTAGAATGGTTCACATCTCAAGAGCTCCGTCAGTGGTCTACATGGGGGGCTTTGGCCAAAGATTTTCTGGAAAGATTCCAGTTTAATGTTGAAGCTGTTCCTGATAGATACTATTTGGAAAAAATCAAGCAAAAGACCACGGAGGACTATCGTGAATATGCATGTCGCTGGAGGAAAGAAGCTGCAAAGGTACAACCTGTGATGACTGAAAGCGAAATAACCTCTGCTTTTATTCGAGCTCAAGAGCCCGAGTATTATGAAAGGATGTTGCCCATGATGGGACAGAAGTTTTCGGAGTTGATCAGAATGGGAGAAGCCATAGAGGATGGTCTCAAATCTGGAAAGGTTACAAGTCTCACTGCTTTGCAGGCCGCCAACAAATCCTCGACATCTATGGCCACAGGACTTTCTAGGAAAAAGAAAGAGGATGTCTCTGTTGTATCTTTTAGCCCAAGGCCAAGACCACAAAGGTATTTTGGGTATGGTTCTGCCATTGGAAACTCCAACCGATTCTCCACCGCAAATAGTTACCAACCACCTCCACAAGATCCACTTCCAATCTACTATGCACAACAAAACTACCAACCATCACCACCTATCTATCAAAATCAACCACCTACTTACCAAAATACACCACCAAATAACCAAACCAATGTACCAGCCTACCAAAGTCCTGGACAAAACAACCCAAATACCAATACTTTACCCCGCCCTAACCTCGAAAGAAAACCTCCAAGAATTTTCACTCCTTTGGCAGAAACACGTACCCAACTCTTTGAGCGTTTGAGAGCGGCAGGATTGATCCAACCAGTAGACGCAAAGACAATTAATCCCACAACAAAGTTCTTTCGAGCGGATCAACGATGCGCCTACCATTCTGGAGGAGCAGGACATGATACAGAAGGGTGTATCAATTTAAAACATAAGATTCAAGATTTGATCGATAATAGAGTCATCACTCTTCAGGCCCCTGCCCCCAATGTAAATCTTAACCCATTACCGAATCATGGGGGAGCGACCATCAATATGATTGAAAGTGATGAAGATTGGCTCGCTAACGGGACTGTCGGTGAAGCAAATGTCAACTCACTCATACCAACAGTGGCCTCTTTGACCATAAAGGCCCGTCCAGAGTTTGTTGTAATAACTGCGCCTCATCAGGCATTCGCTTTGGCAAAGGAAAGAAACAACGAGCAGCCCAAAGAAAAGTTTGTTGTCCAGGCGGCTACGGCTCAAGGGATGACACGTTCTGGAAGATGTTATGTTCCAGAAGAGTTAGCTCAAGAAACACGAAGGAAGGAGAACCAAAAAAGGCCGATCACAGAGGGTGAGGCTGAAGAGTTTTGGCGAAGAATGCAGCCTAAGGAGTATTCCATTGTCAAGCATTTGGAGAAAACTCCCGCTCAAATTTCTGTTTGGGCTCTATTGATGAGTTCTGAGTACCATCGAAAAGCATTGTTGAAGGTACTCGATGAAGCATATGTACCGACGGGAACAAGTGGTGAGAATCTGGCAACTATGGTTAGTCATGTCATTGGGAGTCACCAAATCTCTTTTCGAGAAGAGGAGTTACCAATCGAGGGAGTGATGCACAACCGTGCCTTGTATACCACTGTCAAATGCAGGGACAAATTTGTAGCTCGAGTGTTGATTGATAATGGTTCAGGACTCAATATTTGCCCGTTATCAACCCTTACTCAACTAAATTATGATGTTGGGAAAATCCGCCAAAGTCGCATGAATGTAAGGGCGTTTGATGGTTCACAAAGAGAGACCATGGGGGAGGTAGACTTATGTATCCAAATGGGGCCTGCAGAATTTGTCACCGAATTCCAAGTGATGGGTATATCCACAAGCTACAATATGTTGCTAGGAAGGCCATGGATCCATGCGGTTGGGGCAATACCATCCACATTGCATCAACTTTTAAAATTCATCTGGGAGGACCATGAAATTGTCATTCATGGTGAAGGGAGTAATCGTAGTTACCCTGGCTTCTCTGTTCCAGTTATTGACGATTCATCTCAAGGTACTGACTTTCACATGGTGGAGATAATGAATGCTGCTTTTGAAGACATAACACCACAAATATCAATGCCGCCGGTGTATAAAATGCTTGCCACAACCATGCTAAGAAGTGGTTTTGAGCCTGGACGTGGGTTAGGCAAGAATTTGGATGGCATATCCGAACCTCTTCCTATACCACTTCAAAATTTCCGCTTTGGCGTTGGTTATACCCCAACAAAGGAGGAGTTATTTGAAGCAGAAGCAAGGAAGAAGCATGACCCTGATCTATCAAAGCCTATTCCAAAATTGTACCAGTCATTTACTGCTAAAGCCTTAGAGCCTGAGATTGATGGTCTGGTGGAAGGGATGGGAAGATTGTTTGATGAAGAAGATTGTGCTGTGATCTTGGAAGAATGCACCGCGACACCCACCATCCGAGATGCCAAACCTGAAGAGACGCTACAGAATTGGGTGGCCACTCCACTTATGATTCATCGAATTGCTTGGTAGACAAAGACAAGATTTGAAGTTTTACTTTTGAAAATCGGTGTAGTTCGGACGAGGCCCGAAACAACCCTTTATGTCACTTTATTTTCATCGTAATGTTTTAAAAAGGAAATGGCTCACGTTGACATGAGTCATGACCAAAGTTTGTACGCCTTTTTTCCAATGAAAGCCTCGTTTATTTTAAATTAATTATCTTGCCTTTGCAAATTACTCTCTAATATATACATTCAAACTCTTTCTATCTAACATGGTTGATTTATTTTTCTTTTCAGTAAAAATGAATCTAAACTTGCCAATGTCATGACATGTCACGAACACGGTGAACCAAGTAAGGTAAATGAAGATGAATGGGAAGAATATGATGAGGAAACTATGATGCCTGAACACCTTACCGAGGACTTAAGAAACCTTGAAGATGATAAAAAGCCCAACCTGGAAGAGACAGAGATAGTCAACTTAGGAGATGACGAGTCGGTTAGAGAAACCCGAGTCAGTAGCCATTTGACAGCAATAGAAAAGGAAAAATTGGTCGAGCTGCTCAAACAATACATCGATGTGTTTGCCTGGTCTTATGATGATATGCCAGGATTAAGCACTGATATTGTTTCCCATAAGTTGCCTATCAATTCAGAGTATTGTCCGGTAAAGCAGAAAACTAGAAAATTCAAGCCCGATCTAAGTTTAAGAATAAAAGAAGAGGTCATAAAGCAGATCGAATCAAAGGTCGTCGAAGTAACCAAGTATCCCACTTGGTTGGCTAACATTGTGCCAGTGGCGAAGAAAGATGGAAAAATCAGGATATGCGTGGATTATCGGGATCTCAATAAAGCGAGTCCAAAAGATAATTTCCCGTTGCCAAACATCCATATACTCATTGATAATTGTGCCAAGCATGAGTTGCAATCTTTCGTGGATTGTTTTGCGGGATACCACCAGATCTTAATGGATGAAGAAGATGCAGAGAAAACAGCATTCATCACACCTTGGGGAGTCTACCATTATCGAGTGATGCCGTTCGGCCTCAAGAATGCTGGAGCCACTTACATGAGAGCTATGACCACCATATTCCATGATATGATCCACAAAGAAATTGAGGTGTATGTGGACGATGTTATCATAAAATCCCGCGAGAGTTCGGATCATCTGACGCACTTGGAAAAGTTCTTTGACAGGTTACGTAAGTATGATTTAAAGTTAAACCCAGCCAAATGTGCATTTGGAGTACCTGCAGGGAAGTTACTCGGTTTCATAGTTAGTAGAAGAGGTATCGAGCTTGATCCTTCCAAGATCAAGGCAATTCAAGACTTACCTCCTCCAAATACTAAGAAAGAAGTAATGAGTTTTCTGGGAAGACTGAATTATATCAGTCGATTCATAGCCCAATCAACGGTGATCTGTGAACCCATATTCAAGTTGCTACGAAAGGATGCGCCAACCAAGTGGACCGAAGAATGTCAGAAGGCTTTTGACACCATCAAAAGTTACCTTTCAAAACCACCAGTACTGGTACCACCACGCAAGGGTAGTCCTTTGTTATTGTATTTGTCCATCTCTGACAACGCATTTGGGTGTGTATTGGGACAACATGATGAAAGCGGAAGAAAGGAGAGAGCTATATACTATCTGAGCAAGAAGTTCACATCCTATGAGGCTCGTTATACCCTCTTAGAGAGAACTTGTTGTGCTTTGACTTGGGTTGCTCAAAAATTGAGACATTATCTGTCGGCTTATACAACACATCTTATTTCAAGAATGGACCCACTAAAGTACATATTTCAGAAGGCAATGCCCACAGGAAAGCTAGCAAAGTGGCAAATGCTGTTGAGTGAGTTTGACATTGTGTACATGACTCAGAAAGCAATCAAGGGCCAAGCCTTGGCCGATCACCTTGCTGAAAACCCAGTAGATGAAGGATATGAACCACTTAAAACGTATTTCCCTGATGAAGAAGTATTGTTTGTAGGGGAAGACATATCAGAATCATATCCTGGGTGGAGAATGTTCTTTGATGGAGCAGTTAACTCTAGAGGATCAGGAATTGGAGCAGTATTGATATCTGAATCAGGACAACATTTTCCAGCAACAGCGAAGCTTAGATTTCGATGCACTAATAACATGGCTGAGTACGAAGCTTGTATTCTTGGCATCAAAATGGCTCTTGACATGAATGTTCAAGAATTACTGATAATTGGTGATTCAGACTTGTTGATTCATCAAGTTCAAGGAGAATGGGCCGTGAAGAATCCTAAAATCTTACCTTACGTACAACTGGTACGGAGGTTATGTAAAAGATTTAGGAAGACCGAGTTTAGACACACCCCGAGAATACAGAACGAGTTTGCTGATGCCCTCGCAACCATATCATCCATGATACAACACCCAGAAAAGAGTTACATTGACCCACTTGAGATAGGTTTAAAAGAACAACCAGCACATTGTTTACATGTGGAATCGGAATCGGATGGAAATCCATGGTATATCGATGTGAAAAAGTATATAGAAGCTGGCGAATACCCGAAAAAGCAACAAGTATCCAAAAGAAAACAATCCGAAGAATGGCAAAAACTTCTTTTTGAATGGGGAGGTTCTTTATAGGAGGACTCCCGATCTGGGATTACTGCGATGTGTGGATGCTGCAGAGGCCACAAGATTGCTAGAAGAAGTTCATGCTGGAGTGTGTGGGACGCACATGAACGGGTTTACATTAGCAAAGAAAATCTTAAGGGCAGGATACTTCTGGATGACTATGGAAATGATTGTGTCCGATTTGTCCAAAGATGTCATAAATGTCAAGTACATGGAGATTTGATCAAAGTACCTCCTCATGAGCTCAATGTAATGAGTTCCCCTTGGCCATTTGCAGCATGGGGCATAGATGTTATTGGACCAATTGAGCCTGCTGCCTCCAATGGTCATAGGTTTATTTTGGTCGCCATTGATTATTTCACGAAGTGGGTCGAAGCTGCTTCCTATAAATCTGTGACGAAGAAAGTTGTAGCTGATTTTTGTTCGCAATAATTTGATATGTCGTTTTGGAGTTCCTGAGTCTCTCATCACAGACAATGGGGCAAACCTTAACAGTCACTTGATGAAAGAGATATGTGAACAATTCAAAATTACCACCGTAATTCAACTGCATATCGTCCTCAAATGATGGAGCTGTGGAAGCTGCCAATAAGAACATCAGAGGATATTGAGAAAGATGATTGACAACTACAAATGTTGGCATGAACATTTGCCTTATGCCTTGCTAGGTTATCGCACCACAATTCGAACTCAACTGGAGCAACTCGTATTTGTTAGTATACGGAACAGAGGCATGATACCAGCTGAAGTTAGATACCATCTTTGAGGATTATTCAGGAAGCTGGATTGAGCGATGCCGAATGGGTTCGTGATAGATATGAGCAGTTAACATTGATTGATGAAAAAAGAATGAGTGCGCGTTTGTAATGCCAGTTGTATCAACAGAAAATGATTCGTGCTTTCAACAAGAAAGTAAGAGTTCGAACATTTGAGGTAGGTCAATTGGTGTTAAAGCGCATTTTCCTCATCAAGAGGAGTATAAAGGGAAATTCGCACTAAATGGCAAGGACCGTATGTTGTCCACAAAGTACTGTCAAGAGTTTGAGCTTTGGTCCTAGCAGAGATGGACGTAGAGTATGGCGAAAAGCTATCAATTCAGATGCCGTCAAAAGATATTACATTTGAAAAATGGTATTTTTTCCTTTATTTTCTTGTAATCGCAAATTGTTTGTAATCATTGTCACATTAATCTTTGGAACATTCCTTTGTACTTGAACTACGTTTGACCTGAATTCTCAAGAATGAGATACGTAGGCGGCCATATGGGCCTCGGTCATTTCCTTATCAAAATTTCTTATTTTTGTCAATTCTCAAGAGGGGAACTACGTATGACCTGATTCCTGCCTCAACGGGATACGTAGGCGCCACAAGGGTTCGGTCATATCTCCGTAAGATTTTCTATTTTTTCTTTACAATAGAAACTGGACAGAATTTTTGAGAGGGGCTCAAAATTCTCAAGAAGAGACTTACAAATTCTCAAGACATAAGATATATTGTGAGTTGCAACTGGGACAGAATTTTTGAGGAAGGCCTCAAAATTCTATCAAGGGTACTCGGAACGTCAGAGTCAACTTCAAGTACTGCAACGTGACATATTGCAAAGGATATCCAAAAATTCCAACAAGTTACCTATCATGACAGAATAGAATCTGAGACAAAGGTTTTGTTTGTGTCATGCATGTCATGGCAATAAATTGGCAGAGATTTTCTTTAAACTATCTTTCTAAAAAAAAATTCATACATAGCATGTGTTTTAATTTAAATATGATCTTGGCTTTTGTCTATTGCGATTCGTAGGGTCAACCAAACTTCCAAAGATAGCAAGATAAGAAGCAAGGCGACTGGAAGAAATCAACACAGATCAGTTTGTTTAAAAAACTAACAATTTTTCTGTGGATGCAGGTATATAAGATTGCCTCAGGATCATCATATTCCTCCATTAAATGAATATGGAGAATTCAAAAGGACGAGTAACTCCCCGAAATTGACAACTCTTCTGTAGAAAAAGAAAAGTCATTTAAGTTATTTGGAAGAAAAGCAGCGGTTCAGAATACGAGCAACAACACCTTAAACAGAAGATGTGAACGAGTGAAGAAATCATTCTCAACATACACAATAATGTGAACTACCCAGAGGGACATCGTATTTATCACGAGGAAGTCATGCATATCGTATTATCAAAGGAGTTAATAACATTATCGAGATATGTCGTTCATATTCAAACCGCCGAGAGGGCCATTGCATATTTATATTGCCAAGAGGGCCATTACATATTCAAATGTCCAAAAGGGTCATTGCATAATCAAACTGCCAAGAGGGCCATCATAATCAAACTGCCAAGAGGGCCATCATATTCAAATTGCCAAGAGGGCCATCATATTTCTATTGCCAAGAAGGCTATTGCATATTCAAACTGCCGAGAGGGCCATTGCATAATCAAAATGCCGAGAGGGCCATCATATTCAAATTGCCAAGAGGGCCATCATATTTCTATTGCCAAGAAAGCTATTGCATATTCAAACTGCCGAGAGGGCCATCATATTCAAATTGCCAAGAGGGCCATCATATTTCTATTGCCAAGAAGGCTATTGCATATTCAAACTGCCGAGAGGGCCATTGCATAATCAAAATGCCGAGAGGGCCATCATATTCAAATTGCCAAGAGGGCCATCATATTTCTATTGCCAAGAAAGCTATTGCATATTCAAACTGCCGAGAGGGCCATCATATTCAAATTGCCAAGAGGGCCATCATATTTCTATTGCCAAGAAGGCTATTTCATATTCAAACCGCCGAGAGGGCCATTGCATCTTCAACTGCCAAGAGGGCTATCATATTCAAATTACCAAGAGGGCTATTGCATTCAAGCTTCCAAGAGGGCCATTGCATCTTCAAACGCCGAGAGGGCCATTATCTTCAAATGCCGAGAGGGCCATTGCATATTTATATTGCCAAGAGGGCCATTGCATCTTCAAATTGCGAGAGAGTCATTGATTCTTCCAATGCCAAGAAAGCAACATCATCTTACCAATCAAGTTTCGACAACATCATCCTACCATTGAATCAATGTCATTCTACCAATGGATCGTAAATATAGCATCATCATCCAATCAATCGAGCATCAACGTCATCCTATCAATGAAGTTCGTCATCAACAATATTACATTATCGATAAAGTTATCATCATGTCGCATCATATCAATTCATCCCCTACTGTGTCAAAACTGATGGAAGCTAACGTCAGAATAGTTTTGAAAATGTGTGTCGAAGAAGGTGCGGACGACATCAAAAGGGATGCAGCACAACGTGGAACTTCTTCTTAGCAGCGAACTGGGACATAGTCCAAAGAGGAGTATCAAACTCTTAGGACGCGAGCTGAGGAGCAACTTCCACCACAATCAAACCACACACCTATCAAAGGCGTGTGGGTTTTCTTTTAGTTCATCAATTTTAATTTCGCATCCGTGAAATATTTCACTCTCAACGGAGGCAACTTTCTAATCTGAGTGACAGTGCGCCACGAACTTTGGAAATTATGTCCGTGTAAGTTCTTACTTATGGATGTGAAGAGCTCCACATTCATGGCTAAGAGGTTGCAAGCCTCTTTTCCACACTCGTTTTATTTGTCACTCCTCCAATACCAAAGGTCATCTTGCATAATATATTTCCTTTTCAACCAATCGAGTCGAACTACAAACAGCCTGATTCCCAAGGTTTGAGGATATATAGGCGGGTTCAATGTTGAAAACTCGGCTGTATTCCAATATTTATTTTCAAGTCTTATTCTCGAGCATTCCGGTCCCTTCATAATTTGGTATCGAAATGACTTTTGAATTCTTTAATAATCGTGTGTTAAATCAAGCGTATCGAACTACAAGTGGCCTGAATTCTCATATAACCTGAGATATGTAGGAAACCCAATACCGGGTTCGGCCATAATTCCTAAAGCCCATACCAGAATTACTTTTCCCAAATATGAAGATGTGATCGGTCAAAATTGGATTCGTCAATTTCATTTGCCTCGAATTTCTTTCATCAATCCAAGTCAAACGAGGGACAGCTGTTGACACCCAATTTTGGCCTTCCACAATATAAATTAGTCATCGAGCCTCTTAAATTTCAAACGATTTGAAATAATTAACTTTATAAAATTTTAAATATTTTTCGAGTTATTTTAAGTAATTTCGTCATTATTATAAATTTTAAAATGTTAAAAATATTTTTTTATATTCTATATAATTTTGCATACATTTATTATATAAATGCTTAAAAAATTATCTCAAAAGATTTTAGTTTAACTTAATATTTGATTAATTAGTTTAGCTAATTTATAGTTTATATTTTGAGTTAATTATCTTATAATAGAATTAATTATTTTATTTCGTTAAGATTAAGAAACTCCTTATTAATTTATAAATAATTTTGGGTCACTTCTTAAACCCTTCAAAAGACCAAGTCTTGGGCCCTCTTTCTCTGAATTGCCAGCAGCCCATTCCAATTCCAGCCCAATATCTCCAACCCTTTACTACACAATCAGCCCATCAACCAACTTCCTCAATTCTATTTTTCCAGCACATTATATTCCCAAGCCCAACAAGAATCTAACTTATAACTCTCTTATGCAGAAACAATACTTACAGCATACATACACAATATACAAAACCGACCCCACCCCCAATTTTTCTTCTTCTTCCTTGTGTGAAACCCAGAAAATCAGGAAAAAAAAATCAACGAAAATCCCTGCAAATCACGAGAATCCCGCAGCAAATCACGTCCTCTTCCCCTCTTTCTTTCTTTTCCGTTGAAAATTTGGTACCATGGACAACTTTGAATCTTATCTCTTCAAGATTTAAATTTGAAAAATCACTCCCAAATCGACCCCGAATTCCTCTATATAAACCTCCATCTTCTTTAGTGTTAGGAGGTAGAGAAGAATTGTGGTGAGAAAACTAAAGTTAGAGGAGATCGGATATTTTTTTTTAAAAAAAAAAATATCCGATTTTGAGGTCATATACGAAAAAATAGTCTAGATTGGATTTTATAGAATAATAGTATTCTAGAATTTTAAGTTTGTTGTTTTGAAACTTGAAGTTTCGTCAAAATTTCTCGTGTGGTGGTGGGTTCTCCTCCAAGCTCGTTCATCCCGGAACGCTGCCCCGATAAAGGTAATATTCATTCCATTTTGTATTCCATATGTTTCAATCTCTAGCATGAATAAAAAAAAAAAAAATCCAATTGTTTGATTATATTTTTTTTTCCAGATCCTTACATACTTTTCTTGTTTTTTCATAAATGGCTAAAAATTATGATAGTGTTATTGTGATAATTAAGTTCCTTGGTTTGATGATGTTATATTTTTTTTACCTAATTTTTTGAGTTTTACAAGTGTTTGTTTACCATGATAATTTGGGTGCCTAGTTTGTTTTGATTTGTTGTAAACTAGTGTTGGGTTTGATGATGTTATATTTTTTTTACCTAAATTTTTGAGTTTCACAAGTGTTTTGTTTACCATGATAATTTGGGTGCCTAGTTTGTTTTGATTTGTTGTAAACTAGTGTTGGGTTTGATGATGTTATATTTTTTTTTACCTAAATTTTTGAGTTTTACAAGTGTTTTGTTTACCATGATAATTTGGGTGCCTAGTTTGTTTTGATTTGTTGTAAACTAGTGTTGGGTTTGATGATGTTATATTTTTTTTTACCTAAATTTTTGAGTTTTACAAGTGTTTTGTTTACCATGATAATTTGGGTGCCTAGTTTGTTTTGATTTGTTGTAAACTAGTGTTGGTTTGATGATGTTATATTTTTTTTTACCTAAATTTTGAGTTTTACAAGTGTTTTGTTTACCATGATAATTTGGGTGCCTAGTTTGTTTTGATTTGTTATAAACTAGTGTTGGGTTTGATGATGTTATATTTATTTTTTTACATAAATTTTTTAGTTTTACAAGTGTTTTGTTTACCATGATAATTTGGGTGCCTAGTTTGTTTTGATTTGTTGTAAACTAGTGTTGCCATCCTAAGAGATTGGTCTCCTACCATTGACTTAAATGTAGCTCTTTGTCATGTAATCTATCAATTTGATAGTCATCTTTAATTTGTTAAGTGCCAGTTGCTTTATAATTCATTAGTTATGATAAGTTTGGTTGGCCATGATTCGTATTCCCCTTAACTATCTTATGTGTTTTTTTAGTCAAACTGATTGTGTAGTTAGTCATGCCTATTGTTTAATTGTTTATTTAATGAATAAGCTCTTTTCCTAATCCTTGTTGTCTTTTCCCTTTGCATGAACTCTATTTCGAGATGAGTCTGCTAAGGCTCTGTCTTCCTTGCATTATTTCGTTGAATCAAATTCAATAACATCTATATTTGAGTTATCCCCGTCAATATCCGACGATGCCGAAAGCTGAAACAGGCCTCGGAAAGTTCAAAAACGTACAATTAATATACAGCAGTATACACTGGTATACATGGTGAATATTGATGTACATGTCCAAAAAAAATATACAGGTGCTAGAGGTTGAAGTGATCTGCATATATTCGATATACAGACCAAGATACAGGAAATGAGGCAGATATACGCGTTGTATACATAGATATACAACTTGTGTATACAAAAACGGGAATTGATTTAAAAATCAAAAAATCAGCAACTTTGGCCCAATGTTTCTGGGCAGTAATAAGCCCAAATTGATTGCAGCAGGCCCAACTCTTCTTTTATCTCTTACTCATAAATTATTCAATTGTGATATTTTTTTTTAATTTATTTAACCTTAACTTTGACTAGCCTAATTAAAATCCCCAAAAGATGAACTATTTTCTTTATGTTAGTTTATTTCAATATATTTTTTATCACTCTCATAATTTTCATGGAATACATTTAGTCAAAAATTTTGTTAATTAAAAATGGTTTTTCATGCTTAAATTAATGAATTGTGGTTTGACGTTATTATCTTTTAAAATGATTAAAAACAATAATAATCTAATTCAGTTCTATTCACTTATAATCAATTTCAAAAATTCTAATTAAGTTTCCATTTTCTTAAAATAAAAAATAAAAAATAAAAAAAGTTAATCTTTGTTTAAATATTTTTTTTAAAGTTGAACGAATGACGTTAATCATTATTCGTATATTATATCACGTTTCTAAGAATAGTAAAAAATAATAATTGACCTAAGTCATAGGATAACCGCATGTTAGCGGGCGCTTCAAATGCCTTAAAAACCTTCTTGAAGCGTAAATAAGAACCTCTTACCCATTTTCTCTAAATTTATTAAGGCTTAATCTGTTAGAGTCTTTTTAAATTAAGTTTTCTTAATTTCTTTAAAAAATTAAGTGGCGACTCTTTTCTAAGTATTTTTCTCAAATTGTTTTATACTTAGAAACATTTCAAAAAAAGTGATTTTTCTAAAGATAGTAAAAATTACGGCATAACATATACATATCTGAATATTAAGATGTGATCTCTAAATCTGAACATTAAATAATTAATGTTGTTTGTTTTCAATATCTGAATGTGGAATCACTTTTGATAAAAAAAAAGTTTTAAAAGTTTTAATAATGTGCATATCTTAATCATTAACACATTCGTTTATCATTTTATATCATCACCACCAATCACACAATAACTACATCAATCACTATAGACAATCATCATCCTCTGTTACGACTTTATATCATCAATCACCAATATTATTATTAATCTTCACTATATAGTCTAACACAATTATTCGTCACCACCACTAACTACAAACCATCAACCACTACTATTAGATGTCATCACCACAACCCAATACTCACAACACCATTAGCCAATACCATTCTCAATCAACACCCACAACCACTACGTATCGCTAGTCATCACCACCACCAATCGTCGTATAATTTTTTATTTTTTTTTATATTTAGATTCAGATATCTAAATCTTATAAACATCTTAAATGAGTATTCAATTCAAATATTTAATACTGTTAATAATTATAGTAATAGTTTGTTAATTAATTAGAAAAATGGAAAGGAAAAACCTAAGGATAAAAAAGTGTAACATAGGGGTAATATGTTTTTTAATGTATAATTTAACAAGCCAATAAAGGTAGTATCAAAGGACAAGATATTAATCAGTGGTTTGGCATTGTCAAATGCCCATAAAAAACCCTAGTTTGCTGAGAACATATAAAGTTTGTGGTCTACCAAACCTGTAATAGAAAATACCATTAATTATTTTCCTCTATAAAAAATCTTCTTCTTCTAACTTATTCAATTTCAAGAATTGAAGAATAAAAATTTGTTAGTAATTTTGTAAGTATGGGGAGAGGTAAAATAGAGATAAAGAGAATAGAAAACACAAACAACAGGCAAGTAACTTATTCAAAAAGAAGAAATGGTATAATCAAGAAAGCTAAAGAAATTACTGTTCTTTGTGAAGCTAAGGTTTCACTTATAATCTTTGCTAGTTCTGGCAAGATGCATGAATATTGTAGCCCTTCTACTACGTAAGTCATGTTTCATTCAAAAAAAAAACTAATTTTTTATTTTATGATTTTGTAGTTTGTTGAATTTTTTATTTTTTTTTAATAATATTAAGGATAAGTGATATGTTGGATGGTTACCAAAAAGCTTCTGGGAGGAGACTATGGGATGCTAAGCATGAGGTATAATTAAATTAAATTTAATTAAATTTTTTTTGCTAAAATTATGTTAAATGAGTTGAAAAATGAAATCTAGGAGTAGATCTAGAAATAGGATGTTTATGTAGCTTTGTAGATCCCTATTTTTACTGAATATTATGAATGCTTCTTTAAGGAGCAGAAATTCTGTATGAAATGTTACATCTTTCAATAGATCTGGAAAAAAAATAACACAAAATCATATGATCTGTCTTTTTTTTTTTTCCTTCTTTTTTCATGCAATTTCTTTGTACTGTTAATTTTTTTTGGTATATATTTTATTAAAAAAGAAACAAATTTTGATTGGATAAGTCAAGTGTTTTTCGGAAACAACCTCTCGATCTCGACTAGTTAGAAATAAGATCTGCGTATCTAAAATGACTAATCATCAGGTAATTTGTTCTCAACCAAACGAGTTGTGATATTACTATAATTAATTTGCATTAACAATTTACTCTTGTGCTTTTTTTTTGTGAATAAATGGAAATGCTTAATAATACAGAATTTGAGCAATGAAATTGATAGAATCAAGAAAGAGAATGACAGTATGCAGGTTAAGCTCAGGTAATTAATTTCACTATTTTAATTAATTAATTAATTAATTTTTCTTCTTTTATTGATGTACAAGATTATATATGTGTACAGGCACCTTAAAGGAGAAGATATCAATCAACTTACTCACAAAGAGCTTATAATTATGGAAGAAGCCTTACAAAATGGACTTTCTAGTATCAGTGCCAAGCAGGTTGATTAATTAATTAATTAGTTTTCCCTAATTTTTATCATATCTTAATTAATTATACTTTGATTTTGATACCCTTTTTTCCTTTTTGTTTTTATATTTACTCTTGGACAGTCTGAGATCTTGAGGATGGTCAGGAAAAATGTAAGTGCGCAAATAATAAATACTCCGTATCAAATTCGTTAAAAATAGTGTATTTTGGTAAAATTAGTGGTATAAGTTACTAATATCTATTTATTTGTGGGAAATAATTCAGGATCAAATTCTGGAAGAGGAAAATAAGCAACTTCAATATGCTTTGGTAAGTCATAATTATTACTACATAACTTAATTAATTTGCCACAATTACAAAGATGAGAAACTATCAACAATAATATTATCACTATGATATATAATTCTTGTGCATGCATTCTTTTTCTGAATTTTAATTAATTGTGAGAACTCATTTTCACCATATGCCAATATATATATATTATATCTGTAGTTAAACCTTTACAAGTGGACTATATATAAACCCTTTAAGTACTAAGTCGTGTATAGTTAAAAATCCAAATATTTTATGTATGTTATTTTCTCTGTCTTATATTAGTTGTCAAGTCTATTAAAACTCTAAAAGTACTTGTTTCAATTTACTTGTTATCCGAATGTACATAGTGACAAATTAAAAATAGATGTTTGGTTAACTGTTTTGTCTCTTCAAATTGTATATTTTTGGATACCTAAAGCACCAAAAGGAGATGGGAGGCATTGGTGGAAGTGGAAATATGAGAGGAATTCATGAAGAAGTGTATCATCAAAGAGAAAGGGATTATGAGTACCAAATGCAATTTGGCCTACGAGTTCAGCCAATGCAGCCAAATCTACATGAAAGAATGTAACATTATATTAATTACCACTTTATATTAAGATCCCTAATAATTTTAATTTGGGTTTCTACTATAGCTAGAAACACTAATTAATTAACTCTAGTTATTATATGTAATGAGTACTAGCTAAGTCTTTGTTTCATGTTGAAATTATTACCTAATAGTTGGACTGATGACTTAATTTTATGGGCTCTTCCCATGGTTTTAATTAAGTACTGAAATATGCAGTGACATATTTATGCATTATTCTACTTACCTAGCTACTACATTTTTTCAATTTTATTTTAGTCTAGATGGATTCTGAAAACTAGTAATGAATCTACTTGTTTATATATCTAGGGTTTGTACTAGAATATTAAACTAGTTATTCCACCGTCATGAACTTATATAATCTTTTCGTCTATTTTTACTTATCCATGTTTAACTTGACACACCTATTAGAAAAAAAAAATATATATATATATGCTTATTTATTATATCGCTCTATTAATTTTGAATCATCAATATATTGAAAAATAAATAGTATAGTAATGAATAGCAAGGATAAAATGGATATAAAATGATAAATTATTTTTAGTTTTCCATACTAGACAAGTAAAATTAAATAATTAATTTTGTTATATGCAAGTAAAGATGAATGGAGGGACTAGGGAGTAATGTTGTAGTCTATATGCCAATTACGAAATGTTTTTTGTACTGAAGAATGAACGTAAAGCGAGGAGTTGAGCCTGAACTGGCGAACCGAAGTCACTTTCGAAACCATACTTCCTACAGCTAACATGTGTCCAGTCCAGCGGGAACGCGCAGCGCAAACGAACCTGAGCTGCTATACCGAATCCCCGCTGGCCATCGGGGACCGAGTGGTAAGGCCATGATCCGCAGGGGAACATATCACTCATTCTTCCATTGGGGACAGGTGGACGAACGACAACTCCAAACGTCACACATCCGCCGCCTACCTACCGTTTAGGTGGCCACCAGCGAGATTCAGTAAGGAAGTGTCGCGGCTGCTCCCTCCAAATAGTCAGTAAGGCTTTTCTTGATTGAGCTTTGGAATTTGGAATTGTGATATTTTGAATTTTTTTATAGAAGTAAGTCATTATTTAAATTAATTTATTAAAATAACATGCTTTTTAAAATTTTAATGATAAATTTAATATATCAATTATTATTATTTTAATAGGTATGTCAATTAAAAATTATAAATTTACTATGTCAATTATTATTTTCTTAATAGGTATCAAAAGTGGACAAATGATTAGGGCTAGAGAGAATATCTCCTATTAGATGATGTCTAAAAAATGATTTGGAAAATAAATATTTAATGTTGAGACTTCAAAGTAAAACAAGGGAAAAAATTAATTTATTTTCTTAATGTCATAAGTGACAAGTAAAAATAAAATCTATTTTAAGAATAAGTTACAAGTAAAAGTGAACAGAGTGGGATTATTTTATCAAATCTTCTAACAACCACTACAAAATTACTTCCTCTGATTCTATTTATATGTGACCATTTCAAATTTCGCGTCCTTTAAGAAACAATTGTCTCTTTTCACTTTTACTTGTTATTTATTTCTAATTAAAATAGATTTTCTTTTTTACTTGTCACTTTTGACATGTCAAGAAAAGAGAACTATTTTTTCTATGTTTTATCTTCAACATTAAATACTCTTTCTCCACATTATTTTTCAAGATTCAATAGAGTACTAAACATCATTTATTCAGGATAGTTTGGTAGCAAAATACTTATATCAATAATTGTTTTCTCAAGGGAAAAGGGTATCAACTTTACTCCATTTAGAATTGATATATTCATCGTTCTGAAAGTGACTGATATATACTTCTATTACTATACAAATAACTCTCAAATACGTGATTTTTTGAAATATTAAAAATCAAAAAAATAATTTACAATTAATTTTATTACTTTTATAACGTTAGGGGTATATATGAGTCATTTTTTTTAATGATGGCAAGGGATATATGTGAGTCAATCTTGTAACATTAGGGGGATATGTGAGCCATATGTAACGATAGTATACCTACTCTAAATTGTAAAGTTGAGTGTTATATTGGATTTTTTTTTTATCAAGTCAAACAATGACAAATAAAAGTGAACGGATGGGGTATGCAAGTTTACCATTATATTGTATCTTTATTTAGTGTTTTCTTGAAGTCAAGTTTTCAATAAGTGAACATAAATTAATTTATTTTAATTAATTAGATTGACCATTGAACATGCATTAATCATTCAATTTTTCTGTGTTAGTCAAACTCATACTTTTAAGGCTAATAACTCTCTAGGATAAAGTAGAAAGAATAATATTATTTACGTATTGATTTTGTAAAAAGACAAATAATATTTTATCAAAAAATATTTATTTTTAATAAAAACGATGTATAAATAGAAACACTGAAAGTATCCAATCACCCAAATTAAATTTTTTGGTCTTTTCTAGTCTAGAATTTAGAGAATGAAGAGTGGCCCTGTAGTTATATGATTTTGTTTGAAATGGCTGCTATTAAGTTAGTATTTTAAAACAAATAAATCCATATATAAAATGGCATACTGAGGGAGATATTGAACAAAAAATAAATAAATAGAAAATGATAATTTATTTGAAATATATTTTGTTTTATAAATATTTCTTCCTTGTTTGAAGTTTGTATTTTAACACTCTAAGATAATACTATACATAACCAATTTTACTTTATTTTATGTTTTTTTCTCCTCACTGCTTGTGCTCTGTTTATTGAAACAAATTTATGCACTCCAATAGTTTGTCAACTTGAAAATAATCCTAATTATATATTTTATATGATGAATTTGGAAAATATTATTTTGTCAATTAATTGTTTTGAAGATTTAATTATATTTATTATTTAAAAAGTCAATTTTGCCTGTTGACTTAAATCATGAGGAAATGATTTTTTTCCAAGTAATTAAGATTTTAATTGATTTAAGAATTGTATAAACTTTTACATGTTCAAATAATGAAGAATGTAGGAAGAAAAAATTAATTAATTTCAAAATAGGGTCTAAGCAAAGTGGGATTAAATAGGGATAAGCTAAGCAAAACAAATTAAATTTAAATAGGGTAGATAGTCAAAAAGAGAAAAACTTTACCAGGGAATGACTTTGGTTTTCGTTTAGTCATAAATTTTAAAGTTAAAATTTAAATTATTAAAATTGTGATTTTTGAAATTTAAATTTATATTTCAATATGTATCTTACTTTATTATTGTTTTTTAAATAATTATTTATGAGTAATAAATCTCAAAATCCAAAAAGTAGTTTAGTTAAGATCTTAAATACTTAAATATTTTAATTGATTTTATGACCATATACATATTTATACATAGACATTTTAAAAAAAATTTATTAAATAATTTATAATTAAATGTTAATTTAATCTACCCCCACATTATCATTCTATTTTAAAGATTGTAAATCAAAATAATGACTTAATTTAGGATCGTCTAGTTAGGAATTAGTTATCCGATAATTAACTATATATTCTGGAGTTAGTTATTCCAGGATTAACTATACATTTCGGGGTTAGTTATCTTAGGATTAACTATATATCCCGAGATTAGTTATCTTGGAATAACTTATTCCAGTATATGAAATAACTTATCTTATCGCTATGCAACAAATGGTGAGATAAGTCATTCCAAACAAGATATCTAAATTTTATTCCAGAATTATTAATGCTTATACTTCACACCAAACAAGCCTTAGGTCAAAGCTGAGAGAACGTTCCATTATTAACTACCAGAAGAATACGAGCAAATATTAATTACTTAAGGGTGTGTTTTGTACGTAAAAAAATATTTTTCGAATTTCTTTATGTTTGAATTGATTAAAAAATATAACTCTATTTTTTTTTAAAAAAAAAAAGACTTATTTAATGAAATTAAAGAAAACAAGTTACATAAATTTCGTTTTAAATTTATTCTCATTTCTCACCTACCTAATTCTCCATCCTTTGATCATCCCATCCCAACTGAACTCTTTATTTCATTTCGCTTTCATATTAATTCGCTAAATAACATATAAATAGTCTTAAAATAATATTTTTTATCCTAATTTTAAATAAATAAAAATACACTTTTTAAATTTATGAAAAATAGTTTTCATTAGTACCAAACACACCTTTAAATCAAAACCTTTTCTGGCAACCGGTCAAAACTAAAAACAAAAAAGGAAAAAAAACAGAAAAGTGGCGAAGATATTATTATCTCTAAATATGCCACGTGTCATTGAATCACACATATGATAAAAGAAGTACAAACAGAAAAATCATTGTACTAAAAAAAGTCCATATGTCGCTTTTATACATTTTTACTTTCATCTGTATCCGATATTCATATAATATGTCTAAATACGAATTTACATATTTCGTTCATCTGTATTCAATATCAACATTATAAGATATCTAGATACGGATTTGCATATATGTTCATTGACTATTGTTAAATGTTAATCATAGCTCTTTTGATATGTAGTTTTTATTTTTAAAATATGTCTAAATACAAATTTATATGATTCTTTCATCTGTATTCAATATCCATATTATAATATATCTAAATACGAATTTGCATATATGTTCATTGACCATTGTTAAATGTTAATCGTAGCACTTATGATATGTAGCTTTTACTTTTAAAGAATTTAAAGTTTAAAATCCATAATTAAAAATTAATTTTTTTTGAATAATTATTTTTTCGATACATCAATTACTTTAATTTTACGGAAAGTCAAAGTTAAGAGTAACTTATTACTACTATAATTTAATTTCACATTTTAATTTTACGGAAAGTCAAAATTAAGAGTAACTTATTACTACACAATTTAATTTCACATTTGCTATTTTCAGAATAATATTGATTACTCTTTACAGGAGAAAAACATAATTCTATCAAATATATATTATAATAAAAATTATCGCGTTCAATATATTTCAAATTTTAAATAAAAAATTATGATTAAAATTATCGCGTTTAATGTATTCCAAATTCTAAATAAAAAAAATCAACAGGATTAATATGTTAAAGTTTTACTAGTTACTATTATCAGTGCATGAATGTATAATAGGAGTAGTAATTTTTAATTATCTGATTTTTTTATATTAATAAACATAAAACTAATAAAGTTGACTTCGTGTTTCAGAAAATAATTACTCAGTATTTAGAGCCCAATATTAATTAATAATAGTCGGATAAAATAAAATAAAAAAAAGAAATGAGTTCCGCCGGAGCCCCCTCTCTCTCTTTCGCCAACTCTTAAAAACCGTTTGCTGACCCAAAGTGATTCCTCTTTCTCTCTCTACAAAACGCTACAATAAATATCCATTCTCTCTCTAAAAACCTAGAGAGATACTTGTATGCTTATTTGCTGAAATTGGCCTTGTTACTGTTCCTCAAGAGCTTCGTCAAATTCACCAGGTATGATCTTTATTGTTGATTCTTCCTTTTTCTGTTTTTCTTTTTTTTGATTTTGTGGCAGTTAGGTATATGTATGTATCTGCATTGGTGTTGGCGCTTTGATTTTAGGGATTTTGATGTTAGCTGCTTAGGGTTTGCTTTTATTGCTGTATCTACACTTTCGCTTTCGGGATTTTCTGGGGAAAAAACGGGGCTGTGTTACTTTTCAGTTTTTCCCCTGTACATACGCGTTGTTATCTGTGCCGGCATTAAGCTTCCGTTTACTAAAAAACTAAACAATTTTTTTGGTTTTCCGGTGTTCGGTTATCAAGCTCAATGTAGTAAGTGATCATCTCAACTTTAATGGGCTTAGTGATCACCCTCTAGTCCGTAGAGGCGGTGAGTAACTCTGCCTCCATGGGTTATGCAGATTGGAGGATACCTAGCTTATTGGACTCTGCTAGGTCTTAGTCCCAGCTAGGCACAAAAAATAAGTGCAGGGCAAAAAAAATATTAAAATTGAAGTTGTATATATATATGTGCTTCTGCAAGATGTTTCAACAGTATTTTTAGGTTGAGCGGATATTGGAAAGAGTAGCAGATCTGTAAGAATTGGGTTATGCACTGTTTAATTGCTGAAGCTTCCTTTAGCATGTGTATGCACCGGATTCTCTGTTAATTCAAAATATTTCATTAATGTCCCACCAAGATAATGATACATTACCAAAGTACGCTGTTACATCAGACTCCACGAGATTTAATCATTATATGATACAGGAAACATACTTTCTGGACCAGAAGAATAAGTGGAGAAACGAAAACAATTAGCTTTTCACTAGGGAGTTTTTGTATCCTAAAAGATTCTCTTTTTCTTTCTCCTAATCAGTCGAAAACTAAAAGATGAACAATCTTCCACAACTCTTCTCTTTCTAAATCCAACTGCTTTTCATCGAACTCACCTCATGGAGTAGACTAGAGCCATAATTCTACTGCAAACATGCAATGTAGTAGTAGGTGATTGACTTGCCCTCAAGGGGTGAGGCCTAGTGGTGGAATTGAATGTTCATCTACTACCATTTAAGAAAGAAAACAGAATAGCTCACTCTTCTTTCTCATACCTGGTAACTTGATTATATCCTTGACATCATATCTATGGTTTGTGACATCTTTATTGTTTATGGTGGTGGGTTTCTTGTCCATATTATAGCATCCCCCCCCTCCTTAATTTGGTGGGAATTTCTCTCTATTTACAATTCCCATCATTTCTGTGTGTATGATTGCTTCAAGACTTGTTTGATGAAGATTATGAATGCTTTTCTAATTAATATAACTATCTTTTGCTCTTACAGATCACTTCAGTGAATTTCTGATGCAAGCATATCTTTGCATGGCAGTTAGTTCTTGACTTGTACTGGTATAAGGAGGAATTACATTGGGGCCTATGCTTTCTTTGAACATTGCAGTAAAACTGTTGTTATGCTTTCTCAGATATCAAGAGCAGACAATGTCTGCGATTTTGGGCAGAGTACATATGCCATGGATCCCAATTGCACAACTGAAAACTTATCTGTCTCTTTGCAATCACCTCAACCCTTTGAGATAAGATCTGCTGATATGTCTCAGAGAGCGGCCACACTTGATGTTTCAGGGACTGATGTTCTGGAGAATGTTTCTGACTCAATTAGCATAACTGAGTTGTCACAAAAGGAGGATGATAAAGGCAAAGATACTGTAGAAACTGATAATGCTTCTGAAAGTGAATGCCCTGACAGTGCATGCATTGCTCCTCGGAGAAGGAGTGGGCGCAACAGCAAGTTAAGCCAGAGTTTGGCTACAGTACCAGCAAGAAAGGGCAGGAGAATAGCCATTAAAAAAACATCCATAGATCTTAGTTCTTTGCAGATTACAAGAAAGAGGAGAAGCTATTTCAGTAAACAAGCTCGTTCTTCGGCCTGGGGTTTGTTAGAAAATATGATGCAATATTTAGAACATAATGTCAGGCTTGAGATAGCTTCGGGGAAGCAGAAAAAGTTAAGAATAGCAAAAAAAGGGGGTAGCGGAAATGAGAAACATGGTAAGAAGCAGATTGATCGAAAGTCACGGAAATCAAAGGGTAAAAGCTCCATTCCAACAGGCCCGATTTCCTTGAAGGTGAAATTCGGTTCACATTGTCTGATGGATGTTATTCCTGTTATTGATAATGATACTAACAAAAACTGTAATGCTAGAGAAGAATTGAAAGAAATGCCCAAAGTTGCCAGCGAAGTTGATGATAGGATTGGAGAGGAGGTACTAAGTGTGCAGTTCCATGGTTGCAATGGAATTTTGGATAATGACTATGTTTCTTTATCAGAAGGATGCCAACCTGGAAAAAGCGCAGTTCAAGATCTAGCTGCTAAGACTTTAGTTTGTCATGTTGAGTCCCAGGATGGAAGATCTATCAATAACAGGTTCTCGGATCCTGGAACTTCACCTGATTCAGAAGTCATCAACCTAATTCCTGATACTCCAATCGATGTTCCAGAAGAGTTTCATGATTTGACTTTGTCTAAGCCATGTGCTGTTCCTGTGGATGCTCCAATTTTGAGGATGCATGAGAAGAGCTGTAAAAAAGGAAGGAAAAAAGAGAGGCTCCCAACGATTCCCAATTCTGGGGTGAAAGATTTGCCTAGTCCAGAAAGTATGAGCAATGCAGGAGTATTTGGGGATCTCATGCACGGAGTAAAACAAAGGAATGGTTTGTTTTGTTCTGATACTTCTGTTTTAACTACATCTGGAAATGGGACGGGCAACATGTTCAGCACCGTGATATTTTCAGGAGAGCTGCTTCGTTGTTCAGGTGTGTCAAGCTTGGGAATCTCGTGTGCTTCCTCAAATCCTGAAAGTGATCCAGAAGGAAATCATTGTGCCAGTGTTGGCACTGAGTCTCCAGAGTCAGGGTTGTCAGAGAAATTGGTATCCTCTCCTGATGAGCAAAATGTGTCTAAAGAGGGGAGACCGAAGGAATCAGGAAAGTGCAGGCCAGAAGTCCCAAATTTGTCAAAAGGAAGAGGTAGTAAAAAGAAGGGGAACAAAGAAAAGGAAGACATCATGCATGACGTGAAGCACAAAAGTGACCCTGTTAAATGTTTAGGTGAAGGGAGACAGCACTCAGGAACAGGTATTGTAAGATGATTCGGTAATAATAAAATTGAGCTTTTAAAGTTCAATTATGTAAGCTAACCTTGGTACATTGTAGTATTCAGTGACTATATTAACTAATGTTGTAGAGAATGGAATAGCATCTGAGCTTGGACAAGTTGTCTCTGAAAAGAGAAGTTTAGATGGAGGCATTTCGAACATGGACATTCTGCAGAGTGAGATAGGTGAGCGTCTCTTGCCACCAAGAAATGCTTGGGTGCAGTGTGATGATTGCCTCAAATGGAGGCGTATACCTTCCTTGCTTGCTGATCAAATTGAAGAAACAAACTGCAGATGGTATGTGATATGTGCTCACCTAATCTCCAGATCACAGATGTGCCAATAGTATACTCTTCTGTTTCCAGTTAGTTTTTTTCTTGGTGGACTATGGCTAGATCACACTTCCCAATTATGTGTCATGTGTGCGCTCACTCGCATATGTTTGTTATGTGTCTATGCATGCGTTATATTTCCCTGCTGTAATTCAAAAACTAGTAAGATCCATTCCCTAGCTTCTGTGGGTCACCATAAAAGTCAGCCTTCCTTTGTGTGATTAGATGCTATGGTGATTCGTGTTCTAGAACTATGCATGCTTAGATTGAAAAAATCAATTAGATTTTTATTGGTATTGGCACTATATCTCCTATATGTTAGTTTTCGTATTTTCTGTAAATTTGTGGGGTTTACTTAGAGGTCGCTTCTCGCTTAATGCTGTAGGAGCGTTGTCGTATATGTGCTCTTTTCATTGTAAAAGCACTGTTACAGTGATACTTCTTCATTCCATTTTTTTGGAGAATGGTAACTTTTCAACTATATATCCACAGGTATACTACATCAGAATTGTAATCCCCCTCCAAAAGTATTACAACTTACCACTAGAGTGTCTGTTTGTACTCTTCTTTAAACAAATAATCTAAAACGTCAAAATATCTTCTGTTTGTGCTAGCACTTCCTATTTACACCAAAAATAATAAAGAGCTAAACAATTAACACCATTTTATTCTTACACAAGTTGTAAGGATTCAATCCATTAGCGTAATTACACCATATTATTCTTGATGAAGGAGCATTGCACTCACTCACTTGTTTAAGCTACTGCCGAGAGAATTTGCGTCACATGTAAAGTTAAGTTTGTAGAGAAATTATAGGTCATTGTAACTGGTGACATGCTATATTACTGAAAAAAAAATCCTGAGGTGGCATTGCTTATCAAACTGTTTTTGCCCAAATAGGCAACTTATTATGTCTCTCTTACTTTCCTTTCTTTTGTTCTTTTACTTATTCTTTTTGATAAGCTAATGTTATTTTATTAATATTGGAAAAATTTCCCTTCTCTTGTTTATTGACTTATATAAAACTTATAATTTGAGTGCATCCAAAATTCTTCTGCATTGCTGGCTGTTTGCTGTCGGAACACAGAGGTGATGGTTTCATATTGCTTCTGCAGAATTAAGTGGATTTGTTAAAACTAAGCATCAGATGACTATTAGCTCCTTTAGTTAGGGTAATAAGCAATTTCTCAGATCGGGGGTGGGTGGGGAGGTTGATAATCTTGATTTAATATTTGAGGTTTCACTAACTTGTGAATTGTGATTGCCAAAGCATGATATGTTTTGTTTGGTTTCAAGAGTTAATGGCTTGTAGTCTCCTATCAATTTTGAAGGATTTGTAAGGACAATCTGGATAGAGCTTTTGATGATTGCTCATTTCCCCAAGAAAAGTCAAACTCAGAAATCAATGCCGAGCTGGAAATATCAGATGTCTCTGGTGAGGAAGATGTTTCTCGTGCACACTTGAGTTTGAATGGATCAGGACAGAAGAATCTACTTGGTATCAACTATCTAGCAATTGTACTTATGAAATGGCACTGGTATTGTCTTTGGGCACATAATCTCAGAGTAAACTTGCACTAATCTGATTATTTCCCTTCTTTATGTTTGTTGCAGGGGCTCATCAATCATCTTGGAATCGGATTAAGTCAAACTTGTTTCTGCATCGCCACCGCAAAAATCAACCTATTGATGAGGTAGATGTCTGATCAAGTCTGCATTATTGCCTCATATGCACTGTGGCATTCATTTGAAGAATAAAATATAGAGGAGCATAAAGGCATATTAGAATTTCAGTGTTTTTAGACAAAGTTTGTCTCTGAATTTAAAAATCATCAGAAAAAGAAAAACTCATAAAGTTTTATTACCTAAGTGTCTTGGTTTATCAAAAATCAACGTGTGAGTTGTGACTTATTCTTAGCAGAAGACTATTGCCTTAAAGAAGGAATTTCATCAGAAAGGTTGATTTACAAATAAAATCACATTTTTGGTGTTGTAGGTGACCATTTCGCAAATTTGAATCATCTTACTTCCTGGATAATAATTTATTATTTGATTTTGCGATAAGAAAGTGACGTTTCAGTGATTATGGTACTGCAATTTAGTTATGGATATTACTGTTGTTAACTTTCTGGACTTAATTTTTTTTCTTTTGGGAGGGATTTAGGCTTGATTTTACCTATTTCTTGAGATATGATCTGGTAGTTAAATGTACCTACGCGTATTACATAACTAGGCCAAACTCATGGGTTTCTGCTATTTAAGTCCTGAGATTTTTTTTCCAAATGAAACTTCCTAAAATGCGTAAATTCTGTTATTTCTGGCCTCTAATTGATGCATATTTTTCCTGTTCCTTTCCTTTTCCTTGGCGGTGACTTTGTGTGGGCATTGGTGTATTATTGGCTACAATGAGACATTCAGGTACATCTGTTAAAAGAAATGCCGTATATGAGTAACTCTTGGTCCTCTAAACAACTAATTGGTGTGTATACTATGAGTCTTTCTTGTTGTAAATCTTGGTAATTTGTTGTCCGCTCTGGTTACGATGTTCTGAGTTGATATTTTCCACCCGGCTATGATACTATGTGGAGTATGGTTTATGTGAAGTAGATTTCTGCGGTAAAATGAAAGGAAATGATTGTTTGAGAAGGAAGTATCATGCGGTTCTTCTGGGGTTCATTTAGATGATGTCTTTTAGAAGGGGTTCTTGTCCATTATCATGATAATAGGTCTACATCTTCTCTTCTCATAGTTAGAGCATTGGATAACTTCTAAAGTAAAGAAATGAACTTACATTAACTAAAGCATTTTGAGATGGGTGAGGAAAATATAGTTTCAACACTCAATTGATAGAAGTTGGGTTTTGAGAAGATTCTTCAGCAACCTCTAGAGATGCAATTCATTTGTAGAACTAAATATCAAGTGATATACAATGTTTACAAGACTGACATGATTAGTTTTTTTTTTTATCTTGTTTTGCATGAAATTAACTTATATGACACACCCCATGCCCTTGGCTGGCTCTATGTTTGGGCTAACATCTCCTAAGGAACATACACCTTCCATTGTCCCTACTTATTTTTTTGTGAACTGCTGCTTATTTTATTTGAGTATCTGCATGATCATCTTGAACCTACCTTTTTTCAAAAAGTATTTGCATGTTCATCTCCAATCAACTTATGATTTCTGATGTGCTTTCAGTAATTTCTATTTTATTCTGTTATCCTTCCCTATTAGATCATGGTCTGCCTTTGCAAGCCACCTTCAGATGGTCAAATGGGCTGTGGAGACGGATGCCTGAACCGGATTCTCAATATAGAGTGTGCTAAAGGGACTTGTCCTTGTGGAGAATTCTGTTCAAATCAACAGGTTCTTTAACTTGCAAAGGGTTACTCTTTTTTTTTGTTGTATATTGCTTTATCCTGCAGGTTGTATCATCTCTATCATATACTGCTTGCAGTTTCAGAAACGCAACTATGCTAAACTGAAGTGCTTTAAATATGGAAAGAAGGGTTATGGCCTACAGCTTCTCGAAAATGTATCTGAAGGGCAATTTCTTATTGAATATGTTGGAGAGGTGAGATATCTTCTCTACAGAATTTTGAAGACAGTTATGGGAATTACTGGAAGTGGACACAGTAGTGCAATATTTGGAATCATATGTAGTTTTTTCCTATGTTAACCCTAAAAAATACCAAAACTTTACTATGTTTATCCCAACCCCCCTCCCCTGGGTGGGTACCCCTTCCCAATAAAAGAGATTGTGAAAGTTAAGAGATGACCATGCTATTAGTAACTAAATTGTTTTTTTTGGGAAAATCATCAATTTGTGGTGGTAAATCCATCAGCATCGAAATGACATCATAACCTGTTTTCATGGAAAACAAATCAACACCCTTATTTCTTTTGCAGAAAACAGAACCCCGTTGCCTCCTTTTACACGTGTTCATTTCCTTTAACTTAGTTCAGAACTCTAGTCTTGGACTTTCTAGTATCATAAATCACCCCAAAGTTCAATTCTTTTGTGTTCAAGTATGGCCTTGGAACTTCCTTTTTCTTCCTTTAGAGTTCTCTTTATCACAATGTGCTTGCTAATGTCTGTTGATTGTCATATTAGGCTCCTGGATCTTCTTTATCTAATCACGATGATTTCCCCAACGATTTCCCCGCAGTTCCTCTCCTTAAGGAGCTACCTTTCATCATTTGAAGCTAAATTGCTTTCTCCTCCTCTCTTTTTTTTTTGGAAAAGGTAACTTGTATTATAAACAAAAGGAATACTCAGGACGTATTACAGTAATACTTACAATCAGAAATACAAAAGTGTTGCTGTTTTCCTATGAACTCATAAAGTATTCTAAGGTACTAGGGATATCCTCATCTTCATGAGGATATTCATGTTTACACCGAAAACAGAAAAGAGCTAAACAATTCAGCTTCATCTTCTCCATAGAGCAGCTCTTGTTCTCTGAACATCTCTAATTCCTTTCCAGCCAAATAGTCCACCAAATGCAGGCTGGGACAATCTTCCATCTCTCCCTGTGCCATGACTGATTTCCATCCTAATTCCAACATGCGAAAGAATCCTTCATGTTTCCTGGCATAGACCAACTTATGCCCCTTAATGATGAAAATCTCCCAAGCTTTTGTGTCAATAACGGCTGTGAAGGAATATCTGGGGCCAAAGATGTATTGACACAGCTTTCTCTTTTTTTGTGTCAATACATCTTTGGGCCCAGACATATTCCTTCATAGCTGTTATGATTAATGTCATGATAGTTCTTTAAAAAGGGATACTTACCCATATGTACCTTCGGCCGATCTTAATTGCGGCGCTAGCTGAAATATACAAGACCTATACACTGATTATGTATATTGTATGTATAATGTATGTTTTTACTTAAATTACAAAACCTTTGCATATGGGGGATATTTTATAAACTGGATCACGGATCACCTAATGGCACTGGACTGTAATTATTCCATTCTTTAATCCTACTCCTGGGCTGCTCCTAAATTGTTTTAGCTTGAGAGCTAAGAATCATCTTCCGATTTCCCCAATCTTTTTGCACACCCTTCCCTATAGTCGTCTTTGCATTATTTTTTTCATTTTGCTGTCTTTCCAGTTATAAGGGCACCTTTAAGTGATGCTGCCTTCATCCCTTCAGATATTATGGCTTTTTATGAATTCTATTTTTGAACCTTATCAAACTCTTGTACACTATTGTTTTCGGAAAGAGAGAGGAAAACGTAACCAAGGGGCTCTCCTACTCAAATTATTAATTTGTTTATTTTATAATTTTTAGCTTTATCCTATTTGATTCAGTATTCAAACAGTGTTGCATATTCTAACTGGAGAGTTCTCTGATTTTCCCAGCATTGAACTCCAATAATATATGATTCAAGGAGTGTTTTAGAGGCTGAGTCTTCAACTGTTTCTGGCTATTTTCCTATCTGTCTAACTCACCCATGATCTATCTTAAGGCTGGTTGGGACATATTTCACATCTTGTTTAGGCCATCTGTCTACAATTCATAAAGTTCCTCATAGCTTCTTCTTCTGATTGCACAATCCATATTTGGATTTGATGTTTTCCTCTTTCACTAATAGTGCAATGACTGAAGATCTTCTTGCCAATGGGCATCTCTATCGGTGGCCAGCAGACCTCTGATTCTTTGGCCTTCCTGCTTTTGTGTACAATTAGTTTACATCAATCCCAAATACTTATTTTTCATTTGGCAGTTGCTACTACTCTGTTCTCTGCATCAATTCTGGTGGTAGATTAGCTCATTCAGAAATTTATTTTTTTGTGACATGGTAAGACTCACTTCCTAAGAGCCCCACCCAGGAGATTCCCACTTCTCTCCTTGGTACTTGAACTTCCAACATCATGGTCAGAGGTGAAGGGGCATTTCCAAGATATGTCATTCAGAAATCATCTAAACCATTGATTCCTTCCAAATCTCTGCCACGACCTTTATTGGTACTCTGGTACTTCTAGGTTGTCTATTCTTTCTCTGAAGAAGGAATATCTCCTTCCATTGTTCACTTTCTTATAAATTCATCTCTTCTCCTATTTTCATCAGCACCAGGGCTTGCTCCAACTGTGAATTCTTTCAATTCCTTGGGTGTAAGTTTGATCCAAATTCACATCATCTTACCATTAATTCATTGATGCTTGTTTTATTTTCATCAAAAGATTGTCTAGAATTTCTTATTTGATTTCTAGAGGTTTCCTCTTCATATGTATGATATGTATCTATGCATGATTTGCTTTGTTTTGCTGAAATATTATTGACTTATAGCTTCAAATTTTACAAATTCCTAGGTGCTTGATATGCATGTTTACGAGGCTCGGCAAAAGGAGTATGCGTTGAAGTGTCATAAGCATTTTTATTTCATGACACTTAACGGCAGCGAGGTATAACAGTTCACCTTGATATCTCTAATTAACAGATATTAATGTTGTTAAGATTTGTAATGTAAAGGATATAGATATTTTGGTAGATGTATCTATTGATGGATTTATAGTGTGAAGGAAATAAATTTTGGCAAGTATATCTATTTTGAACCGTTTTCATTCTACGGTCAATTTAAATTTGTTATGACTTGCTGTATATAATATACTCAGTAATTTTCTGTTTTCTTTCACCTTATGCCTCTTGTTTCAGGTAATTGATGCATGTGCTAAGGGGAATTTGGGCCGTTTCATCAATCATAGCTGTGACCCTAATTGTCGTACCGAAAAGGTGAATATGCTTGGCAACTGCACTCTGCATTTAATTCTGTAAAAGCAGATGAGAATGAATTGCTTGATTATTCCCTCAAGCATATTTGGTTTATATAGTGTGTACAAGTAATCCAAAAAAAAGGAAGTAAAGGAAAGTATTCAAGTAATACTAAAAGGAAAGGAAAGAAATTACTGGTAATCCTATTCCAATATACACAAGTACAAAGGTTTTAAACATTTCCTATATATGCAAGGAATGAGTTCTTGGCATATAAAGTTTTCTAATTATTAACAGTCCCCTCCAAGTTGGAGCGTACATATTGTTAGCTCCTAACTTGCTACAAATATAGTCAATTCTGAAGCCACCAAGTAACTTTGTAAGAAGATTTTCTTGCTATTTAGCTTCCGACTTGGTTTGTCTTGTAGTTCAGGGGTGATCTTCAATGGTTCTAGAGTCTGTAGCAAGTTTGTTACTTTCTTAATTTCCCAGTCATTTAGAGATCTCTTAAAATTCAGATTCCATCCTTGTTCCTCCAAAATCTGATTAATCTTGTTGTTTTAAGTTGATAGAGTAAAGTATAGTGAAAAGGTTCTTCAAAGAGCTCTGACATGTCCAAATATCATCCCGGAAACCAGTTTTTAGGCCATCCCCAATCTTGATGCAGATGCTTTTGTTGTAACCTGGCCAATAATTCCTGATTGTTTTCCATAAACTGGTACGGTTGGTGGATCTGACTACTTCTATTGTCCATTGGCTTGACATACCACACTTATGGGTGATGAACTTTCTCCAGATTATGTGGTCTTCTAAGTTGAATCTCCATAGCCATTTTTGTGTGCATGTTTCAATAGACAATCACGGAAGCATGTTTCAATTGTTTACATGGAAGTATTGAGTGCATGTTTCAATAGTATTAATGTTTTGACTCAACTTCCTATCATTTGCTGAACAGTGGATTGTGAATGGAGAGGTCTGCATAGGACTCTTTGCTATTAGGGACATAAAGAAGGTAACGTCTGTTTTTCTATTTAGTTCAACTTACTTGGTTTTGACCATTCACAGGATCCTAAATGATCTGCATATAACAAAAAGAAAATTTGTCCTCTATTAGCCCTTACTCTGTTCTAGTTTTATGTTTTTCCAACAAGTATACAAGTAGTTCAGAGCTCTTTAACATCTAATAAGCTGCAAACATCAGCATAACAGATTGAAAAAAATTGTAACGGGTGTTTTTGTTGCAATAATCAAGCCCTAAATTTATGATAAGTACTGTCACGCCCCAAATTCAGGGTCACGTGACCGGCACTTGACTACCCCTGCCGAACAAGACAACCTCTCATAATTGAGAAGACTTCAGTAAATAAATATGGATCAGGATGTTCCCATTCCGTCACATAACATGCAAAAGGACTCTGGGCAGTCCACACCATCATTCAACGTTTATAAGAAAAGCTTTAAAACAACAATCACATAAGACCATGACATAACATGAGAAAAGAAGTCCTTAACTTCGGGAATGCCAACGTATATATAAAGTACCCAAAAGAACTAGTCCAGTCATGAGCCAGTAGAGTAGTCAAAGGAATCCATCAATTTCATTGGACGTATTCAGTGCAAAAGAATGAGAACGTACATCTGGACACTAGCCTCTTGCATATCCAACCAAGAGCTCCCCTGCTAAGAACCATTCTCCTATATGGTGCCTAGCACTTTCAACCCAGTTATTTTTAAACTTCAGCTTTTGATCTTGGTTCCGTGATGTCGTAAGATCCCCCGAGATCTGAAATGTACTCTCTTGTAACATCTAAAAAGAGAAGCCCAGAGAGATAAAATGAAGGGATAATGGAGGAGAAAGGAGAGGTAGAGAAGAAAGAAGATGGTATTCCGGTGTAAGAAGTCCACTAGAGGGATGTAATTGTAAGTCCAGAAGTCTGGTTGTACTTCTACACTCCTATTCTTTTATCTTAACATCACTACTACATTGATTGACATCATTAGTCGAACTCTTAAGAAATAGCTCTCAGCTATGTTGAATCAGAATACAATAGTCATGAACGCTGAACTCTCGGATAGTATGTTCAGTGTTGCAAAAGCAAAATATACCACTTGTATATTAGAGTTAAAACACCTTGACTTCTCTTTCATGCTGATCTTGGATGCAACACTTACCTTCAAAGGGTTTCTCCTTTACAGGAGAGTAAGTGATCTGGCCAGTAAGGACACAATTGTCATTTTCTGCTTTCAGCCTGCTTCTCTGAACTTCTGTTATTTCTGGTAGGGGGAGTGTAGGGGACAAAGCTGTCAAATTTGGTGTTGAGAAATTTTTGATTGGACTCATGCAGGAAACAAATGGTATCCTGTTATGTGGAAAAATACCTGACAAACTTCATAAATTAAACCTAGTGTCTTCTTTCTAGACGTGGGGTATTTGTTAACAACGTAATCATCTGTGAGAGAAATATTTATTGTATTGCGTTTTGGTTTCCTTCTCCTGTTTTTTTTTTTTTTTTTTTTGGGGCGGAGCTGTTGTAGAAGAACAAGCTTGTTGAGCGAATGAAGATGTCTTCATCAGTAGAGGAATTTAAGACATGGTTATCCCACAGATTATCTGGACTTCTTTGCTTCTTCAGTTGTTTCCTATGTAGGCATGGTTACTATAGTCTATACCTGTTTGAATCCTCTCTTGGAATAATTTCCGTCTTAATACTAGCTATATGTGCTTTTGGTTTGTTTCTATTATGTTTCCAACTGGTATATGCTTTGGATCCTATTATCAGGGTGAAGAGGTGACATTTGACTACAATTTTGTCCGAATCTTTGGGGCTGCTGTAAAAAAGTGTGTCTGTGGTTCACCTAATTGTCGGGGTTATATAGGTGGTGACCCGCTGGATGCGGAAGTGATTGTTCAGGAGGATTCGGATGATGAGTATCCTGAGCCTGTCTTGCTGCCCAAGTATGCCAAAATGGATCATAAAGAAGACAACATTACATGTGCTACAAGTTCTATTAATTGTGCTAAAATTAAAATCCAACGGAAACGACCTAAAAAGAAAAACACACTGGATGGATTAATTGCTGAAAATCAGGAGACTTCCTGTCAAACAGATATCAACAGTTTTGTGGGTCAAGAAAAAGTTAATTTGGGCAACTCTATTGCTGTTGTTAGCTTGAATGTTAGAGAGGAAAGCGAGAACTTCCCTGATGTATCTCCTGCATCAGTTTTAAAGGCAGAAACATGTGCGACATTTAAAGCCTCAGAGTGTCTGTCTCATTCTTCTATTGAACCTATTGAGGCTTCCTTGTCATTGAAAGATACATGTGAAACCGTATCTGGAGTGAGAAAAGGGTTCACGGTAGCTGGAGATGTTGCGAAGTACTCTCTCTCTTCCGCACAGGCATTGGATATAACTTCTCCCGATGCAGTGGTTAGCAAGTCTTTAAAGAAGTCAAAATCCAGCAATGGCAAACAGACACCCGAATCATGTCTGTTTGTGAAAACTTCGCGTGAATCTTCTTTAGTGAAGAAGGGGAAACAGAGGAATTACGCTGTGAATTCCAGATCATCGCCTGATGTGGACAGTAAATTGCAAGTTCCACAACCTAAATTGAAGAAACCTCCAGATGGCTCCTTACATGGTCATTTTGAAGCAGGTATATCATTGTTATCATTTTGTTTTGGAATCCGCAGGTTGTGGAGTATTGTTACATTATCTTTTCTTACCTGAATTTGCAGTTGAAGAGAAACTTAATGAGTTGTTGGATCATGATGGTGGAATAAGCAAACGCAAGGTGAGTTTTTAAAAGCTATATGATGTAATCTGTACTTACTTTTTCTTGCTGAGTGATTTGTGATTAATCATTGTGGTGTCTTATGTGAATGGTCCTTTCTTCTGCTTCTGCTGCACTTTGGTGCAGACTCTTCGGTGTAATTCATCGAGGGGGATTAGGCCAAAAAGTTGTTGAAAGGGAGGGGTGGAAGGTGCTCATATAGTGGGTGGTGATGAGGGATCATCATTCATCATTGTTGGCCACGTAGTGTTATCTCGACTTAGTAGCCTCTCCATTTAGATTTTCATGGTCCTATTTTGATCTTCTCAGGCATTTCCAGTTTCTTAACCAAGCCTTTACGTAGTAACCTCTTCATCTAGATTTTCATGGTCCTACTATAATATTCTGAAAGCATTCCTGTTTTTGAACTTCTGCCATATGTGTAAATGCATGCATGCCTAATCCACAGTAATCTGCATTTTTCTTTCTATTATTACATTTCTCTTTTCTTGGAGCAGGATGCGTCCAGGTGCTACCTGAAGCTCCTCCTTTTAACTGCTGCTTCAGGGGATGGCTGTAATGGTGAAGCTATCCAGAGGTAACACATGGCTTGCCTTTTTAACTCTTTGTAGTACTAAGAGTTGCATTCTTAGCTAGTGCTACTTCTTATTTACATAATTGTTAATTTATGCATTTATTTGTTTGCAGCAACCGGGACCTTTCTATGATCCTTGATGCAATCTTGAAAACTAAGTCACGCACAGTTTTGATGGATATTATAAACAAAAATGGTAATATATTGGTGCTTACTATGCATTGGCCTTTTCTATTTTCAAATATACTGATTGTTGAATCTATTTTTGTTTTTGCTTGTTAGGTTTACAGATGTTACACAACATAATGAAGCGATACAGGAGGGAGTTCAATAAAATTCCGATTCTTAGAAAGTTGCTGAAGGTAATGTAGTATTCTGTAGCCTATACTTCTGCTCTGCTGATTTGAGTACTTAGCTTGGAAGTATGAGAATTTGAAAGGTCTATACGGGTATATGAGCTTTAGCACCAGTTCATGGTCTGAATGTGCTTGAGCTAGAAGTTATGTTACTGACAAATTATTTATTTCCGTCGCAGCTTCTTGAGATGTCACTCTAACACATGTGCAGATAAACATAAATCAAATAGCTAGCAGCTTATGGAAGTTTTCAACTATTTAACAAAGCAATGCAATGATCACTGTAGTTCAGTATGCTAACAAAAAATAAAATAAAAAGGCATTTAGTCACTGAACGGGTAGGATAATATAAATATAATTTACAAATAAACATGGAATACCATATATATATATATATATATATGTATATATATATATATATACTTTCTGTGTTTGCCCATTCTAACATCAGAAACAATATATTTAAATCATTGAATAGTTAGACAGATAAAAATAATGTGAAGTGGTTACCATCACTAGTAAAAAGAGCATAAACCCAATGTCTCTAATTCAATTACTCCCTCCGTCCCAATGTAAGTGTTTTAGTTTGATTGGGCACAAATTTTAAGAAATAAAGGGAGACTTTGAATCTTGTGGTCTTAAATTAAAGATGTGTGTAGTCCTTTAAATCTTGTGGTCTCAAAACTTTCCATGTATAATGTTGGAATTGGAGAACTTACTAAATATAGAAAGAGGCAGTCTTGCTGGGACAGACTAAACTGGGAAGACACTTAAATTGGGATGGAGGGAGTAGTAATCTACTCTTCAGCCTTTCTGGCTTTGGAGATTCAATTTTTTCACCAAGTCTCGTTAGAATTAAAGAGGTAACAGTTTTCCTTTCAAGATATCTTCTTTAACTAACACAAGCATATTAACAAAATCAGCAATATGGGTGGTGGCCTGAATGCGTGAGAAGATTGTCTTTCTTGTCATTACGATGGTGTAGCATAAAACTTGAGTGAGAAATTCGTCAATATGTGATTGGGCAATGTCTTAGTGGCTTCTTAGGTCACAGAGGGTTCTCTTGATATGCGTAGCAGATCTGTTATTTGTCATTGCTATCGTACCAAGCTTTGGGTTTCACATATGTCAACTCACTTTAACAGGTCTTAGAGCATCTAGCTGTAAGAGACATCCTTTCTCCTGAGCACCTTAACGGAGGCACATCTAGAGCTGGAGTTCAGAGGTTAGCAGATGTTACTTATATAAAATATTTCTAACTTCTTTTCTGATTGTTTGTGTGGATTTCATGCCTGCATATGATATTGGGTAGAGTTCCCTTTTTTTTTCCTGCAGTGATAATGATCTAAAAAGCAACTCACATGTCAAACCCAAATATGAATTACGGTGTACCCTTAAAATGCGAGGGCTAAACTAGAAACTACAGAAGTGCAACTGTTTACATTAAGGAAAAATGGTAGCAGAAACAAAGGTTTCACAACTACCATATTTATATGCCACTATATTGGAAGTTCCAAATTGTTGGAGTTGAATCTTGATTTTGTTTAAATTTCTAAATCAGGGAAGAGCTACTAGAATATCATCTCGTCTCCATATATGAGGAGTATGTTATATGATCAGTATGTTACATATGTTTTACTCGCGATGAACTTTTATGATGTTCATGAGTACTAGTCCTCTGTCCCATTTGATGTGACACATTCCTTTTTATTATGTTTGAACAAGGATGACACCTTTCTACATATAGCAACAATTTAGCTATAAATTTGCTAGTTTTACCTCGATGACATGATTTTCTAGCCACATAAATGTCTATAGCATGTATTATACCTGACAAAATTCCAAAAGTCTTTCTTTCTTTCTAAAACTCTTAGGCACATCAAACATCTCATAAAGTGGGATGGATGGAGTACTTTGTGACATTTAGAAGACTCTGTAGGAAGGTTCAGAGAGCCTTTGCAGTTTATTGTGTCTTTCCATCCTTCATGGTATTTGACTATGGTATATCTTTGAAGATCTTCTGTTGTCCTTTTTCTTGCGTGTCTTCTGGAGACTTCTGCTGTATCAGTTGGTGCAGTGTCTTTCGTTAATAATATTATTCTCCTATTTTCTGATAAAAGATGAACTTTTATTAATCCCCTTGATCTTCCATACCCTAGGTAAATAAAAAGATTTCCGGTCTAAGAAATTCTTTATCAAGTTTAACATGTGAAAATAAAGGAGTATTGGGACAACTTATGTTGATCTCTTATTGTGGGAAGAGGCTTTTGTGTTCTCTCTTCTCCACTATATCCATTTGTGTGCATCTTTTTTCCTCCACAACTCATTTTGATTCTCCTGCATGCATGCCTAGTTCATTACTTTGCCCTTGAACAATAATGTATGCATCTTCTTCTTGAAGTTCTTTTTTTTTTGAATGAGTTAACATATCTATTGTAAACAAGGAACTACACCAAAAGTGTATTAAAGTAGTAATTACAGTATTACAGTAGTAGTAAAAGAGCAAATCCTACCACATAGATCCCTCATGAAGTGTCTAAAACATTAATTATGTCAGCTGCCTCTTGAGGGTACTCATGGATACACCAAAAATAAAAAAGCTCTAAACAATTGATTTCAACTTCTGGAAAGAGATGCTCTTGTCTTCAAAACACCTTTGGTTCCTCTCCCTCCAAATTGTCCACCAAATTAGTATACGTTGATATCAAACATGCCAATTCTTCTTGAAGTTCTAGAGAACTAAGCTGTTTGTTTCTTAGAACTGCAGGCAATAATGTGCCTATTAATGCTGACGAGTTTGGTTATTTTGTATATTTTATGCGTCACATGCCATATCTTCACCTTTATTTGCTTATCATCTGTTCAATTCCCTTTCTTGTCTGTTTGTAGTCCTGAACTATACCATACAAGTACCTCCTCTTTGGCAGCTTAGCTTTTAAATGAATGGGTATACACAATCATGACACCAAAATAGCTGCGATCCTCAATCGGTTTCATTGCCATCCAAAAAAAATTATTTTCACATTTTGTAAGATTTTCTACTTTTTAGAGTACATTTGGTATACGGGCTAGTTAGTGCTCTTGTTAAGTGATATTCTTCATCTAAAAGACACTTTCACATATTTTGCCCAAGAGTTGTCCGTCCCCACACTTTAGGGGTGTGCTTTAGACCTAAAATAAATAAATAAATAAATATATAAGACTATAAAAGTGTTCGCTCTTTAAATGTTAAAGCTTTTAGATACAACATTCACATTAATTTGAACATCCAACTCAAAATCTAAATGTTATGTGTGTAGTAGTCCATGACTTGCTACCTATTTCAAAGCGGTTATACTTGTGATACATACTGTGTCTCCAACATGCTCGAGCACTTGTAGCTTGATTTATAAACTCGTCACATGTGATTTGATCTTAGGGTTAACACAGGAACTTCAGCATGAGGTTACAAGTGTAAGAACAAGCCTACCAAATGTTAGCTTTGATACCAAGTTAGAAAAATATGAGAATTCAACCCAAAATTACAAAACAGTTGATGGTGTAGCTCAATATCCAAATTAATCCTCTTAAAATGCTGTTATATACCAATGTGGGACATTGTACAAATAAAAAATAAATAAAAGAGGAAATGTTGATGAACGTAGACCGTAACTAGTACTACACCTTATTCCATCCTCTTTGGGATTCTCTATGAATTTTCGCTGTCCACATCGTTGCTTTGAACCAATTTAATTCCTACATTCAATTATTGTTAAATTAGGTATTAGGTCTAACTCACACCCCAAAAGCTAGCTCAAAGGGAGGAGGATTGCCCAAACCTTATAAGGAGTCCACCCATCTCATTAACCACCAATGTGGACTTTTGTTATGCTTTAACACCCCACCTCACGCCCAATGCTTAGCATCTGGTGCGTGGGAATTTTGATTTTGGGGGCCCTAACATCGGGTGAGATGGGCCCTGCTTTGATACCATGTTAAATTAGGTCTTAGATCTAACTCACACCCCAAAAGCTAGCTCAAAGGAGGAGGATTGCCCAAGCCTTATAAGGAGTCCACCCATCTCATGGACTTTTGTCATTCTTTAACACTTTAGATCTTGATGATCTTTACAGTTTTTACGGACACACATTTCTAAATGGACTAGAAAGATTCTTAGCAAATACTGAACCTAATGTAAATGTATTCGTCATAACTGAACCTGAATCTCAACTAGTTGGTATGTGCTTATGTAAATTTTTTACTTTTTTTATTTTCTTTACATTAAGATTGCATGGATTCCCATATCTCAAAAGAAGATTGCGTTGATTCCGAGATATTGCTGGTCTTTTAGCAATATTTTCCATGTGATTTTTTAGGCCTATCTTTCCCCTTGTAATACTCCCACTCTCCATTCACATTTGAAGTTGGGTGTATTAGGAGGCCTATGTAGGACTAGAATCATGATGACATCATCTTAGTCAACCTTCTCTAATTTAATCATGTAAGTGCCTTGATTGCACCTTCTGTTGTTTGCGATTTTTTTTTCCAAAAAAATCTTTTTTCACCTTATGAAACCGCATATTCACCTACATTCACACATATCTGCAGCATGCATCTTGTGGATATGTTGGGTCATAGAGACCTAACAGGCTAACACTCCCTCCTGTATCACCATTCACATTTGAAGTTGGGTGTATTAGGAGGTCTAAGTAGGACTAGAATCATGATGACATCATCTTAGTCAACCTTCTCTAATTTAATCATATAAGTGCCTTGATTGCATCTTCTGTTGTTTGCGATTTTTTTTTTCAAAATCTTTTTTCACCTTATGAAACCGCATATTCACCTACATTCACACATATCTGCAACATGCATCTTGTGGATATGTTGGGTCTTAGAGACCTAACACTCCCTCCTGTATAACATCGTTTTCCTTAAAGTTGTTCTATAAAACTTGCCGTTTTCTTTGCTGAATATCCCCTCCGATTGCGTATGTTCTTGTGGCTCTCCTCCATTTTCCCCTCTAATATGACCGGTTGGATTTTCATCTCTCATTCAATCTTCATTCTTATTGTGTTGGACAAACTTTCAATAAATAATTTGTTTTATTTGCACGTTCTTAAAATATTTTATTTCTGAAGTGCTCCCTATTATAGCCTTTGGTTGACATCCTTGTTAATTTTGACACTAACATAATATCATCTATGAATAGCATACACAAATTAATTTTGACACTAACACAATATTGTCTATGAATAGCATACACCATGTGATCTTGTCCTGTATACAGTTTGTTAGTTCCATAATTAGATAAAGAACAAATTCTAACGACAGTTGTGGGATCTCGTCCTGCAGATTCCTAGTGTAATCCCACTGCTGTGGGATTTCTCTATATTTCCTACCATCTATCCACACTTGTCTGTCAACTTAACGACCCCATTTTTTAGTTCAATGCTAGACAATATCAAACTTTATAATTTCTGACATTGTAATGTCACTGTATAATGCTGATACTTGACATTTTTACACTTTCCTACACCATATCCATTTTTGTGTCTACCTTTCTTGCATGCATTCTTAGTTCATTATCTTGCCCTTGAACAATATACTACACGCATGGTTGCTGACACTGATGACAGCTGTGCCACATGCTTTCTGACCATTATGGCAATAACATCTCTCCAAATGCTGACTACTCTAGATTTGTGTCTTTTATCTTCCATCTTCCATCTTATGTGGTGCCTATCAAATATTCCCACATTTGCTTGTTATAATTCTCTAAAATTCACTTTTGTCTATGCCTTTTAAAGTGATATCCAGATTTGAAATTACTTCTGAAAGAGCTGTTTTTGCCTCTTTGCAGCCTTAGGAGCTCAATTTTGGGATTGACAGAGCACGAAGACAAACAGGTACTGCTTTCCGATTACTAAGCAGGTCTTTTGTTTCCATCAAGTAGTTCTAGAACCACGTTCTTTTCCTTTTAATTTTCCCAGCATAATATCTGCATTGAATTGATACTTGGATATAGTTGAGAACCTGAGATTTCGTATTGGTATGAAATTGAACTTCTTCTTAGTTATCTTGCGGTTCTGTTTGTGCTTGTTGCTTGAGGTTTTTGTGCATGTATGAGGAAGACTGGTCTCTTTTAAGTCTCAAGTCTCAACTAATTCATAACCATACTTTCCTTCTCAAGAAAAAAATCATAACCATACTTCGCCAGAGATCTAATATATCAAAAATGAAGTGAAACGTAAAGGAAAAGTAGAACAAATGTTCCCACTTGCAAGTAACTATTGGACAAGGCTTAAACAAGTACCAAAAGAATGGTTACAGAATACAGATGCAAAATTCTGGTGAAACATTCATAAGCTTGGGCTCACCTTTGTTGCTAGAGGGAAGTTAAATCGATCTCTGATGTCTTAAGACTGGGACAAGATTATTTCCTGTTATCTTTGACCTTGTTCCTTTGCATAAATGATTAAGGCTACTGATTATCCAATCTCAAATCAACTATATTTAAAGATGATGGTAAGTAAGAGACCAGTATCTCAATCATCCTTGCAAGATAGGAAGGAAAGATGGAGCTTTGGTTAAACGAAGACGGAACATATCCTGTTAAGGAATGTCCTATTTATGCTGATCTTAGCTATTGGGCTAGGAATTAGCATACACTGATAAAGGTTGTGTGCACAATATTCTGTTACTGCCTGATCTTGACTTTCTGTGTATGCTACTGACTCCCTTAATTTTACAAAGCAGATTGTTCTCATGCTTGTTATGTTTTTGCTGTTGATCTATGTTTCGAGTTATACCCATAATGTGATTGTAGGGATATTTTTTCAGTTAATTACTTTGTTTCAAAATTTTCTTAATTCAGAGTGATTAGGTGACAAATTATATGTGATTTACTGTATGTCAGGTTCATCAAATTGCAAGGAACTTTAGAGATAGGATACTCAGACCTCTCAGGAAAAGAATTTGTATTGATAGAGATGATTGCCGTATCAACACACATTCTGGTTCACAGTACAATAGGTGTTTAGCATCACAAAATCAATGGTGCGATTTGGGTTGTAAAACTTTGGAAGGAGCTGATTATACCTGCCATTCAACAGTTGCATCTGTTCAAGTAGATGGTGGTGTGCTTGATGGCTCCTCTGCTTCATGTTCTGATATTGGGGAAGCGTGTATGGCAAAGAAACGTAAGCGTAAAAGTCGATGGGATCAAGAGGCTGAAGCAAAGTCAGATCCAAGAAATGAGAGTGATGTAGCTGAGGACCAGAAGCAGGTCCTGGATAATGCTCCTCCTCCTGGTTATGAATTTCCTCCTGGATTTTCAGTCCCCATTAAGGCTTGTAGGGTTTTATCTGATGATTCTTCAACAGCTATTTACAGTACCGAAGAAGGTAATTGCGGAGAACATCCACAGCCAGTTGTTATGGGGCACTTACAGCAGCGGTTCGTTTCAAGGTTGCCCGTCTCTTATGGAATTCCATTTTCCGAGGTGCAGCAATTTGGCTCTCATCAAAAGGGAAGAGTCGATGCTTGGACTGTTTCCCCAGGAATACCTTTCCATCCCTTTCCTCCTTTACCTCCATATCCCTGTGATACAAGAGGTTTTGTGCCTACTGCTAGTGAGCTGCCTCAAAATGCTGGTGAAGATTGGGGTACTTGTTCACCTAGTCACTTAGCTCAAAATCCTCCAAGCGTATCTGGAGCAGACCAACCTCAGGATGGCAATGGAAACCAACTTGGTTGTGAAAGAGCCAGTGAGTCTCATAACTTGGGAAGGAAAAACTTCAGGAAGCAAAAGTTTAATAATTCCAAGTTAGTACCTCCTTGGCTTCGGATAAGAAGTGGCTGGGAATACACAGGAAATAGCATGTGCATTGCAGGAGCAAGCAGGGAAAATGAGTTTAGGAGTACACATCATAACAACCTTGGAATGCAGAATTTGGGTCATGCTCTACGACCTAATACTTTCCACAGGTATTAGATATACCTTATATAGTTCTCAGCAATTGTCCTTTCGCACTTGCAATCATCTGTCGCCCACAGAAAATGAAAAGCAACATTTAGTTCTGTAAATTTGATTCTTTCACAATTTTTAGGTTTAGGACCAAAGTTACTCTAATTTATTTGATGTCATAGCATGCCTCAAAAGAGGTAAACGACTCAATTCTTTCGGTCATTAATTGAACATTAAAAAACTTGCTGGCCTCTGGATGGTGTCTATTATGTGCATGCTGTCCACTTGCTTATGACTTGGTTGTTACTAATGCATTGACATAAATTAATTCTTCCACGGACATTTGGGTTATGTCAATCTGCATATATCACATGTGTTCTGCTAAAGTTGAAGCAAACTCCCCACATACAGATGAAGCATGGAGTTTTCACTTTTCAGAATTGTTATAACTAAGTCTTTGCTTCACCAGAGCCTAATAATGTGCTAAATTAGTTGGTACTCATCAAGATTATCCTTACTGTGTCTTAGAAGTTGCTCAACATTCTTCATCAGTATGATTTGCGATGATAGTCGCTAAATTTGGAGATTCTACCATGCGAGCAATTAGTAGTGTTGATCGAATTCAACAGTTACAATTCAACTGTATCATATGTGTCATGTGATGTGATAACAATTCTGCAAAACTGGAAGAAAAATGTATCCATGTGTAATCAATATCCTTCTCCAAATTGAGGCCTGATCTGTTTGCACTTAATGAAGGTTTAAATCTTAATTATTCGGATTCAATTTGTTAAGTATATTTGATTTTTAGGTCTGAATCTTAATCATTTAGATTCAGCTCATTAAATCTATTTGTTTCTTTTTTTAAAAAGCCTCTCAATGGATCTGAAAAGATCAAATTCGTAGGAGAGCCTCAACAATATTTAGTATTTAATACACTATAAAATAATCATGTCGACTCTCTCTCACACACATTATGCGACTTGCTCTCTCTTTTTGTACAAACTTTCTACCTCTTTTTTCTCAATCAAACACCAATTTTTTTCTTCTTGAACTAGTAAGTTTTCATAGTCTTTACAAATATTTTCTTATATTAAAGATTTTTTTGGGTTGTATTGATTTTTGTCAAGAACTATTGTAATAATATTTTTGGGTGTTCATCAAGAACTCAAGATGTGAAAAAATTGTATTCATGATTAGAAACAACAACTATATATACATATTTGAGGTCTCTTATGAGAATTTAATTTGTTTGGGCCAAAAACATTGAAGATTGTACTGCAATATGAGTTTATGATTGTAGTCCAAGTTATACCTATATCTTGTTTGTGACAAAAATGATGGAACTCCTAATAATTCTTCATCACAATCTCCAGTTTCAATTGAAAGAAAAGTTTTTAGGAAGAAATTGATGAGAAGATGAGTAATACTTTGGAGTTATTGATTAAAAAAATAGTGCACCTTGCTTTGATGAATGCAAAGAAAAAATTAGATAGACTTGAATGGGAAGAACCATTATATAGTATAATTGTTAGTATATTTTGTGAAAATGACATCTACAAAAAAGTATGGGCTACAAAAGAGCCTGAATGACACTAGATGTTCACAAGTTAGAGAACTTGATTAAGATCAACGGAAAGAAATGGGTGTTCTTCTCTTTAAGAGAGTGAGTTGCCTAATATTTTTTAATTTCCGTTTTTATTATTTTCTTTTTTCTGTCTCTTTCTTTCTTTCTTTCTTTCTTTCTTTCTTTCTTCTTATTTATCTATACAACTATACATTTTTCACCATTATCATTGTTGAATCTTTTTCAATGGATGTTTGATATTAAAATTATAAACAACTAATGCATTTTATGGATAAATATTTTTTCATAGACTTATTTAGAACATATCTAACAAGTTCAATTTATATATATATATATATATATATATATATATATATATATATATATATATATATATATATATATAGTCATTAATTAATCAAAATTTAGAACTCAAATTTTAAATTAATCATGAAAATTTTAGAGGGTGAAAGAATAAATAATGTGGAAGAGAGAGAGGTTTCTCAAATTGGTGTTACAAGTTGGTCTCAAATTGGTATTACAAATTGATCTTCTCATCCGATGATTTTGAGTCATCTACAAAATCTTCAGGGAATGAATCTGATTCGAATATTCGTACCCATTTAATATGTATTTGAAATTGTCTAAGAAAGAAAACCGAACGAAATGTAAAAAGATCTGAAAAATTGTTGAATTGGTTGGATGAAAGATTTAATTAGAACTGCTATCTTCTAGGCTCTAGAGATTCAAAGTAGATGAAAATGTGACTTTAATTTTCTTTTTATAAATTGTTAGAGATATGAAAATTTATTGAGGTAAAAAATGATGTTTATTATAGTTAGGGTTGAAGAAATGATTGGGAAAGAAAAGAAGAGGAAGGAGGAGAACTTTTTTTTTTTTTTTTAAATTATTAAATGGTGAAATACACGTGTCAAGTGCGTGCATTTCACCACAAGACCACATGCTTGGTAATGACATTTCGGGGAGGAAATAATTCCATTTTAAAATAGCTCGGGGGTAATAGGATCCCGTGAAGTACAAATGTGTAGTTAGAAATTCGATAATAGATTAGGGGGTCATTAGTCATTTCTCTTGAGTTTTTAAAAGAAGTCATTCTACAAACGTTTTATATCGATATATAATTTTTATTTGCATATCATATAATTTTTTAAAATCAAATATAAACATTTAAAATATTAAGTTTTATTAAAAAAAACATTTTTTTATTGAAATGAAAATTTTATAATATTTTGTTCATATAATGTTTAATATCATATATATATTTAGATATTGAAAACAAACAATCTTAATTATTCAGTGTTCAAATTTAAAAACCATATTTTAATATTTAGATGTGCATTCAGATCTAGACATCTAGATCTTACTGCACATCTTAAATTCTTAATATTCAGATGCTTATTCAGATTTAGACGTCTTAATCTTAATAGAAACAAATGAGGCCTAAGTCTCTTTGCTGACTATCCAACCCCTAGTAATATCTGATTACAACAACATTGCTACCTGGACTTAATAAATACCTCTCTATAGATGTTAAAACTAATTAGGCAATCAAAAGTCAAAACCAAAGAATAACAACACTAGCTTATTGGATCACCAAACCACTGATTATTCATTTTAGAAAAAATTACTAAACTGCACAACTTTACTTTACCTATTCCCAATATTTCTCTATTCTTTTATTAAAATTCAAAAATCCCTTTTTTACATCCAATGATACTTTACTTACTTTTTACGTTGGAACTCAAAAACAAACTTTTCCCATCCCCCAAATTTTCGCCCAAATTCCCCCCCCCCCCCCCTAAAATTTTCAGTTAAAAATTTGAAGTAAATTTGAAATCAAAAGAATCTTATCCCTATTCATTCGGATTAGAGTCCTAAACAGGTATATCATCTCCTCCATTATGATTTTTTCCCCACTTTTTGCATTTTCTGTTTTCCTTTTCTAAAAAATCTGTAATTTTTTTTCCAGAATAGAAACCTTCAAAGATTTGAGTTGTAAATCGTTGCATGACCATATAGTCATGACAAATCCAAGTTCTAGCAAGAGAACTTCTGCAAAGAACAAACATGCATCTACTTCGAAAGATCCAAAAACCCCCAAAGAAAGGGGGTAGAAAGGCGGCACCTCCGATTATTCGACCAACACTACCTACGGTATGTTCATTTGTATCCCTATCCATCCTGATTTTTGTATCTTTTTCATTAGTTTGATGATTGTTTTTTTTTCCATTTAAGTATCATTTATTTCAAATTTTCATTGCACTCATGGAACACAATTTTTTTGATACTTTTACGTCTTACACATAAGTATTAATGTTTCGTAGATAATATTTTAAGTATCAGTTTGATATTTTTTGATACATTATTTTTTTGTCTATTTATATATCAACTAATGAAATATTTAGGTATTTTGTGTATCTTTTTATGTGTTGCACACGAACATTAAACGTATCAAATCTGTTTAAGTTTGATGTTTTGTTGTTATTTAGTATTCCTACTCTTCCACTAATTACCAAAAATCTCTTTTTTTATATTATTTTGGATACATAATATTGCAGACCGATACTTTAATTAAAACTGACGGATACTTAAATTTTTAAATTGTTGTTATCAGTTTAATGCATAAAAAAAGGGATCAAAAAAGGAAATTATAATTAACCCCGCGAATCACGCGGACGTTTAACAATTCTACCAATCAGTCTTCATAAACCTCTAACTGAATTAGGCATTTCTGAATATCAAATTGTGAAACCTTCTCATTTTTCTTTAAAAAAAATAGCAAAAGTTTGATTCTTTTTTATGGCTGTTTTTCTTTTTATTTTCTTTTGATTTAGAATGTTGTTTTGGTTTCTTGAACCTTTGGTGTCAAGAAAGATTATTATTTTATATTTGGTACAATTGCATCTATGTATTAGTGTGTTATGCAGTTCCAATGAAATCAACATCGGACAGAAGTGATTGATCAGTTTTGAATTGTGTTTTGAAAGAAGTTGTCTTGCCATCAAGATACAAAAGAATGTTCAGTAGATCAAGAAAAAAAAGAAAGAAAAATCCAGATGAAAAACTAACATCAAACATGAACTGTTATGGGCGATGTGGACAAGAAGACCACAATCGAAGAACTTGTACTTTCTTCCCAAAAGAATCTTGAATAATACTTTATGGAGTGCTTTATTTTTTTCAGATCTAATAATTTTCAAATTATAACATGTCTTTCCACTATTACAAATGTCTACTTTTAGCTTACTAATCTCCGATCTAATAAATTATAATATTACGTTTTCAGTTCTGGTTATATTTTTTTACTGTTAATTTTTGATAAAGTGAATCTGGTACACATATTGTGTATTGTTTTGTGTTTGATATAATGTTACTTTTAAAATATATGTCGTATTGGTTAAGTAATTAATGTATATGTAACTGCTAATAAGTACTGAAAATACTATTACATTGCATTGATATAAATGTTTAACATAACGAATTTGATACTTAATTCTTTAAAATTTTTTGTATCGAAAAATGTAGTATCAAGTGTTGTAAATGTACCGGATAAGAGTTGTGAAGTGTATAGGAAAGAAGACATAATGTTAAATAAATATATTGCATTTAGAGGATTGAAACAATTGCAAATATATAGTATCAGGTTTAATATTGTGAGAAACATCAATTTGTGATGTTGAAAGAATGATAAATAATAATTGTGTATCATATACTTAATATACTTTTTTGGCTAATTTGTATCAACTTCTACACATCAATTTGTGTTATTGAAAGCATGATAAATATATAATAATTGTGTATCATATATATAATATATAATTTGACGAATTTGTGTCAACTTATAATATAGTATCAACTATAATCATTTCTTTGTACCAAATTTATAAGAAGCATAATGTTAAAAGGTACTAAATATATTGAAAATTAACTGATTTGTATTAAGTATAAAAATATAGTATCACGTGTTGTGATACATCCAAATATTGTTATATAAAAAATAATTGTGTATCATATAAATAACAAAATTTTGAATTTTTTTATATATGCTAATAATGTAGTATCAATTATATATTAATTGTAATATACTCTATATTACAATTAATATCAAGTATGAAATATATGATCTATAAAATACTTATAATAGACTAAACGTAACAAGGTACTAACAATATCAAATATTATATTCAAAATAAATAATTTTGTTACAAAAAACTGTAAAACTTGAGAAAATGTATCTTGAAAAATAACAAACCCTCCAAAATATTAGTTAATGTATAAAAACAAAAAACATCAAAAGTTTTCTGTGAATTGGTACATAATCACTAATCTATATGAACCAAGTCATCTTGTTGTTGTGGAGTTAAATAACTCTTCAACTTTAGTGGATCATCGCTATCGCTAACATATCCCACCTTGACCTTGTCGAGATCGTACTTCCATAATAGTGTTACATATCTTCTGTGAAGGTAGTCAACTCAGAAATCATTAGATGGATGTTGACTTCATCGCTAAAGAATTCAACAAATGTAACTACAAACATTCAACCGACACTATAAATATTTTGCAGGTACATTATAAAAATGAATTAAATTTTGAACAAAAAGTTAATTACATGATACTTTATAATAACTACAAAAAATCTTATTGTTTAGTTGATACATAATGATAGTAATAGTAACTGATACTCAATACCACTTGATGATATTTGTTTCTGATACTAAATAAAACATCATATATTCATTATATGTTATTTAAGTATCGTGGTTAAACTATTTTATAATTTGATACACTATTCTGCAAATTACATCTCATCAAAATAATTTCTACTATATAGTTTGATAGATCAGTGACAATATATCAAAAAAAAAAAGAATCAAAATTAGGATTTTTATAATTTCGTCAGATTTAAAGCAAGATACAAAATAATATGATAATGTATCATTGTTGTCAACATATTTAATTTTTTTAAAATAACTCACCAGGGATGAAGTTCTTCCACATTTGCTTTAAAAGATGAAGTTTCATCTTCTTCGACTTCGTCTTCTAAATATTTTGATTCGCCATTGTCAATGAATCCTACTATCTATTGGATCTATTTTCAGCTCAATAATCATCATCGGAATCATAATGAGTTGATTATATCTATTTTCATGAAAGTTTTCATCATCAAAATCAAATACACAAGGCACCATACTGAAAAGAAGGAGCATAATTTATATGTATAAAAAAATTGTAAATAAAAATATTATTTTTTTAAATAAAAAAATCAAAATTTGAAGAATTGAATAAAAATTGATGAAAAAATAGTATCACCTCTTTAGGAACTTGAAATTGATGAACTTGAGAGAGAATAGATTTAAAATTAAAAATTGAGTGATTGATGTAATTTTTGATATATGTGAGTGATTTTAGGCGTAAAAATAGGAACAAAATCATTGAATTAGAAGGGATGTGAATCGTGGGATAAATGTTATCCCTTTTTTTACGCCGTAATTGATAACAACAAACTAACTATTAAAGTATCCGTCCGCTCTAATTTAAGTATCGTTTTGTCATATTAAGTATCCGGATTAATATAAAAAAAAGGGATTTTTAGTAAATAGTGAAACAATAGGGATAAAAAGTATTTGTCCCTTAGACTATGTGATTTGCCTAATTTTTTACTTAATTTTAAGATAGTTTTAAAGGGACCATTTTGCAGCCTAATAGTGAATTCTATATACAACTTTGTCATTTTCTTTCTTATTTTTTTTAATTTCCAGGATTGTACGATGCATATTTTAATCATGTAAAAGAACACCATTAAGTATATACAAAATCTTTATTTATATATTTATTTGAATTATGTTTGTCTATATCACTTCTTAATATACAAATATGATAATTTTTTAAATAAATCGTATACAAATAATTAGGATATACATATATAGATTTTGGGTTTATACAATCATGAATCGAATTATACAAATTTTGAATTTATATAATTAGAAAAACAGAATAGCCAAATTTCACAAAATTATAACCACAAGTTAAAAATATAAGAAACTATAGCTCTATTACATAATAGATTCTAGATGTTTCTCATTTCACGTAATTTTTTCAAATAATTATATCCGTTAGCCAACTATAAAAGATATACACTATTTTGTATATGAAGTGTATATTTTTTGTATGTCAAACATTAATACACAAAAATTATAGTAAATATTAAAGGAATCCCGTAGTGTAAGATAAGAATTACAACCTATCCCAACTATTTACATTTTACAGAAAATTCCTTAAAAAGGCCGGCGTGTGATACATGGCTACCATATGATACATAGTAAATGATACAGAGTAAATAAATAAGCGTTGAGCTAAAAAGGGAAAAAACATAATAATTAATTCTGTTGTGACAGTTAGCTTAAGTTAGTGCTATCTTATCCTAAATACTCCATATCTTAATAGGTAATTGATTAACACGTTACAAATTTCAAATTTCAAAATTATATCATCTACATTGACGAAAATGTTATGAACATCCATTGAAAAAATGAGAAATTTGAATAAATTTCTGTTTTTTTCTGCTACATGATGAATATATCAATTTTACTGAGGCATTCAGGAATTTGGGTAGCGAAGTGCAATATGAAAGTTACAAAAGCGATGAAATTGTTGTTGGACAATCAATTTCGTTTTTGAATCTCAAAGCAGCAATTGCAGCCGAGTTGAATATCGATGTATCAAAGAAAAACATTGAAAACAACAAATGTAATGGCTAAATATAAGATAAAGCAACACTTGTAGATGTGATGGCAAAATATAAGATAAAGAACAACTTCAATTGCAAAGTATAGAGATCTGATAGACAAAAGTATGGGAGTGTTTGAAATTTTTAGATCTGTAAATGGTGATACAATTTTTTTGTTTGAATGTCTGATACATTATTAATTAAAAAGTCCGTGATTAAGATTTTGGTGTAGATGTTGAATTTGATTTTTGGTATATAGAATATTTGTTGATACATTAACACTTTGTTTGGATCATTGTTATCCATTGTTTCATAATGTATTGTATTGTATTGTACTCTGTTGTACTGTATTGTATGGTAGACACAATGTTTGGTTAGACTGTATTGTTTGTTTGTTGTTTAATAATATTTTAATTGTTTGGTTTGATCGTATCGTATTGTATTGTAATTTATAAATTTACTAAAATATCCTAATTATTCCAGGGTAGGAGATTTGACTAGATTTAAATAATTAAGATAAAGGGTAAAATAGCATTTTTGAAATATTATGTAAATATATAATTGGAAAAAGAAATTAAGTAACAATGGGAACACACCGAATTGGTTGTTCCATAAAATAGGGGTTTTCATTATTACGTAACAACGAAATTTAACAATACAATACAATATATTTTAAGTAACAATCAAAATAAACATTGTAGGTATAGTAACGATACAATACAATACAATACAATGAATAACAATGATCCAAACATAGTGTAAGTGAATATGGTTGTAACATTACTGAATTTTATAATAACAATAATTTAGTATTACTTCGTTAGTTCATTGATACATTGAGCGAAATCTTTTTTAATAAATGATTCGTTAGTTCTTAAATATTATTGGTACATTGAGTTAACTTTGTTGAGACTTTAATATGCTATTGCTGAAACAGTAATCATAAAACTGATACATTACAAAATATTGTGATACGTGGAGAATTCTTGCATTGCAAAAACAGAGAAATAGCCTCCCATACAAGGGACACATTAGGGAGAAGATTTGAGGAGGTATTAATTGTAAACGCGTCTAAAAGTTCAAAGATGGAGGTATGTATTATGATATATTATTTTATATTATATGTATCTAAATCATTGATTCATTCTGCAGTTTGAACATGATTTCTTTGAAATAATTGTATATTTTACTTTTTAATGTATGCAGGTTGTTCCATCATCTGAATTTGTTTTCTCGATTTATGAAGTTGTATGAAGATACATTGTTTGTCTTGAGCGGAAGTATGTTGTTGTGAAAGATTTCAACTAGATGAGATACCTTATGCACATGCAATCGTTGTTTTAAAAGAAAAGAATGTCAAAGATTTGCATCCATATTGCTCTGATTACTACAAGCTTGATGCATTAAAAAAAACATATGAGATTTCAATGGTACCAATGCCAGATAAGAAAGATTAGTCAGCTCCTGAGGATGTGATAGCTGAAACTGTGTATCCACCAAGATACAAACAATTATCTTGACGACCAAGAAAAAGAAAGAAAAAAAATGCGGATGAAAAGATTACCGTGAACATAAATTCTTGTGGACAGTGTGGACAAAAAGGACACAACAGAAGAACTTGTACTTTCTTCCCAAAAGAAAGTGAAATAATCGTACTCCCTCCGTTTAAAAAAGAACGTTCCTATTTTCTTTTTAGTTTGTTTAAAAAAGAATGACCCCTTTCTTTTTTTGCAACACTTTAACTTTAACTTTCCACGTGACATGTTTAAGACCACAAGATTAAAGGGCATTTTGGTATATTTGACATAACTTTAATTTAGAACTACAAGATTAAAAAGTCTTTTTTTTTCTTAAACTCTGTTCCAAGTCAATTAGGCCAATCTTTTTGAAACGGAGGGAGTAATATTTTTAAGACATTAATATTTTTGTTGAATAATTTTTCACTTAAACATTTATCATTTTAAGTATTGTTTACAGTTGTTATTAGTCAGTATAGGTGTTAAAAAAACTCTTGGTTATGATTGTATTAAATAAATTTTAAGTTGCACTTACAATTATAAATACTTTGTTATGACTTGTGTTGAAAAATACTTATGTATCAATATTACTTTTGTTTAATAAACTATGTTATGCACTTATAATTATAAGTAAATTGTTGGATAACGTATATGCTAATGTATCATGTACATTTAATTTGATAACATTTGTTAAGATTACTGTATCATTTACAATGACTATATATCATGTATCATGTAATGTATATTAAGTATCATGTGTGATAATTATTTGATATATACATTAGACACCATTTTTAGCACAACTATTGAATTTATGTTGAAGAGTACTTTTGTTAAATAAAATTTGTTATGCACTTATAATTATAAATAAATGGTTGGGTAATGTACATGCTAATGTATCATGTGCATTAACTAATGTATCATGTACAATTAATTTGCTAACATTTGTTTAATATAGAAATTTGCAAATGAAGACAAATATACATTCTAAGATTAAGGAACAAAATATATTGACATTAAAAGTCAAACGAAACAAGTTTTTAGAGAAATACTCCAACACTTAAGTTAATGTACATTGAAAATATTACTAACTAAAAAATACTGTCTACCATCGATACACATAAATTATTCCATATTAACTAACACATCATGATTTGGTGGTGTGAAATGACATCTAGGCTTTGCTTGATCGTCATTATCACTAATATATTCTTATGCGGCCTTTTGACTGCCATATTTTCATAGCAAAGCAGCATATCTTGAGCAGAGATAATCAGACCAGAAAGCATCAGATTGGATTGAAATTTTATCGCTAAGAAATTCAGAAAACACTGCCACAGACAATCCAAAATCCCTGCAAATGCAGAAGATAAATAAAAAATGAATTGAAAATATACTTCAAAATAAAATTTACAGTGTGTCGCTTCCTTTATGAATAGTCTCTTGTGCATATTCAACAAGAAAAGGGTGTTTTGGTTTCAATAAACTTTCAATTCCTTTTCCTTATAAGTATCAAGAGATAACCAATTAATTCGCTCCGATTGATAAAAAAAATTCACTGTTCTGAAGGTAAGTAGGCAACATTAGAGATAATTTTTTAATGTTACTCGAATAAATTTTTCTCCTTGATCCAGATGTTGAGTCGTAAATACGTATTAGCCTTTTTTTAAAACAACAACAATTAATATCCAATCAAATTATCCATCACAATTCAACGAATTGTAAACATCATCTACTGAAGGCCATGGTAACCTAGCCGAAATCTCAAATTCATTACTCATGCATAAACATCATACATGGTGAATATATTTATAACTTGATCATTTAAAAGAAAAATTGACAAATGAACGAAAATTAAAGACATAAAATAGTATAAACATGATACATGTTGAATATATATATAAATTGATACATTGAAAAGAAAAATTGATAATTTTTTTATGAATTTAATGGAAAGCATGATACATAAAATAGACATACAATAGATATAAACATGATACATGTTGAATATATTTATAACTTGATACATTGAGAAGAAAAATTGACAAATTTTTGTATCAGTTGAAAGAAAATCTTGAGAAAGATATCCATGAACTTTATAAATTTGTATCAAGTATATGCTATGTTAGTATTGATACATCGTAAATTTTATTAAACGTATCATTCATGTTCTCATTGATTGAGAACATAATGAAAAAATTGGAGTTTTAAGAATAAAAATTAATTTACATGATGATATATTACAATATGATAACATTAATCTATCAGTAATGTATCATAAATTCAAATTAACAACTGATTCAAAGTTTGAGCAACAAAAAAACACAAAAACAGATCAAAACTCATTACCTCGAGTAGATTCGAACGAGAAATTGGGAATGATACTTTTTTTACTCCTTTTTAGGGGTTTTCCCAATCTTTGCTTTTGAAGAATGAGAAATTCTTTGACGGAAGAGAGAAATAAAATTCATATTCAAAATTAGAATGATAAGATCATTGGAGAGAAAATATGACGTGATTTCAGGAGTGAAATATTGGAGAGAGAAACGTGGGTTAGCATATGGGAGGTAATGTATCTGGGAGTTGGGTTTAAGGAGTTAAAAAGAGATTTTAAAAAAGAAGGGAATAATGGAAAATAAATAAACTAATGATGTGTATATAAGTAATTTGTCACACTTAGACAACGCAAATAGCAATCTAATTCTTGTGTAGATCCTGAAATTTTCCAAATTAGAGCTAATTAGTAATTATGTTTTACACCTATCTTAGGTTATTTTAGGAATCTTAGGTAATTATTAGTGTTACGATCCAATTTAAGGTGATGACCGATGGTATCAAATTTCAATGATTAATACTATATTTGAACATTAAAGGACCTGGACACAAAGGATCTCTTGTCACTTAAGCAATTATTCTACTGCACAATTTTCAATTATTCTTTCTAAGTTAATATTGTGTTCTTTTTTAATTAGGAAGAGATCTTGTATAGGTTTATCTCTTCCTTTTTTTTCTCTTTTTTCTTTTTACTTGTCAGCGAATAGCGATGTAAGGTCAACATCCTTCTGTTTTTTGCAACTATTGTAAATAAGGAGAATGATACAATCTATTCAAACGTTATATTCTTCAAAACAATACAATATGATTCAGTAAAACACAATACAATATAATATAATACATTAACCATAAATGCCATATGAAGAACAAGGATATCCGAAAGTTTGTTGATGGTATTTATGTTAGTGAGAAGGGTAAAATTGTTGAAGAAGAATGAGTATTTTAGAAATAGGCATGTTGTGATTACCTATATCCCAAATTCTCGTTTTACTATCACTTTTAAGTTCTTTTGGAGACTATATATTACAGACGATATAATATAACATACTATGATATAATATAACACAATATGACACAATACAACACAATATATTACAATACAATACAATACAATACAATAATCAAAGAGTAAGAGGAATCACTGGTTCTCTTATTATCAATCACTTTAATAGAAGAGTAAGAGGAATCACTGGTTCTTTTATTATCAATCACATAAATAGAAGAATTTCAAGTTATATGCCTCCAACTTAGTACTTGACCATGTGTGGGCATAATTATCCTCATATCTTGACAGGTTCAATCAGTAACAAGTTAATCATGTTTTTAAGTTTGCTTTTGAAGTTTGTGTATCTATCTTCCTCTTTATATTATATAAAGATATTCCTCTTACTTCTTTGTGAAACTTAGTGTATATCTCTTGCTTCGACACTCCATATTCTTTCATGTAGCATTCAATAGTTGAAGCTACATGTTCTCTTTGTTGTTCATTCAACATGAAACAAATTTCAATATATCTTTAGTACAATAAGTAGCTACAATTAGTAGAAAGACACTACAACAAAAACAATTTTTAGCGACAATAAATATTGATATTAATAAAGAGTGCTAAAGTCTTTATCGGCATTAGTGAAATGCCATTAGAACCAATGTCGCTAAAGGATTTAGGGACACCTACAAAGGATGCTAATTGCCACTAAAAATATATATATTTAACGGTAATTAAGAATTAATTGCCACTAATAATTATTTTTGATATAGCGAGGAAAGGAATTACGTATATAAGATATTGTTTTATTACTTCATGTCCAATCATATCGTCCATTCGTTTGTTAATAATTGATGCTGCACAACTATTAAAGGGTCATTTATCATCCATTCAAATATCTCTTGGCTTATAAGTTCATCCAAACCGATCAAGGAAGTAGTTGCTGCCATCATACACCCACAACTTACTAGTGCATTCTCCAAATGCTCCTCATATTTGGAGTATAGCCAGCATCCAACCATTGAGCTTCCTTAAAATAGGCTCTCACCAACTTTTTCATCTAAATAGTTATTGTAAAGAATAAATAATACAGTAAAAGTTCTATTTAGTTGTCTTTTGGAATGAGAGTTATAATTTAATTTTGGAGCAACTTTCACATATAGCAAATACAAAATTTATATTTGTATGCTGTAGTAAAGTTTGTATAATTGTGCTCCATAGCAAACATAAATATGTATATTTCGCTATACATATACAAAAAAGAAACAGTTGTATAATTTGTTATACATATACAAAGAAAGCAGTTGTATAATTCGCGATACATATATAAAAGAAAGCAGTTGTATACAAAAGATCAATTGTATAATCTGCGTATGTATAAAACGAGAAAGGGAGAAAGACAAAAGAAAATTGGGCAGAGAAATATTTGCATTGTATAATTATAAGTGTATAGGACAAAAATATATGTATCTGCATGTGTATATACAATTTTCTCTCGCTTTATAGAAACAGAAACGTAATTTATACATTTTATTTCTGTTTGTATAAGCGAGAGAGGTCAGGGTGGCGAGCGAGATTCAGGAGAGTGGCGAGCGAGATCTGGGAGAGGGGAGAGAGGGGAGCGAAAATATATGTATTTATATAATTTTCTCTCGCTTTATACAAACACAAACATATTTTATACATTTGTGTCTGTATAAAAAGCGAGAGAGGCGAGCGAGACTGCCACCAAACGAGAGTGGCGAGCGAGATTCCACCAGGGATAGCGGCAAAAATAGCAATAGTTTGCTATAGGGTACAATTATATCAAAGTATATTTATAGCATTTAATTTAAATTAATAGTTTGCTATTATATACAATTTTTCCTTAATTTTAATATAAGTTAATGAATATTAATTACCTCATATTTTGCATTGTGCCATACTATACACGGTCCGAGTTACCTTCTTTTGCCAATAAGTTTTCCATTTCATTGTAAGCGTCTATAAGGGCTTGATAAGCAAGTCTCATATATATGATGATAGTGAATCAATCACACTAATGTCCCATCTAAAATTAAAATATCAATATTAATTATACGGTACTAGTAATTTTTTACGTCTTGTACATATTAATTGTTGTGTAGCATTTCACAATAACTGTTGGGTTTTAAAAGGTGCGAATGGAAAATGAAGAGTTGCGACTTTTATAAAGAGTTGTGACTTTTAAGAAAGGTTGCGACTTTTATGAAAAGTTGTGATTTTTATGAAAAGTTGCGACTTTTATGAAAAGTTGCGACTTTTATGGAAAGTTGTGACTTTTATGAAAGGTGACGACCTTTCCGAAAGATTGTGACTTTTGAAAGGTTTGTGACCTTTCCGGTAAGGCACAATAAGAACCTTTTTGCACTACCCTTTGTTTTCTATAAATTGAGGGATTTTCTTTTATTTTAAACATAGAATTTATGGATTTCTTCTTCTACTACTAAATCTAATATTCTAAGTGTACTTTACTGCCGTTGAGTAGCTCGCTGACACCAGAGTTTTTGGTATCTATACTCTGGTGATTGAGATGATTTTACCCTGGGAGGTCATATTCCAAATCAAACCTCGGATACTAGAGGGGAATAATTTTCTTAAGGGGACACTGTGAGTTCAGTGGACTTGATCTTTTTCCTATTAATTTTTTTTTCCAGATTCTAGTACGTGTTTTACAAATTTTAGATTTGTGAATTAATTTCAGTTCTTCTATTCTTTTGTTTTTCACTAGTTCATCAAACTTGGTAACTTCGTGTTTCTGCAAAGTTTGTTGGAATCAGTAATATTCTTTTGACACATATTAACAACAATTCTTTTTAAGAAAAATATTCGTATATTTTTTCTAATCTGTTTCTGATTCTAGTTTCGCTACTAGTTTTAATTTTCTAGTTGTGAAAATGTTCTTAAACTTTGTTGTCTCACAAAGATGTTCAAAGTTTTGCTCTAAGTATGTTTGGAATACAAGATGAACAACACTCTTAAGGAAATTATTATACTATTAATATTTTTTGTATTCTATTGATTGAGAGAATCTGATCATGGCAGTAGAAGATAAATGCATTACTTCTCCATAATTCGTTGCTTTGTTTAGCAAGGTCGAAGTGAGAATGTAACAGACAATTTTTGTGGTATTTCGTTTAAAGATTACCAGGTAACCTTCTTATTAAATTTTCTAAGGAGGAAAAAATAGTTTCTAAGAGTAATCATCTTTGATTTTTTTTTTATCATGTGTATCTTTGGAAAAAGATCTGCAAACCATATGTTATGGAATGAATTTACTTGGCAAATATTGTTGTTTTTAAAATTCTTTAGTTTGCAAAAAATGAGAAATGCATATTTTTGTTTGATAAAATAGTATGTCAATGTTATAGTTGAAAGTCTATTTGATAAGAAAAATATTTCTATGTGATAAAGAATATGGGTTATTCTGTTTGGAAAAAAAAAACTTTTGTAGTTTTGTACTCCATGAGAAATGTTAGTGTGTCTGATTTTTGTAGACTAAAAATTTTTGTGGTTTTATATTCTGGATAAATTGGTCTATGCAATTGGTTTGAAGAATATGAAAACTTCACATAATAAGTCAGTGTTGTACTTTTGATTTTCTATAAACTTCAATGTAATATAGAAATAAATTGTACATTTTTTTTTGGTCCTTGTTGTTAGTATTTAAAATACTAAGTGGTATGTCTATTTATGAAGGAGGAAAAATACCAGTGACTTAGAATTTATGATTTTGTTTCTCTATGGAATGAACTTTGACATTGTGTAAACATTGTCAAAGAGAATTGCAACACTATAGTTCTTTCGTAGAATAATATTTCCAACATTAAAATATGTGGAAAAACTATTTTCAAATACTTGAAACATATTTTTGAGATCACATTTGAAATGTGGGGGTTCTTTGCTTCTGATTAGACTTGGTGTCTAATTTAACTTTGGAGCAAAAGATATGAAATTCAATGATACTTTTGTATTATGTTATACCCACAAAATTCTTGGAGTATATTTGGTATTGTGGGTTATTGAGTTTTTCTATTACTAGTATATAGTGTGACTAGTATGAAACAACCAAATTATAAATATACTTGTTCAAAATAATTGTGTTCTTTTATGGAAAAAAAAATCACTTAAAATGTTGTGATTTTTCATGAAAAGATATGTCTATTATAATGAAAGTATTTGCATAGACATGAATATTGGTGAATAGTTATTTGTTATATTTTTGTAAAAGTAACATTTGGACTATATTGCCTTTATTTAACCTGATAAACTTTGTTCATGGGTAGTTCTATAACAATCAAATTGAAAGTTATGGAAAGGTCCTTCTGCAAAGGACATTTGACAAGGTGATGACTCGAAACAATGTTTGTATCACACAAAATTGTAAGAAATAGGAACAAAATATTAGTGAGGAAAAAGCTACCTCGCGAAGAGCTTTTCGAACTGAATGTTTTTATTTGTTCTTACTTGCTTGAGTCAATGTTTGTGACATGAAAACTTGGGGCATGTCAATTACAAAACCTTGTAAGGAAAACTGATCAACTTAGAAATTTTGTCTAACTTTGAGTGCAACAAATAAAAATGTCAAGTTTATGTGAAATCTAAGTATGCTGAGCATTCTTATAAATCTGTTGAAAGGAATTTTAATCCATTAAAATTGATTTACACTGACATTTGTGATATGAAGTCAATATCATCTCGTAGTGAAAAAAAGTATCTCGTTACTTTAATTGACAATTGCATTAAAAAGAAAACTGTCTATTTGCTTAATGGTAAGGATGAAGCAATAGAAATGTCTAGACAATGTAATATCGAAGTTGAATATCAGTTTGGAAAAAGATAAGAAGTGATAAGAATGGAGAGTATAAATCTCCTTGTGCAGAAATATGTTTGGAAAATGGAATTATCCATCAAACTACTGCGCTATTCACCTCAATCTAATGAAAAACCGAACGTTGAAAGAAATGATGAATGCATTATTTATAAGTTCGGGTTTATCACAAAACTTTTGTGGAGGAACTATCCTTACTGCAAAAGGGAACAAAAAAATAATAATTTGTCTTTTGATAAAGAAAGCAATTTTGTTTGTTCAGGATACAATTTATTCCATATGAGAAATGAAAAGGAAGGAAATCCAACTTGAAATATTTTAAAGTGTGGGGGTGTCTAGCCAAAGTCTAAGTTCCTATTCCTAAAAGGATTGAAATAGGACCTAAGACTGTGGACTGTAAAATTAGACTTGAGTAGTCTAGTGAAAGGTCTAAACGACCTTGGAAAGAACAAAAGGAGAATGTACTTAATAAAGAGATCAAGAGGTGTAGTAAATGTCAAGGGACATATACTTCCTTCAAATATGATTTTGTAACATTTCTTGTGTCTTATGTAGACTCATCCTTTTGGACAAATGGTGTCAATAGTGAGATTGATTCAATCTTGAGCAATCCTATTGGAAGTTGGTTGATCTTCCTCCAGGAAATAAACTTTTGGATTCAAAGTGAATCCTCAAAAGGAAAATGAAAGTGGATAGAATTGTTGACAAATATAGAGCAAGACTTTGTGTCAAAGGCTTTCGACAAAAACAAGGTTTTGATCTTGTCGATATATATACTCGTTAGTAACTAGAATTACATCCACTCGGATGCTAAAATTATTAGTTGTGGTATATGACCTCCAAATTCATCAAATGAATGTGAAAAGAACTTTCTTAAATGTAGAATTGAAGGAAGAAATTTACATGGAACAACCCGAGGGTTTTGTGATTCCTGGTAAATGAAAGAAAGTGTGCAAACTTATTAAGTCACATTATGAACAAAAGCAAGCACCCAAACAATGGCATAAGAATTTGACCAAAAATCATGATGGAAGTGATAAATGTTTTCACATTAAAATCATAAGGTCATTGTTTGTTTCTATATTGGTGATATGTTGATCATCAATAGAGACACTAATGACATAAATGCTACTAAACGTATGCTAGAAAGCAAGTTTGGAATGAAAAATATTGAAGTTGCTGATGCGATCTTAGATATAAGAATCCTTAGAACTCCATAATGTTTAGCATTTTCACTGTCTCATTGCATTGAAAAGGTACTTGACTTGTTCAAATATTTGGATGTAAAATATTGTCAAGTCTCCAATAAATTTGAGCTTTGCATTTCAAAAGAGTGAAAGCAAAAGTGACTCACAATGGATTGTTAGAGTATGAAGTATGATGTATATCATGAAGTGTGCGCGATCAGATATAGCATTGTCTATTATAAAGTGAGTCGTTCACAAGTGATCCCAAATAAACTCATTAGATGGACATAAATAGAGTTTGGAGTATTTAAAATTAATACTTAAAACTATGCCTTGCATTATAACAATATCCAACAGTATTGAAAGATATAATGATGCAATTGATCACCGACAAATGAAGTAAAATCCACGAGTGGATATATACTTACTCTTGGTAGAGAAGCAGCTCTTGAAATATTTTAAAAGAGACATGTATCGCTAGCTCATAATGATCTTTGAGCTAGGTGCTCAAGATAAGGTCGTGAATAAGTTGAAATACTCAGAATTCTTTGATAGATATTCTTTTTTGGCCCAAACCATTGGCATTAGTATGCGTACACTTTGATAGTCAGATGCAATAGGTAGGGCATGGAGCATGATGTATAAGGAAAGTCTTTTCATATAGGACATAAAAATGATACGGTTAGAAAATAACTCTCTAGTGAAATTATCATAATTGACTATGTAAAGTCAAAGAATAATGTTCGGATCCACTTGTAAAAAGAGCCTAACTAGAGAGAAAGTTTAAAGATCATCTAAGGAATGGATTTATGGCTTAGGACAAGTCTTCATGGCGGTAACTCTATCTAGCATACTGGAGATCCCAAGAGCTAGATTCAAGGAGAAAACAAAGTTGTGACTGACGGTTCGGCATTGTCAACAAACTCAATCATTCTCATGATGAAGACAATGCTCAGGACAAGGATAAAACATTAAGGCTTGTTAATGAGTTAATAAAAGCTTAATGGTTTTAATGATTGCTAAGTTTGGCAGAGTTGACCAATAGTGTATCTACGCGATAACACGGTTAGAAATCACCTATGTGAGTGTGAAGTGTAAGCCGCTTTAAAGAGGATGATTGTCAAAAGACCATCTCTCTATACACTCATGAAACCAGGAGGTATTCATGCTGAAACGACACAACCGTAAGAACCATAAACGTAAAGAGTTAATTGTTGTGACATATGGTTGTCTAGGTATACACCAAAGCTCGACGGTTCAAAGATATCGCATCTACCGAATGACCGAGTATATCCCGACATATGTTCACTACGGAAAGTCCAAGGGGAAACCTACTTATCCAGATGCAATTAATTCTTGCTTGTAAAGTACACATACTACTCCGTTTCTTTGTCTTGGAGTCATTCCCCATTCATGGGGATTGTTGGGTTTTAAAGGTGGAATGGAAAATGAAGAGATTGCGACTTTTATAAAGAGTTGTGACTTTTAAGAAAGGTTGCGACTTTTATGAAAAGTTTGATTTTTATGAAAAGTTGCGACTTTTATGAAAAGTTGCGACTTTTATGGAAAGTTGTGACTTTTATGAAAGGTGACGACCTTTCCGAAAGATTGTGACTTTTGAAAGGTTTGTGACCTTTCCGGTAGGCACAATAAGAACCTTTTTGCACTACCCTTTGTTTTCTATAAATTGAGGGATTTTCTTTATTTAAACATAAAATTTATGGATTCTTTCTTTACTACTAAATCTAGTATTCTAAGTGTACTTTACTGCCGTTGAGTGGCTCGCTGACACCAGAGATTTTTGGTATCTATACTCTGTGATTGAGATGATTTTACCCTGGGAGGTCAATATTCCAAATCAAACCTCGGATATAGAGGGGAATAATTTTTCTTAGGGGACACTGTGAGTTCAGTGGACTTGATCTTTTCCTATTAATTTTTTTTTCCAGATTCTGTACGTGTTTTACAAATTTTAGATTTGTGAATTAATTTCAGTTCTTCTATTCTTTTGTTTTTCACTAGTTCATCAAACTTGGTAACTTCGTGTTTCTGCAAAGTTTGTTGGAATCAGTAAGATTCTTTTGACACATATTAACAACAATTCTTTTAAAAAATATCGTATATTTTTTCTAATCTGTTTCTGATTCTAGTTTCGCTACTAGTTTTAATTTTCTAGTTGTGAAAATGTTCTTAAACTTTGTTGTCTCACAAAGATGTTCAAAGTTTTGCTCTAAGTATGTTGGAATACAAGATGAACCAAAACTAAACAACGTCAAGGTGTGTTTTTTCACACTCATCAATAAGGGAATATTCTTATTATTCAATTAAGAGAAGTGAGTGTTTTTAAAAATAAATTGATGGTGTATTTTCTTGTCTAGATAGTAGTTGTTAATCTCTCTTATAATATATGTATGAGAAAAAACATAAACTCCCCGAATTATCCGAAAAGTCAGTAAATGCTTGAACAATCATGATGACCTATTACACATCTTTCCACTCTGTTACTGACTTGAACTATGATGATGACCTATTAACACCTTACTACTCAAAAGTAATTTTAGTATCCCCTGAGACGTGTAACACCCACTCTTACATTATGTGTTGTATTACACCCGCTACCATATCAGCGCTACGTTACGTCATGTCATAAAATATAATTTTTTGTTTTTTTTTATTATTAATTAAATTTTTTAAACTATTATTTACTCTGATTAATACCTTTAATTATTCTAATTCTCTAATAATTATACTTCTTCATCACAAATTTCACCCATTTCAATTCTTTTTCATCGGAAAATTATATCCACATTTACTATTGTACTATTGATTTTGTTCTTCACCATCACTATAACACCTTCAATTCTTCTTCTTTGTCACCCAACACCAAATATCACTACCACCATTTACAATCATATTTTTCTGTTTCACCACCTTTAATACCTCTTTTAATTTTTGCCACTCGGCACCCATCACCATCAAATCCAAAAAACTGCTTTTACCACCAAGCTCATAAATTGATTTACAACCAAAATTTTCTTTAACAAAGTCAAAAAATAATAAAGATAGAAACAATTAATTGAACTTTTCTAGATAAAATAAAATTATTTACTAACAAATCTATGAGAATTAACCTAATTGCGAATCAAAAATAATTGTGCTTAAGATTGTGATAAAAAATAAAAAATGTGATGAAAATAAAGAATGAAGAAGAAGACAATGTGTGGGGGTGAATAAAAAAAAGGTGTGGGGGTGGGGTGGAAAAGAGGATTCTAACCTTCTTTTTTTTTTTTTACTCACACACCTATTTTTTATTTTTGTTTTATTGTTTTGTCACGTCAGTTTTAATGGGTAAGAAAATTCACTTTTAAAAATATATATGTATAATAGGCTAGTAGGTCACTATAATAATTAAGTATGTAACTGACTTTTCTGGACAAGTTTATGAAGAAATTTATGGCTTTTCTCCATATGTATTTACCTCTGGAATTCTGATGACATCATTGAGGGCCAACTCCTAAAGTTTTGTTCTGTATCCAAGTTTTAAATTGATAATGTATTTCAGAATTCTCGAAATGAAGATACCTTTTGAATAAATATCTACAACAATAATAAAATTTTTAGTAAATCTAATAATTATGTGTGCAATACAATAGAATCCAACTAAGCAATAAAATGTTACTGAACCGCATGAAAAACAGTTTATTCAACTTTATAATCACATTAATACAATACAATTACGATACATCCAAAAAAGCTGGACATGAAATAAAAGAGGATTTAATACAACTCCTGTGTTGTATATTTATTGAATGAATGAAGACTTTTGCTTAATAAATTAAAACAACTTCATTATTTGAAATATTCCTGAGGAATTAACGGTTCATATATTATGAATTGCAATAAAAATGTCTTCAATTTGTTATATGCCTGATTTTTGCTCCAGCCTCCAAATCTTGGTTGAAGTTGCAATTTCATCATTCTTCATATTTTGATAGACTCAACCAATAACGATTGATCATATTCTTAAATTTGCCGTTGGAGTTTGTGTATGCATCCTTCTCTTTATACAACGTGTTTATTACGCGTGTGAAATTTAAAACTCGTCTAAGGACAAACTTTGGTACTACCACGTCTAGACAGAAGAATTCTTGTTATGTCTTTCCATCCATTGGTGACTTCTTCTGGAATTTAACGTAGGCCTCTTGCTTTGAAGCTCCATAATCTTTCATGTAGCATTCAATAAGTGAAGCTCCATGTTCTCTTTGTTGTTCAACCTACATGAACAGATTTCAATATTTCAATAATATATATAGTTATACATTTTTAAAATTATGTTGTAAGCTTCATAACTAATTGAACTTTTAAGCAATTAATTTTGAAGTATGGTATGTGTTCCTTCTGTATCATATATAGTACTCTTTATATATTATTATAATATTTCTATCTCCTTATTAGGAGTAGTTCATTTTACTGTCACCATTGCAAATATTGGTGGACACAGAATATCTAGTCACTTACATAATTTGTTAACTTCGATAAATTTAATATAAATCATATGTACTTACTTCATGTCCAACAATATCGTCCATTGCTCTAGCAATTAATGAGGAAGCTCGAACTATCAAAGGTTCATTTATTATCCATTAAAAGTCTCTTTGGATATAAATTCCTCCATACACACCAAGCAAGTTGTTGCTCCCATCATATAGCCAGCACTTACGATTGCATTCTCCATGTGCTCCTCATATGTTGGAGTATAGCCAGCATCCAACCATTGAGCTTCTTTAAAATAGGCTCTTACCAACTTTTTCATCTAAAAGAATATAAGAGTTAATTTCTAGACAAAAATGAATTATAATATCTTTTTTCCCTTTGGAATGAGAACATTTCCTCATTTATGTCTTTCATAGTTCTGATTCTCTGTAAGGTTTGTGTAAACTCTACAATCTTCAGACTTCACACCTAGCTAGTGAGATTTCACTATGCATGTTGTTGTTGTTAATGTTTCCTTGTTGCCCAAAGTTTCCATTTCTTAATTTTTTTTATTGAATATTAGGGGAAGGGAAAATAGAATGAGGAAGAGTATGATTGGGAATTGAATTCTCATTTAAACAAGGGAAAACGACATTTTTAGTCCCTATGTTAAGGTTATATTCTTATTTTAGTCCTTGTGTAATCTAACTTAGCACTATTAACCTTCAATTATATCAAGTGAGTGATTTTGATCCTTCAACTAACAGATTCAAAAAAGATTAACAGAGAGTTTACTGCTAAAAGAGATAGTTCAGATATTTCATTTTAATTCTCACTTTTTGGAAAACAAGCTAAGTCTTCCATGTCTCTATCTTGAAGAACAAGCTCATCAATCTGAGCTACAATTTCAACAAAACCAACTTGATAGGCGTTAACTCTCCCTCTTACACCGACGAACGAGAGATTTGCAGCGAATGATTTTCTTAATAAATTTTCTGTTTTCTCAAGCAATAACTTTAAAATAATCTGAATTACTCCTTTAGCAGTGAACTCTCTGTTAACTTTTTCAAATTTGTTAGTTGAAGGATTAAAATTACTCACTTGATATAATTGAAGGTCAATAGTGCTAAGTTAGATAACACAAGGACTAAAATAAGAAATTACCCTTAATATAGGGACTAAAAATACCATTTTCCCTTTAAACAACCAACAATTGAACAAATATTACCTCATATTTTGCATAGCATACACGATCTGATTTACATTCTTTGGCCAACGCTTGTTCCATTTCACTGTATATGTCTAGAAGAGCTTGATAAGCATGTCTCAAATATGGCGGTACTGAATCGATTGCATTAATATCCCATCTAATAAATATCAAGATTTAAATCAAAATCACGAGCTAATTAATTTTTAAGTCGTGTGTATTTGTGCATGTATAGAATTTCACAATAACTATTGAAAAAACATTTTTAATTTTTCATATTCATCAGCGAGGGATTGTAAAATGATTAATTTACTTGTGAAAGTGATGTTTTACCTCTGGATTGCATTGTTGAAAGGTACTAGTTCTTCAAAGGTTGCATAAGCATCAAAAGTGTCATCAAAGAAGGAGGCCATTTGGATTACTTTTGTCATCATTTTTCTCGCACGACTATATTTAGACTCAAAGTACACTCCTATTATCCAAAAGTAACACTCAACCAACCTGTCTCTTGCATATGGATATTTATTTGCAAAATCCAAATCTTTCCACCACCTACATACATACATCACAAGAGCAACGATTTTAATTTAATTCATGTAATTAAAGTAGATCAAATAATATTGTACATACATACGTACCTTGTAAGGTCACTAAGCTCTCTTTGGTGCAACTTTTGCAGCACGTTGAAATCCAATTTAGCAAATTTCAAAAGCAAATGGTTGTGTGCATCATTATTTTCGTAAATGGATATGTATTTCCTTGCTCCCACCCTTGGTAAAGTCATGCGAATAGGCTGACATAAGGCTTCACTAACTTCAAACTTAAGAGAGTTATTATTGCTCAAGTTGGAGACGATAGACTCGAGATGAGTGGTGGTAAATGTAAGAGCTTCTTCAAGAATCTCCTCATCGTGCACTCTCAGATGTGATGCTTCATACAAACTTAATAGTCCTTTGACATCATTAGTAAGCGTTTCCTTGAATTTCCCATCATGATTGGTGAATTGCTTGAAGACATCTGGTTAATTAAACATCGTGTTCATTGTCAATAAACCCAATTAATAAAGAAAAGTAATAGAGTACTAGATTTACCAGAAGACATGTAATAGCCTTGTTGCCTCACAAGTCGAAAACGAAGAGAAACAACGTGAAGGTTGTCATCATCATTCTGTTGGGACGCATCAAAAATGTTTTGTATGGATGTTTCAATTTCATTGTTGAAATGATATGCCACTCCCAATCGTTGCATCGCGTCTATCAACACAAGTTTTTGTTCACTACCTTCAGGAGCTTCCACCAGCATTTTTCTGATTGTTTCTTTGTACTCATCAACTTCAACTTTTTCTTGGTTAGTAATTTCCTGCATCCATAAAATAGTCATCATACGTTAATTAACCAAATATTATGTCACGTCTTAAAACAAATAACATAGAAGAAAAAAAAAAGACAGACAGGAGTATAAGAAAGGAAATGATATCCCCAAACAGTTGGGTGAAAATTTGCCAATGGGCGACACTTATTAGGAGAAGAAGCAGCCATTGCTTGTTCAATTTTTTTTTTTTTTAAGCTTAATTTGTGGGTTTAAGTTGTGCTAATAGGATGGCCTATTTATAATGTATTACCATTGTCCATTGAATTGAATTTTTAGGATTCAATTAATTTGTTATTGGTTGCTAAAGTCTACATTATAAGTCTAGGCTTATTAATTAGAATTAGTTACATAAAAATGTGCAATATTTTTTTTACACTATTGCATATAGTGTTGTTCTAATAGGATGGCCTGTTTATAATGTAATTGCAAACTGTTCAATCATCTTGCAAGATGGTGAGAAAAATACCAACTACTTTCACAGTGTACTAAAGACTAAAATGGTTTGCAGGTCCGGATTTTAGCTAATAGAATCAATGTGTTACTTGGCAAATTGATTTCTGAAAATCAAAGTGGATTTGTTTATGGTAGGCTTATTATTTATACACTCCGATCCCATCGTGAATGACACTTCGTCAGTTATAAATCAGGGTCATTTTGGTCTTTTTTCCTGTGCATTAGACACTTAAACTACATCGTTTGATGCCAAAACTACGTCATTTTACTCAGTTTAAGCCTAATAATCTAGTTACAACCTACCCAAAATCCTCATTAATCTCTTATAGTCACCCAACTTAGAGCGAAAAGAAAAGAAGAAGTCGCCAGTTCCTTTCAAGAACAAGCAGAGGTGTTCTTCGAAGTTCAACCCCGAAATCCAAAGGATTTATCCGTAGATTTCATCATTGGATATATGAGATTATTTCACTAGTGGTGAGCCCTCATACTTCGAGGATACTAAACACGCCTTTTGTTTCAGTCTTTGCTCTTAGTTTTGTTAGAATTAGCTGAGGGCATGTCTTAAAAACTCATTTCAATTAGAGGCTTTTCAGACATAGTAGTAGATTCTGACTTAGAGTCTGTGTTAAGTGTTTTGGGATTGTTTCCTCCAGATATTCAGATATATTTTCATTTGGAGTCATTTAGTTTTGAGTTATTTATTAGTTATGCTTCTACTTATTTTAGTTATATTTTCAGCATGCTTGATATATACAAGACTCAGGTTAGCTTGGGGCCACTCGTGATCCTTAGTCTCCTATTACGTCTAGGGGTAGCCTCGGAGTGTCACAACCATCTCTAATATTTGGTATTCAATTCTATTATAATAATTGGTACTAGACATGTTTTTTTTCCCCACTTAGCTTCCACTTGGGGGATCAAACAAGGTGGTCCTATTTCCCCGTTCCTTTTCATTATTGCTGCTGAAAATTAAAACATACCCTAAACAAAAGTGGGAAACTAAATATCGTTGGATGATATGATTGTAATACCAAGACTGATGGTTCTGGAGGTGTAATAAGAGACAGCAAAATAAATAAATGTCACCTCTGCCTTATATGTTGAATTATTAGCCACATATTTATGCTTTCTCAAATATTGTCTTAAGGATGTTGATTAATGTATAACCACAACTCTTTCTCGTACATCTCTTATTACCATCCCCAATTTATGTGGATTCTTACATTATCACATGATTTGTTTAGATTAGTTTAATTGGATAGATTTCAAAAATATAATTTATTATTGATTACTTATTCTCTTTTTCAAAAATTCTATTAGTTATGGTCTATAGATAAATTCATATTTTAATAGATGCAGTATTAATTAATGTGCATATTTATTACCGCTAAAATAGTTTTCTTTTTAAGGCTTAAAGTGAGAATGATAAAATAAGAATAAGTTGAAGCAGATGTTGAGGCAAAAGTGGACAATACCTTTACAAGATATTTTTTGTAGAAAATGTTAGGGATATACACGTGTAGTTAATTAGAAAATATCAATTGTTAAATTTCAGCTTTATAGAGTAGGATATATACTTTGTAGTGGATATACAAGCTAACTAATTTATTTTTCTCAACAAGTATATAATTCAGTTTCTCTATGGCTATCAATAGTGTTTAAGACTTTTTTACATTATTTTTTTTCTCTATGGTTATCTATGGTGTTTAAAATTCTTTATATATATAGTTTCTTTTTCAATAATGTATAATAATGTGATTTAATTTTGTAACAAGAAATTTTAGGTGTCTTTGGTTGCTCAAATATAGAAACGTGCTCTATTTATCTCTCTCCAATTTATAAGTCTATAAATGCATGCATTTAGTACTTGATTCCTCAAATGTAGCATGTTCACATTAATTAAACCCATTAATTACCATGATTTTACTATAAGTAGTCGAAAATAAGTTTTGTATTCCACATAGATTTAACATATATTTATCTTCTCTAAATTTTACTTATAAAATTACACTGAATATGTTATTGTTATGGATGTTCATACATGCCCATTAAGTTTTGGGAATCAAACATATCATTTGTATTATATCTCTCTTGTATTACTTATATTCAAAACTTTCTCATTAATATTCATTCGCTCTTCTATCACTTATATGTAAAAAAACTTACATCACTTGTATTCATGTAACACTCTGGAAATTTCTAAGCTAAGGCACAAATCATTCTTTATTTACATGTAAAGTCTTATCGGGTGATTCTTAAATTGCTCATGTGTAAAGATCAATTCTTTAGTGTTAAATTAAATTTGGATATGAATTAAGATTACAAGAATCCCCTAGCACAAAGTTGAGTTGAAAGCTTCCTTACTGATTAAGTTTTACATAAGATTCCTTACTGAAACTTGACAACTCGAGTTCTACAATCAATGGAGACATAAAAGGCATGAAGCTAATCCATACCTAGAATGACGCCGAAATATACCATGTCCAACTCAATTAAATCAACCATGGTGTCTTTGTGATTGATGAAAATAACAAAATCACGATATACTCGCTCAGCTAGAATAGACTCCCAACAGGTGTAGAAACACAAAAGGGTTCACAGAGTTTATCGGAAAGAATATCAAACTTTTTTGCAGCATAAGGAGTCACAAAAGATAAACTTGCTCCTGAGTCTAGCAAAGCATAAACATTAAGAGTGAAAACTTTGATCATACCAATGACAACATCTGGAGAGTTCTCTTGTTCTTGGTGACTAGTGATCGCATGATGACTGTTTGTTCGTCCGCCAATGCCGGAAGTAGCTCCTCTAAGTGCAACCCTGTCTGGAGGAGAAATTGGTGAAGATTGGGCTTTATTGCCCTGATTTCCTCTACCTTGCCTGTTCTTAGGGTACTCTTTCATGAAGTGCCCCTCTTGTCCACACTTGAAACAACCTGACTGGCCATGATCACGACACTTACGAGGATGTGTTCTACCACACTTGACACATGTAGAAGCCAAGTTACCTATTTGTGCCACACTACCCTAAGATTGTGCAGGTCTAGCTGTGAAGTGTTAGGAATTCTAGCTATTATACTCATTTTTGTTTGTGGGTACATGTACACTAGCAGATGATGAAGCATGTCCATTTTGCTTTTGCTGAAAGGATGAACGGTTCACATTACTTTTCTGCTGCCCGGACTCATTCCCTGACTTAGTTTTCTTATTTCCAAATTTGTCACGCCTAGAGGCTACCTCCTGAACGCGGACACGGGATCTAGGATCACGAGTGACCACAAGCTAACGCTTCTGACATAAACTGAGCATACTATAAATAATAAACTGATGCGGAAGCTAAATCATAAATAAAATGAAAAGATGGGAATATCTATATACTATAACTGAGATATATGAGAACTGATGAGCTTAATACAAATAAGATATTAACTCAATACTAAGTTGAATCTATTCATGTCTGAAAATAGCTTCTAACTGACTAGAAATGGTAAAATGAACGTTTAGGCCTCATTTGTATTGATTTTCTTCAAGAACTCTTGTTGTAGTAATATTTTTGGGTGTTCATCTAGAACTCAAGATGTGAAAAAATAGTATTCATGATTAGAAACAACAAGTATATATACATATTTGAGGTCTCTTATGAGAATTTAATTTGTTTGGGCCAAAAACATTGAAGATTGTACTACAACATAAGTTTATAATTAGAGTCCAAGTTATACCTATATCTTGCTTGTGACAAAAATAATGAAAATCCTAATAATTCTTCATCTCAATATCCAGTTTAGGATGAAAGAATATTTTGAGGAAGAAATTGATGAGAAGATGAATAGTACTTTGGAGTTATTGATTAAAAAAATAGTGCACCAGCTTTGATGAATGCAAAAAAAAATAAAAAATTAGATGGACTTGGATGGAAAGAACCATTATACAGTATAATTGTTAGTATATTTTATGAAAGTGACATGCAAAAAAAAGTATGGGCTACAAAAAAGCATGAATGACACTAGAGGTTCACAAGTTAGAGAATTGAATTAAGGTCAATGATCCGGTACTATTGATGCATTTTTACTTAGGATTTGTGAGTGTCCAAGGTCGTTTTGTGTTATTCTTATGTATTTTTGTTGTGATTTTAGGAAATAAACTCAGGCGTGGAGTTTTGATGATAAAGCTGAGGCAATTGCAGAAATGGACACCTACAGAGGCGTCCTACGCACCGTAGGATGAATCACACTATGTAGGTAAAGGTCATAGAAGTATCAAGCATGACATTGTTAAAGCTCAGGGAAATCTTGCCCAAGTGTGGCACCACGGTGGTGACAGACGGACCATAGAGTGACCAACGGATCGTACTGCAGCTCCGTAGAAGTGATCAGAGAAGTGGTTTATTTCAGTACCTGAAGGCTTCAAGGGAGAAGATAAAGTATCAACACCCTAAAACTTCTATTGTGTGGCAATTTATGACTTTCGATAAGGAAAATATTGTTGCTATTTGTAATAAGTGTAAGCAACCTTTTAAACATAAACAAGGTGGGGGGTCAAGGTGGGACGGGGGGTGGGGGGGATTGAATAGACATTTGTTATCTTGTGTGACGATTCAATATAAAGAAGCTAAAGCATTAGCCAATAGAAAAAAAGGAATTCCAATTAATGAATTTGATATTAGCGGTAATGCATCGGTAGGGGCTTCTAATATGGTTCAAGGAACATTAGATCCTTCTAACCCCGGTGGTCCACTAACACAACGTAAATATAATAAGGAATTAGATCGCGAAAATTTAGCTAAAATGATTTCTGTTTGTGGTTGCCTAATAGTTTTCCTTCAAAATCCCGGTTTTATTGTATATATTCAACAAACTTATAATCTTTCTTATAGAGGTTTTTCAAGAAATACTGTTAAATCTGATGTTTTTGAATATCAAGGTAAACATTGTCAATTTCTTCGCTGTATATTTAGCATATTAGATAGTAGAGTGTCTATAACTTCGGACATGGGTCATAGTGTTAATGGAAATGATTATTTAACTATTACAGCACATTGGATTGATCATAATTGGAATTTGCAAAAAAGAATCTTAAGTTATAAACAATGTGTAGAGAAAAAAACTGGTGCATATTTAGCTTTAAATATTTTAAGTGTTTTAGATTATTACATGGTTATAGATAAAGTAATGTCGTCGCATTAGATAATGCATCTAATAATACAAACGCTGCTATAAAATGTTAAAAGTTAGATTATGTCCAATTGACAATAATGCTTTTAATGTTAGATGTGTTGCACATATATTAAATTTAGTTGTACAAGATATTTCATTATTTGATTGTGGTTGCATAAAAATTGATAAGTCATTGCCTGGATTTTTCATACTAACAATGTTGCTAGAATTAGGAAATTTAATGAGCGTTGTTTACTATGTGAATTGTCACCTAGAAAAATTCCAAGACATATTAAAACAAGGTGGAATTCTTTTTACGAAATGCTTTCAGTTGCTTACAAATACCCATACAAATGGTGTTTAATGCTCATAATGTTAATCCATTAGATGAATTTTTGAAGAAGATTGGGAAGAAACTAAAGAACTATTACAATTTTTAAGACTTTTTTTTATGATGCTACAACCATGTTTTCTGGAATTTATTATCTTACTATTTCATCAGTACTAATAAATATTTGTACTCTTACAATTCAATTTTCTAAATATAAAAAAATAGATAAGTTTAGAGTTGCAATTGAAGGTATGATTGAAAAATTTAATTTTTTTTTTCCTATTCCTCAGATTTATTTAACTGCTACTTTACTTCATCCTGATTATAAATTACGAGGTGTGCATGGACTTGTTGACACTTTTTATGAAACTTTAGAAATTTTACCGGAAGAAATTTCAAGTTGTAAAACGTGTAAGTTAGCATAAAAGTAGAAGTAAAAATATTATATGAAAAATATAGAACTACGGAAAATATTCAAGGAGAAGTTGATCAAACTTCTAATCCTGAGATTGATTTTGAAGTTCGAATTTCAACTTATATGCGAGGTGTTCTTGGTCTTAATTCTACTAACCGTGATGATTTTGAAGAATATCTTAATCAATCTTTAGAAGCATTGAAAGTCAAAGATGACAATGAAAATTTATTAGGATGGTGGAGTAGGCGAAGCGTTGCATTTCCAATTTTGAGCAAAATGGTTCGTGATGTTCTAGCTATTCAAGCTTCATCAGTTGCATCGGAGGCTGCTTTCAGTGCGGCAAGGTTTCAAATTGGTGATCATAGACATTCATTGGCGGAAGACAGTTTGAAACAACAGTTTTATTTAGAGACTGGGTCAATGCCGATAGGAGGAATAATAATTTGCCAAAGTTAAGTCCCAAACAAGCAACTTGGATCAAAACGCAAATTGAATGCAGTGATGATGAATTAGAGTCACAAGAGTTTCTAGCAAGTTTGCCAACACCGAAGGATATCACCATCGATATGATGCGACAACTAGAATTGAATTTTAAAGGAGAAAACAGATATTATTAGATTACATATAAATTGAAACAGAACCCTTCCTAGAAGGTGGCTGCGTAAAATTAGTTACTCATCCAATATCTGTAACAAATATTAGTTTTACATATGAGAACTTATTGAAACAGAACCCTTCCTAGAAGGTGGCTGCGTAGATTAGTTACTCCACTAATATTTGTTAATTGTAACTTCTAAGTTCTATTGAATAAATTTGAAGGTTTTATTCAAGTTTTTTTTATACAATTATTGTCTTGCATTTTAATTTTAATATATACAATTATATGTATACTAAAGTACTAAACTAACTTTAAAATACTTAATTTAAAACTTGTAACTTGACATTTGAAATTTCAAGTTTATATTACTTTAAAATATTAAAATACAAACTTAAACTTCTCAAATTTGAAATTTAAAACTTTAAAGTTGAAACTTGAAATTTGAAACATGAAGCTTGAAATTTGAAAATTGAAACTTGAAATTTGAAAATTTAATTTGAAATTTGAAAGTTAAAAGTTAAATTTAAAAATTATTAGCTAAATACATATAATTAATTTCATTACAAATAAATAAGTATTAAAAAAACAAAAAAAATCCCCGTCCCGTCCTGTCCCCCCAAATCCCATCCCATTTCGTATATATAGTGGGACGGGATGGGACCTATTTCTATCCCCCAATCCTGGTCCCCTCAATCCCGATCCCCGCCAAAATCCCCCCATCACCGACCCCCGTCCCGTCCCGTCCCCTTTCGTTCCGGCCCCCAGTCCCCGTCCCCGTCCCCTTGCCAGCCCTACCTGAAGCTGAAATAATCTAAGTATGGAGCGACGGAGGGGAGCTACAAACCGTTGCTTCAACGAAGGTCCGTGTTGTTGGATCGTATAAGCTAATCGAAAAGTGGTCATTTTTTAAGGTTGAAAAATTGGTTAAGTCTGGAACCACGGAAGGGACCTACGGACCATCACTCAACTCACGGACCGTAAGTCAGCCTCGTACAACGAAGACACGTCCTGCAGTTTTATTTCCTTATTTTGTTTCCGTTTTAATTTAGAAACTGTTTTCTATAAATATGGGATGTAAACCTCGTTTTTGAAGGATAAACATTATTACTCTTGTTTAGTTAGCTTTGGAGATTTACTTTGCAATTCTACCAAGTTATTGATTTCCCAAGTTCTATTTGAAGATTTTGGTTTGCAATTCAAGTGGATTTTCGGGGTTCATCATTCTTATTACGTAAGTTCATGATTTCTTAATCTATAAACATGAATTGTGTTCTTACTAATATGGTAACTAAATCCACAACTAGGTTGTGGGAACCTTGAGCGATCAACAAAGTATAAACAATAATTAAGTAATCTTCTAATAGTGTTTTGCATGCATTGATTATTCTTTCATTTAGAAGTCTTTTTAACGAGTGCACGCGTTAAAACTCGCCTTATTGCTACTTGCCTAACCAAGGAAGTAGTTAATAAAAAAAAATATCAACATAGATTTAGTGTGATACTATTTAAAAGTCTAGTATCAATTGGTGCAGGGTGCAAACTAAATCATACATTGATTCAATGTCCAATGTGAGGTAAAAATAAGGGTTATTAATTTATACACACGTAGCTGGACAAAGGTACGAGTGAAATTCTCTAGATGTCAGACCAAGGATTTAGAGATACCTAACTTATCAATTTGCATGTAATACACTAGGAAGGGATTGTTATTACTAGGATTACCGAATTATGAGCTTGTGTTGAACATGTACACCCTAGTTATTCTCTCATCTTGATAACAATCAAAGTTAACTTTTGCTTGCTTGATACTCACATAATTTTAGGAATTTGTTTCACAACCCCCCCCCCCTTTTTACTTAATTTTTTTGGAAAGACCTTAATTAAACGGATATAATTGTGGGTTAAAGTTAAGTCTAAACCATATTCCTCGTGGAACAACCCCAACCTCCTACTTGAGTTCTTTACTTGATAACGATCGCTTATACTTCTTTAGGGAGGTGTAATTTGAGCGTATCAGTCAACTGAAAAAAATGGGTGTTCTTTAATTTTCAAATGAGCTGGAATATATGTTAGGCGTTTATGATGTGAAATCTTCTTAATTATTTTTCAACTAGTATCTATCATACTTGTTTGAACTTTTTGATATCATATTGTGACTATGAATTATTTTTTTCGTGATATATTTTCTTATAAAAATATGTCTATGTAATGACCAAATGACTCCCCAACCTATTACCAAATTTCTAACGACACACCTATTATTTGCGGGAGTCGTATTATCCCCCAAACTATTTTAAAATGTGATAAATAACCCTTTAAGTGTTGAATTGACATAGAGAGTGTAGTTCACCCTCTTTGAGAGAGTGAGTTGCCTAATATTTTTTAAATTTCCATTTTTTCTAATTTTCTTTTTTCTTTCTCTTTCTTTCTTCTTATTTATCTATACAACTATAATTAATTTTTTTAAAGTCATGGTCAAGTGTAACAAAATCAAAGTGAAGTAATTGTATATTTTAAAAAGTATTTACAAACTTATTAAAAGGAACTGAAAAAAAAACAATTTCTTCTACATTTTTAAAGAAACATCCTACATGTTCTCCTAAAACCCATGAAGAATCAAAATCAAAAACTCATATTTTAAATTAATCATGAAAATTTTAGAGGAAGAAAGATTAAATAATGTGGATGAGAGAGAGAGGTTTCTCAAATTAGTGTTACAAATCTTCTCATCCGCGATGATTTTGAGTTGTCGACAAAATCTTCAAGGGATTATTCTGATCACGAATGTTCGTAACTCATTTAATGTGTATCTGAAATTGTCTAAGAAAGAAAATCGAAAAAAATGTAAAAAATCTGAAAAAATTGTTGAATTGATTGGATGAAAGATTTGATTAGAACCGCCATCTTCTAGGCTCTAATGATTCAGAGTTGATGAAAATGTGACTTGAATTTTCTTTTTTATAAAAGGTTAGAGATATAGAAATTTATTGAGGTAAAAAATGGTGTTTATTATAGTTATGGTTGAAGAATGATTGGGGAAGAAAGGAAGAGGAAGGAGGAGAACTTTTTTTTTTTTTTTAAATATTAAGTGGTGAAATGCACGTGTCAAGTGCGTGCATTTCACCACAAGACACAAGTTTGCTAATGACATTTCAGGGAGGAAATAATTCCACTTTAAAATAGCTCGGTGGGTAATAGGATCCCATGAAGTAAAAATGCGTAGTTGGAAATCCGATAATAAGATTAGGGGGCTCATTAGTCATTTTCTCTTGAGTTCTTAAAAGAAGTCATTCTACAATAATTTTATATCAATATATAATTTTTATTTTCATATCATATAATTTTTTTAATCAAACATAAACATTTAAAATATAATTTTTATTAAAAATAAATATTTTTTTATTGAAATGAAAATTTTACAGTATTTTATTGAAATGATGTTTATTTTCATATACATATTCAGATATTTAAAATAAACAATCTTAATTATTCAGTGTTCAGATCTAGAAACCATATTTTAATATTTAGATGTGCATTCAGATATAGATATCTAAATCTTAATGAACATCTTAAATTCTTAATATCTAGATGCTTATTCAGATTTAAACGTCTTAATCTTAATAGAACTAAATGAGTCCTAAGTCTCTTTGCTAACTATCGAACCCCTAGTAATATCTGATCACAACAAAATTGCTACCTGGACATAATAAACACCTCTCTATAGATGTTAAAACTAATTAGGCAATCAAAAGTCAAAACCAAGAATAACAACAATAGCCTATTGGACCACCAAACCACTGGTTATTAATTTTTAAAAAGTTTTAAAGGGACCATTTTGCAGTCTAATAGTGAGTTCTATATACAACTTTGTGATTTTATTTCTTAATTTTTTTTTAATTTCCTGAATTGCATGATGCATTTTTAAATCATGTAAGAGAACACCATTAAGTATATACAAAATCTTTATTTATACATTTATTTGAACTATATTTGTGTATTTCACTTGTTACTATACAAATATGATTAAAAAAATTTAATAAATCGTATACAAATAGCTAGGATATGCATATACAAATTTTGGATTTATACAATCATGAACAAATTATATAAATTCAGAATTTATATAATTAGAAAATCAGAATAGCCAACTTTCGCAAAATTGTAACCACAAGTTAAAAATATCAGAAACTATAGCTCTATTACATAATAGATTCTAGATGTTTGTCATTTCACGTAATTTTGTCATATAATTATATCCGTTAGCCAACTACAAAAGATATACACTATTTTGTATAAGAAGTGTATATTTTTTTGTATGTCAAACATTAATACACAAAAAATATATACACATTTATATGTATGTCACACTTAGACAACGCAAATTGCAAGCTAATTCTTGTGTACATCCTGAAATTTTCCAAATTAAAGCTAATTAATAATAATGTTTTACACCTATCTTAGGTTATTTTAGGAATCATATGTAATTATTAGTGTTACCATCCAATTTAAGGTCATGACCGATGGTATCAAATTCCAATGATTAATACAATATGTTGGAACATTAAAGGAACTGGACACAAAGAATCTCTTGTCACTTAAGCAATTATTCTACTACACAATTTTCAATTATTCTTTCTAAGTTAATATTGTGTTTTTTTTTAATTTAGGAAGAGATCTTGTATTGGTTTATCTCTTCCTTTTTTTTTCTTTTTTCTTTTTACTTGTTAGCAAATAGTGATGTAAGGTCAACATCCTTCTGTTTTTTGCAATTATTGTAAATAAGGAGATTGATACAATCTATTCAAACGTTATATTCTTCAAAACAATACAATACGATTCAATAGAATACAATACAATATAATACAATACATTAACCATAAATGTCATATGAAGAACAAGGATATCCGAAAGTTTGTTGATGATATTTATGTCAGTGAGAAGGGTAAAATTGTTGAAGAAGAATGAGTATTTTAGAAATAGGCATGTTGGTGATTACCTATATCCTAAATGCTCGTTTTACTATCTCTTTTAAGTTCTTTTGGAGACTATATATTACAGACGATATAATACAACACAGTATGACACAATACAACACAGTATGACACAATACAACACAATATACTACAATACAATAATCAAAGAGTAAGAGGAATCAATGGTTCTTTTATTATCAATCACTTTAATAGAAGAGTAAGAGGAATCACTGGTTCTTTTATTATCAATCACATAAATAGAAGGATTTCAAGTTATATGCCTCCAACTAAGTACTTGACCATGTGTGGGCATAATTATCCTCATATCTTGACAGGTTCAATCAGTAACAAGTTAATCATGTTTTTAAGTTTGCTTTTAAAGTTTGTGTATCTATCTTCCTCTTTATATAATGTGTCCCATGACACATGCGAAATATAAAGCTCGTTCACAAACAAACATCGAATGAGATCTTTGTTTATGTCCTTCCATCCGTTGACTACTTCTTTGTGAAACTTAGTGTATATCTCTTGCTTCGACACTCCATATTCTTTCATGTAGCATTCAATAGTTAAAGCTACATGTTCTCTTTGTTGTTCATTCTACATGAAACAAATTTCAATATATCTTTAGTACAATAAGTAGCTACAATTAATAGAAAGACACTACAACAAAAACAACTTTTAGTGACAATAAATATTGATATTAATAAAGAATGCTAAAGTCTTTATCGGCATTAGTGAAGTGCCATTAGAACCAATGTCGCTAAAGGATTTAGGAACACCTACAAAGGATGCTAATTGCCACTAAAAATATATATATATAACGGTAATTACAAATTAATTGCCACTAATAATCATTTTGAATAGTGAAGAAAGGAATTGCGTATATAAGATATTGTTTTATTAATTCATGTCCAATCATATCGTCCATTTGTTTGTTAATAATTGATGCTGCACAACTATTAAATGGTCATTTATCATCCATTCAAATATCTCTTGGCTTATAAGTTCATCCAAACCGATCAAGGAAGTAGTTGCTGCCATCATATACCCACAACTTACTAGTGCATTCTCCAAATGCTCCTCATATTTTGGTGTATAGCCAGCATCCAACCATTGAGCTTCCTTAAAATAGGCTCTCACCAACTTTTTCATCTAAATAGTTATTGTAAAGAATAAATAATACAGTAAAAGTTCTATTTAGTTGTCTTTTGGAATGAGAGTTATAATTTAATTTTGGAGCAACTTTCACATATAGCAAATACAAAATTTATATTTGTATGCTGTAGTAAAGTTTGTATAATTGTGCTCCATAGCAAACATAAATATGTATATTTCGCTATACATATACAAAAAAGAAACAGTTGTATAATTTGTTATACATATACAAAGTAATCAGTTGTATAATTCGCGATACATATATAAAAGAAAACAATTGTATACAAAAGATCAATTGTATAATCTGCGTTTGTATAAAAAGAGAAAGAGAGAAAGACAAAAGAAAATTGGTCAGAGAAATATTTGTATTGTATAATTATAAGTGTATAGGACGAAATATATGTATTTGCATGTGTATATACAATTTTATCTCTCTAAACGTAATATATACATTTCGTTTCTGTTTGTATAAGCGAGAGAGGCGAGGGTGGCGAGCGAGATCTGGGAGAGGGGAGAGAGGGGAGTGAAAATATATGTATTTATACAATTTTCTCTCGCTTTATACAAACACAAACACATTTTATACATTTGTGTTTGTATAAAAAGCGAGAGAGGCGAACGAGATTGCCACCAAACGAGAGTGGCGAGCGAGATTCCACCAGGGAGAGTGGCGAAAATAGTGAATCAAGTCTATAAGAGCTTGATAAACAAGTCTCATATATATGATGATAGTGAATCAATCTCACTAATGTCCCATCTAAAATTAAAGTATCAAAATTAATTATAAGGTACTAGTAACTTTTTTACGTCTTGTACATATTAATTGTTGTGTAGCATTTCACAATAACAACGTCAAGGTATGTTTTTCCACACTCATCGATAAGGGAATATTCTCATAATTCAATTAAGAGAAATGAGTGTTTTTAAAAATAAATTGATGGTGTAATTTTCTTGTCTAGATAGTAGTTGTTAATCTCTCTCATAATATATGTATGGGAAAAGGCATAAATCTCCCCCCGAACTTATTCGAAAAAGCTCTAGTAACACGCTTGAACTATCATGATGACCTATTACACACCTTTCATACTCTGTTACTGACTTGAACTATGATGATGACCTATTACACACCTTACTACTCAAAAGTAATTTTATTATCCCCTGAAACGTGTAACACCACTCTCACATTATGTGGTGTATTACACCCGCTGCCACACCAGCGCTACGTTAACGTCATGTCATAAAATATAATTTTTTGTTTTCTTTTCTTTGTTAATTAAATTTTTTAAACTATATTTTACTCTAATTAATACCTTTAATTATTCTAATTCCCTAATAATTATATCTTCTTCATCACTAAATCCCACCCATTTCTATTCTCTTTTCATCGGAAAAATTATATCCACATTTACTATTGTTACTATTGATTTTGTTCTTCACCATCACTATAGCACCTTCAATTCTTCTTCTTTTTTGTCACCCAACACCAAATATCACCACCACCATTATCAATATCATGTTTTCTGTTTCACCAGCTTTAACTACCTCTTTTAATTTTTGTCACCGGCACCCATGACCATCAAATCCAAAAAACTGCTTTTACCACCAAGCTCATAAATTGATTTACAACCAAAATTTTCTTTAACAAAGTCAAAAAATAAAAAAGATAGAAACAATCAATTGAACTTTTTTAGATAAAATACAATTATTTACTAACAAATCTATGAGAATTAACCTAATTGCGAATCAAAAAATAATTGTGCTTTAAGATTGTGATAAAAAATAAAAAAGTGTGATGAAAATAAAGAATGAAGAAGAAGACAATGGGTGGGGCGTGAAGAAAAAAAAGGTGTGGAGGTGGCGTGGAAAAGAGGATTCTAACCTTTTTTTTTACTCACACGCTTATTTTTTATTTTTGTTTTATTGTTTTGCCACATCAGTTTTAATGGGTAAGAAAATTCACTTTTAAGAAGTATAGATGTATAATACACCAGTAGGCCACTATGATAATTAAGTATGTAACTGCCTTTTCGAGACAAGTTTATGAAGAAATTTATGCCTTTTCTCTATATGTATTTTACCTCTGGAATCTGGATGACATCATTGAAGGGCCAACTCCTAAAGTTTCGTTTTGTATCCCAAGTTTTAAATTGATAATGTATTTCAGAATTCTCGAAATGAAGATACCTTTTGAATAAATATCTACAACAATAATAAAATTTTTAGTAAATTTAATAATTATTGTGCAATACAATACAATCCAACTAAGCAATAAAATGTTACTGAACCGCATGAAAAACAGTTTATTCAAACTTTATAATCACATTAATACAATACAATTACGATACATTCAAACAAGCTGGACATGAAATAAAAGAGGATTTAATACAACTCCTGTGTTGTATATTTATTGAATGAATGAAGACTTTTGCTTAATAAATTAAAAACAACTTCATTATTTGAAATATTCCTGAGGAATTAACGGTTCATATATTATGAATTGCATATAAAATGTCTTCAATTGTTAGAGTCCGGAGTCTAAAGGGTAAATGTTAACAAAAATTCTAAAACGGTATATGAAATTTTATATTAACCAAAACGGCAAAATCGCTGGAATAGCAGCGACTAGCGATTTTGCAAAATGTTTTAAAAATTTTTTTTAGAAAAATCGCTGCCTAGGCAGCGATTTTGTTGCAAAATTTTTTTTATTTATTTTTTTAAATTAAATCGCTGCCAAGGCAGCGATTTTAAGTGAAATTTTTATTTATTTTATTTTTTAATAAAATGCTCCAGTTGGAGCGATTTACTCTTTTTATATTTTATTTTTTTAAATTTAGTTAAATCGCTGCTCATGCAGCGATTTCCAAAAAAAAAAATTGAAAAAATTTAAGTAAATCGCTGCACTGGTAGCTATTTCCATATTTTTTTTTAAATTTTTTTTTAAAATCGCTCATAAAAATAATCCTGCTTATTTTTGTATAGTAAAATTTTTGTAATTTTTTTTTTCGATTTCGATTTACACAAAAATAAGCAGGATTATTCTTATGAGCTATTTTAAAAAAAAATTAAAAAAAAACGCCAGTGTAGCGATTTAATTAAATTTTATGTAAAAAAAAAAATTGGAAATCGCTGCTGACTTAAGGCTTCACTAACTTCAACCTTAAGAGAGTTATTATTGCTCAAGTTGGAGACAATAGATTGGAGACATGACTTGTTTAAACTAGTTTAATGGGATATATTTCAAAAATATAATTTATTATTGATTACTTATTCTCTTTTTTAAAAATCCTACTAGTTATCGTCTATAGATAAATATTATATTCTAGTACGTGCAATATTAATTATTCTTTAACATAGATATAAATCCAAATATGTCTTACTAATGTCTGAGCATAAAGTGAGAATTTGGGGAAAACAGAGAGAAAGGAAATGGAGAGGAGATTTATCCATCAACAACTCATTGTAGTCTTATCAAACCACTTTATTTGCTGCTTTTACTAAAACTAGATTGTCCAAAATAATTTTCATTTTTGAAAATCAAGATATAATTGAATACATTCTTTCAATTTTGCCTTTAGTAATAATATTTTTGAGTGTAATAAACATTATTTACATGGTATGGATCAAGTCTAATTCCTCAAAATCAAAGGGTAAGTAATTAATGGCTTAACTTTTTTAAAAAAAGGAAAAGAATTAAATACAACTTCTCTCATATATATTTTATTTATTGAGGAAATATATTAGAAAAACATCTTTCTTATGGTCAAAGTAGAGAAAAAGATAAATCCAACGCTATTTTGCTTGATAGTAAATTAAAATCAACTTGCTCCCAGTTATTCCTGAGAGGAATTACTGGTGCTTTTATTATCACTCGCATATAAATAGAAGGATTTCAAATTATATGCCTTATTTTGCTCCAAATTAGTACTTGGCGCATAATTATCCTCATATCTTGACAGGTTCAACCAGTAACAAATTAATCATGTTTTTAAGTTTGCCTTTGGAATTTGTGTATCCATCTTCCACTTTATATAGAGTGTCCATAACACGTGCGAAATTCAAAACTCGTTCAAGAACAAATATTGGTATTTCAGTTGGACGAAGGAGGAGTTCTTTGTTTATGTCCTTCCATCCATTGACAACTTCTTTATGATACTTAGTGCATGCATCTTGCTTCGACGCTCCATATTCTTTCATGTAGCATTCAATAGTTGAAGCAACATGTCCTCTTTGTTGTTCATCCTACACCACAATAAGTGGTTGCAATTAATTAATAGCTAGAACGAATAGGAAGGTTTTGTTGTGGAATTAATTAGTACTTACTTCATGTCCAATGATATCGTCCATTCCTCTGTTAATTATCGATGCTGCACGAACTATTAAAGGCTCATTTATCATCCATTCAAAAGTCTGTGTGCTTATAAATTCGTCCATACCAATCAAGGAAGTTGTTGCTGCCATCATATACCCACAACTTACAAGTGCATTCTTCATATGCTCCTCACATTTTGGAATATAGCGAGCATCCAACCATTGAGCTTCTTTAAAATAGGCTCTTACCAACTTCTTCATCTAAATATAATATATAATGTAAAAAAATACTCCATAATAATTGCTCGTCTTTTGGAATGAGAGAGGGTTATAATTAAGTTAAAAGGAATATATTACCTCATACTTTGCATAATATACACGGTCCGATTTACCTTCTTTCGCCAATAATTGTTCCATTTCATTGTAAACGTCTACAAGGGCTTGATAAGCAGGTCTCATATATGACGGTAGTGAATCAATCACACTAATGTCCCATCTAAAAATAAAATCATTTTTATTTGTATCAAAATTAACTACAATATAGCTATTAAATTTTTATGTCTTGCACATGATATTGCATAACATTTCTTAATAACACAACATCAAGATATGTTTTTCACACTAATCAATCATTGATATATTATATAATATATATATATATATATATATATATATATATGTGTGTGTTTTACCTCTGGATCGCATCAGTGAACAACACAAGTTCGTCAAACGTTGCATAAGCATCATATGTGTCATCAATAATTGAAGTCATCTTGAGCACTTTTGCCATCATTTTTCTTGCACGACTATATTTAGACTCAAAATACACTCCTAATATCCAAAAGTAACACTCAACGAGTCTGTCTCTTGCATGCGGATATTTGTTTGCAAAATCCAAATCCTTCCACCACCTTGTTAGCTCGCTAAGCTCTCTCTGATGCAGCTTTTGGAGCGCGTTGAAATCCAATTTAGCAAATTTCAAAAGCAAATGGTTGTGTGCATCATTGTTTTCGTAAATGGATATGTATTTCCTTGCTCCCACCCTTGGTAAAGTCTTGCGAATAGGCTGTTTTAAGGCTTCAGTAACTTCAACCTTAAGAGAGTTATTATTACTCAAGTTGGAGACAATAGACTCGAGATGAGTAGTGGTAAAGGTAAGAGCTTCTTCAAGAATCTCCTCATCACGCACTCTCACATGTGATGCTTCATACAAACTCAATAATCCTTGGACATCATTAGTAAGCGTTTCCTTGAATTTCCCATCATGGTTGGTGAATTGCTTGAAGACATCTGGTTAATTAAACATCATATTCATTGTTAATAAACCCAATTAATAAAGAAAAGTAGTACAGTAGATTTACCTGAAGACATGTATTGGCCTTGTTGCCTCACAAGTCGAAAACGAAGAGAAACAATGTGAAGGTTGTCATCATTATTTTTTTGGACGCATCAAAAATGTTTTGAATGGATATTTCAATTTCATTATCGAAATGATATGCCACTCCCAATCGTTGCATCGCGTCTATCAACACAAGTTTTTGTTCACTACCTTCAGGAGCTTCCACCAGCATTTTCCTGATTGTTTCTTTGTACTCATCAACTTCAACTTTTTCTTGGTTAGTAATTTCCTGCATCCAAAAAATACTCATCATACGTTAATTAATCAAAAAACAATTAACATAGAAAAAAAAAAAAAGACTGACAGGAGTATAAGAAAGGAAATGATATCCCCAAACAGTTGGGTGAAAATTTGCCAATGGGCGACACTTATTAGCAGAAGAAGCAGCCATTGCTTGTTCAAAGATTTTTTTTTCTCTTGCTTTTTGCTCAAGCTTAATTTGTGGGTTTAAGTTGTGCTAATAGGATGGCCTATTTATAATGTACCTTACTCCTTTGAATTGAATTTTTAGGATTTCAATTAATTTGTTATTGGTTGCTAAAGTCTACATTAATTATAAGTCAAGGCTTATTAATTAGAATTAGTTACATATAATTATCTTTAAAAAAGTGATTTTTTTTACACTTGCATATAGTGTTGTGCTTAATAGGATGGCCTGTTTATGAACTACATCAGGGTCATTTTGGTCTTTTTCCCTATAAATTGGACACTTAAACTACGTTGTTTGATGCCTAAATTATGTCGTTTTACTCCGTCTAAGCCTAATAATCTAGTCACAATATACCCAAAACCCTAATTCTCTTAAAATCACCCAACTTAGAGCGAAAAGAAAAGAAGAAGTCGCCAGTTCCTTTCAAGAACAAGCAGAGGTGTTCTTCGAAGTTCAACCCCGAAATCCAAAGGATTTATCCGTAGATTTCATCATTAGGTATATGAGATTTCACTAGTGGTGAGCTCTCATACTTCGAGGACACTAGACATGCCTTTTGTTTTAGTCTTTACTTTCAGTTTTGTTAGAGTTAGCTTGGGGGCATGTCCCAAAAACTCATTTCAGTTAGAGGCTTTTAAGACATAGTAGTAGATAGGGGTGTACAAAATCGAACCGAAAATCGAGTCAAACCGGGAAAAAAATCCGACTAATGATTTGGTTTGACTTGGTTTGGTGTTGGAAAAAAAAACTCGACTATATTTGGGTTGGGTTGGTTTCAACTAAAAAAAAAACAATCGAGACCAAACCAACCCGATGTCATATATATATAATTTTAAAATTTTATTTTATACATAAAAATACTTACTTTGCTAAAATTTTTAAATATCACTTATATTTTTTCATAGTTTTTATCTTTTAATATATTTTTTCATGTTTGAAAGTTAGAATTCTTAATGATCTAATTAAGATTATAGTCCATACATTATGGTAATTAGGAAAATCAATTCAATAATAAGAATGACAATAATATTAAATATTTGTTTTTTAATTTTACATAGATTTAGACAATTAAAATACATGATCTAATTTTACTTTCTTTTAATATTTAGTCATGTAACTAATACTTACTAAACTTATTTTAGCATGATTTAGTACTTGAAATTATGATCAATTTCATTATGACTTATTAATTTGCAATATTTGTTTTACGCGATTATATTATTATTTTCTTGTTAGATATTTTAGTGTCATTAATCATATCATATTTTTTGTTATTTTCTTGAGAAATAACTTAGATAGTTACATTTTGATAGGACTAAAGAAATATTTGAAGTACAAGTAAATTATATGTTTATATGAATACTTTATCGTAAAAACCCGAAAATCCGAAAAATCCGAAAAAATCCGAAGTTGAAAACCCCGAGTTTTATTGGTTTGTTTTGGTTTATAAATTCAAAAATCCGAGACAAATAATTTGGTTTGATATTTGAAAAACCCGAACCTACCCGGTCATGTACACCCCTAGCAGTAGATTCAGACTTAGAGTCAGTGTTACGTGTTCTAGGATTGTTTCCTCCATTATTCAGATATATTTTCATTTGGAGTCATTTAGTTTTGAGTTATTTATTAATTACGCTTCTGCTTATCTTAATTATATTTTCAGCATGCTTGATATATACCAGACTCAGGGTTAACTTGGGTCAATCGTGATCCTAGGTTTCCTATTACGTTCAGGGGTAGCCTAGAAGCGTGACAACCATCTCTAATATTTGGAATTCCATTATTACAAGTGGTACTAGACATGGGCTTTTTTCACTTAGCTTCCACTTGGGGATCAAACAAGGTGATCCTATTTCCCCGTCCCTTTTCATTATTGCTGCTGAAAATTTAAACATACCCTAAACAAAAGTGGGAAACTAAATATCGTTGGATGATATGATTATAATACCAAGACTGAAGGTTCTGGAGGTGTAACAAGGTAGTAAGTTTCACAAAAGAAATAAATGTCACCTCTGCCTTATATATTGAATTACTGGCAACATATTTATGCTTTCTCAAATATTGTCCTAAGCATGTTGATTAATGTATAACCACGACTCTTTCTCGTACATCTTTGATTACCATCACCAATTTATGTGGATTTTTGCATTATCACATGACTTGTTTAAATTAGTTAAATTGGATAGATTTTAAAAATATAATTTATTATTGATTACTTATTCTCTTTTTTAAAAATCCTGCTTGTTATGGTCTACAGATAATTTCATATTCTAGTAGGTGTAGTATTAATGTCTGAGTGTAAATCTCATTGGTCAGATATACACCACGCACATAGAGATGTATCAATTGTTCAAAGGGTCTCTAAGTGAAAAATAAAGAGGGAAGTGAAGGGTGGTTGGAGAACCCATTTTCTATTTTACTCTCCAAATATAGAGAATGGAGAGTAAAATAACGGTGGATTGGTGATGGTCTTAATGGTTTAAATTTAATTTCCTTAAATATTAGTCTAATTATAATTAAAAACATGACTAAGGGCCCGTTTGGATGGGCTTAGTAAAAGCAACTTTAAAAAAGTACTTTTGAAAGTGCTGAAACTTATTTTTAAAATAAGCAGTTATGCGTTTGGATAAAAGTGCTGAAGTTAAAAAAATAATTGTTGATGTGTTTGGCAAATAAGTGCTGATAAACAACTTTTTAAATCAAAATGTCTGAAATACCCTTAAAAGCTGTTAACATAATAAAAGTTAATTAATTTATATTTTACAGCCATAAATAATTATATTTTGCTATCATTCACATATTTCTTTCTCATCACAAATTATTTATAAGAGGAATATAAACTTATTATAGATTTTAAAGATATATAATTTGAATAGATCAAAGAACGATTTAAGATTTATTTTAGTTTCATCCATAGATAATAATAATTGTCTATCATTTACATATTTCTTTATTATCACAAATTATTTATAAGAGGAATATAAATTTTTATTTAAGTTATATGTGCAACTTATTTTACATTTTAATAATATATAATTTGAATAGATATAATATAATAATAATAATAATAATAATATATAAAAATAATAAAGAATAATAAAATAAGTAATAATATATAATATATAATAATAATAAAGAATAATAAAATAATAATAATAATAATAATATATAAAAATAATAAAGAATAATAAAATAAGTAATAATATATAATATATAATAATAATAAAGAATAATAAAATAATAATAATAATAATAAAGAATAATAAAATAAAGTATAATAATAATAATAATAACAAAATAAAAAAATATTAATAATAATATATAATAATAATAATAACAATAATAATATATAATAATAATAAGATAACAATATGAAAATAATAATAATAATAAATAATAATAATAAAATAAATAATAATAATAATAATAATATATAAAATATTATTAATAATAATAATAAATAATAATAATAATAATAAATAATAATAATAATAATATGAAATAATAATAATAATAATATATAATATATAATATATAATAATAATAATAAAAATAAAGAATAATAATAATAAAATATTAATAATAATAATATATAATAATAATAATAATATAATAATAATAATAATAATAATAATAAAGAGTAATAAAATAAATAATAATAAAATAATAAATATTAATATACTAATAATTATAATAAAAATAAAAATAAAAATAAAAGAAATAAGGGCAAAAAGGTAAAAATATGATCAACTTAAAACAGCTTATAAGCTAAAAAAAAAAAAGCACTCCTACCCCCAGCTTTTAACTTTTGGCTTAAAATAAGTTTTTTTAAACTTAAAATAAGTTATTTTGAGTATTGCCGAACAGCTAAATAAGTCAAAAACCAGCTTTTAAGTCAATTTGACCAGCTTTTAAGCTGAGTCAAACAGGCTCTAACTCCTCGAAATCAACAAGAAAAATATTTTTTTTACACTAGTAAATATTTCTTTTATATAGGCTTAGCTTGGACTTGTCTTTCCTCCGGTGAAGATCCCCTCCATTTCCCCACTTCACCCTTCAATGCGCAACACCTGTCCACTTGTTTAATTAATAATCCAAATTTAATTTTCTTAAATATTAGCTAACTATAATTAAAAAAACACCAGCTCCTGCAAATCAACAAGAAAGATAGATTTCAATTTTTTAAAAAGATGGTTGCCGTTAAGGTGTATATTTATTGCCGCTAAAAATATTTGTCTTTCTTGTAGGCTTAAGTGGAAATGATAAAATAGAAATAAATTGAATAAGATGTTGAGGGCACAGTGGACATTACATTAGCTAGATATTTTGATAGAAGTTGCTAGGGATATGGATAAACACGTGTAGTTAATTAGAAAATATCAATTGTTAATTGTCAGCTTTATAGAGTAGGATACATTCTTTATAGTTTATAGTGGATGTACAAGCTAACTAATTTATTTTTCTCAATAAGTATACAATTCAGTTTCTCAATGGCTATCAATGGCGTTTAAGACTTTTTTACATTAGTTTTTTTTCACTAAGCTATCAAAGGTGTTTAAGAATTTTTTACATAGTTTCTTTTTCAATAATTTGTAAGAACACGTGATTTAATTTTGTCAACAAGAAATTTTAAATGTCTTTGGGTGCTCAAATATAGCAGCGTGCTCTATTTATCTCTCTCCAATTTCTAAGTCTATAAGCACTTGATTCCTCAAATGTAGCATGTTCACATTAATTAAACCCATTAATTACCATGATTTTACTACAAGTAGTTGAAAATAAGTTTTCTATTCCACAAAGATTTAACATATATCTATCTTCTCTAAATTCTACTTGTAAAATTACACTGAATGTGTTATTGTTTGGTTGTTCATGTATGCCCATTAATTTTTGGGAATCAAACATATCATTTGTATTCTATCTCTCTTGTATTACTTGTATTAAAAAAAATTCATTAATATTCGTTCGCTCTTCTATCACTTATATTTAAAAAATTTACATCACTTGTATTCATGTAACACTCTGAAAATTTCTAAGCTAAGGCATAAATCATTCTTTATTTAAATGTAAAGTCTTATCAGGTGATTCTTAAATTGCTCATGTGTGTGAAGATCAATTCTTTAGTGTTGGAATAAATTTAAATATGAATTAAGGTTACAAGAATCCCCTATCACAAAGTTGAGTTGAAGGCTTCCTTACTTATCAAGTTTCACATAAGATCCCTTACTGAAACTTGACAATTCGAATTCTACAATCGATGAAGGCATAACATGCATGAAGCCAGTCCATACCTAGAATGATGTTGAAATCTACCATGTCTAACTCAATTGAATTTTCCATGGTGTCTTTGTGATTGATGGAAACGACACAATCACGATATACTCGCTCAGCTAGAATAGACTCCCAACAGGTGTAGAAACATGTACAAAAGGGTTCACAGAGTTTCTCAGGAAGAGCATCAAACTTTTTTGCATTATAAGGAGTCACAAACCCTCCAGAAGTCGGGACAAGACCCACGACATCCTAACAATTGATAGAACTGAAAGTACAAGTGGAACCCTCCAGAAGCAAGGAGGCTCACCCTAGCTAACTCAAACTTCATGTGGTATCAACGAAGTTTCTGTTGATGATCCTGAATACATGTATCTACATCATGAAACGATGCAGGCCAAATGGCTCAGTACATGGAATGTACGAGCATGTAAGGGGAATTCTAAAGCATAATATAAGCTTGAACTTGATGAAAAGGAAACATACTTACCTCTTCTCAACTCACTCAACTAAACTCAACTCAGAAATAAGATACTCAACTCAAAGATAGGATATACAACTCAATGAAATAAGAGTCAACTCAAATAATAAGACATTCGACTCTTGGTACTCAAAATCAGGATACTCAACTCATTATAAATCAATAACAAGAGATGAAATAGATGGAAAGTTTTTAAAACAGTAGAAAGCAACTCAAGGTATTTAAGAATACAATACAATATACTCAGTTTGTATGTAAGGATAACAATATAAATTCTATTTGTATATGAAAATACAAAATAAACTCAGTGTACATAAGAATACAAAATATCTCTGTGGGAGTTTCTCTAACCGACTACCATCACTTATGAGTTACGTGATGATATAACATTTTGTCTCACGCTGCTAGGGTCGTCTTATACCTTTCCGGTGTATAGAACCTAACTACTAAGTAGATCCACTAGTCTATGCTAAAAACACTAAGGAATCATCTAAAAAGTATGACACGCTCTATCCACGTTGGCTACGTGGTTTATGGGGATTATGAGTTGTATGAACTCTCCCCCATATCAGTGCTCAATAATACTCCCAAAATATAATCAACTCATATGTTTAAAAACATACCTCTTTCTGTGGTTTGAGATTATTACTCAAAATATTTCTCTAAAAAGAGATGTTACTCGAACTTCTCAAAACTCTTTTAGAAATCTTAGTTTTCTCTTCATTTAAATGTGAAAATATTTACTCTTAGGAATACTTAGTTCCCTTATCATTTTAAAGAAAATGAACTCGACTCTACTCTTTCTGAACTCAAGTTCTCAAGTCTTAAAAACAAATTTAGAAAAATTTGTAAAAGACTTCTCATAATAAAGTTCTTGCCGAATTAAGGACGTGAACGACTCAATTAAAGATTTTCAATAATCATACATAGAAATCAATACTCGAGACTCAATAGCTCAGAACTCAAGGACATCAATGGTAATACTCATTTCAGGAATATGTAACTCAGAGGGTTCATGTGGAATTATGGACATGAGCAATCTCAACTCAAGGACTTCATAGTACTACTTTATCTCAAGAATGTTTGACTCATAGGGTTCATACATAATTATGTGCATGAACAACATAACTTAAGGACTTCATGGTTAACATATAATAGCCCCATGATTAGAAATATAATATCAAGACGGTTAGGAACTCCTTACACAAGGCTTAAAAATTAAAGATACTACTCGTGAGAAATGTACTCAACTTATGAAGTTCATGCGGCATTTATGGTCATGAACGACTCAACTCAAGGGTCTACATAACAATATGGAATTCATGTATACAAATCTTCTCATTATCATACATGCTTCCTCAAAACTTTGCTCAAATTGATAGTTGATCACAAAGGATCCACATTTGAACTAATAGATTTACTTGAACTCTACTCTTAACTCTCCATTGAATGTGAATTATGAATCCAGGAGTTATGTTTCATGATATAAAGGATCTCGTGATGATAAAGTAGACTCATGAATACATTCTCCTCACTCTCATGCTCACTTACTTGTGTCTTGAAATAAATTATTAGAAGTTGTAGAAGACTCCTCAAAAAGACTCAAAGGGACTTTCTCAAAATGTTCAAAAGAACTCTCAAGCCTTCACTTTTAACTCTACCTTAAACTTAAATTATGAATTATAGGTTATGATTCATATAATGAATGATTTCTAGGTTTTTAGAAGTATCTTCAAATGTTTAGAATCAAATGGGAGTAAAAGTACCCTTCAAAAGAACTCAAACGAAGAAAAATGAGTGGGGTAAGGCGACCCTGGCGCATGGAGTGGTGCGAGGAGCCAGCCCTTTAACTACTTAAGTGCAGTTGGGGTGCACTGCTGGCGTGGGGTGCCAGGCCCCAACCTAGAAAATGTCAACAACTTTCTTTGCTCATTTTCTCACCATATTTTGCCTAGATTCGAACGAATTCTTCCCCAATCACTTGGATTATATTAATTAACATAAGTACACACTAATCTACTCAATAGAACCCTCAAAACACTCACTTTCATCTTAAGAAATCATTAAAACTCCAACAAAACAAGTTTTAGAATGAAACCTCAAGAACACTTATCAAGAACTTAACTCTTTCAATCTTTATGGATAAATTCGAATATGAAAATCATGTTTGGCGTGTGGGTGAATGAACTCAACACTATGAAAACTTACATACCTCTTAGGGAACCCATGGCGAAAATCTGGAACAAAACTCAAGAACCTCGACGAACGTCTTGATCCTTTCCTCTTTTCTCTTCTTGAACTATCAACTAAAATCTTAGGCGTATATTAGGGTTATAAAACTGAACCTAATAGGATAAGAGCCTTAAAACCTTACTAAAAATGAATTAAATCTGATTTGGTAAGGAAAAGACCAAAATAACCTTACTATTTTCGGGTAACTTTTCTTAACTGGACAACATGACTTCAAAAGGGATTATCTCACTCATCCAACCTTGAAACATAGCAAACTCGGTAGCGTTGGAAAAGTAATTCAAAGACCCTTCATTTAATATCTTATGGCCCACCTAAATCATCATGTGCTGAGAGCTATGGTCGTTTAAAGTTGACCCAAAACTTAGAAGAACTTAGGAATGACTTGAATGAACTCTCTTTAGTTCTTCTTAGAATTCAAAGTGCTACATCTAGTGACTTTAACACTCAAGAAATTTTGAATTCCTCGGTGAAAATTTACTCACTACTAAGGATGCTTGAAGCCTTAGCTCAAACATTTTCCGAGGTGTTACAATTTCTTTAAAAAATTAAGGGGCAATTTTTTTGTAAATATTTTTCTCAAATTATTTTATAATTAGAACATGATTTCAAAAGTGGGTTTTTAAAGAGATAGTAGAACTATGACATACCGAGCATGCACTTCGTTGAGATCACTCTGCTCTCCGGTTAGCTTTTGATGAGCCTCATTGCATTCTGAGGACTCCACTTTTCATTTCAGTTTAGTCATTTTAGGATGTCGTGGGTCTTGTCGCGACATTCATGCTGAACTATAGAGTCTTCATAGATAGATAGAGTTTAGGAGTCTCTCAAAACTTTCTTTTATTTTGAGATGTTTTGCAAACTATTTTTATTGCATTGAGTAATTTCAAACGGTATGAATTGAACATTTTAAAATTTTATGATTTACTTATGTTTAAGGACTTCAAATCCTTTAGTCAATCTTGTGCTAAGTAGTTAGCCATACCAAGGATTTGCTTGGGGACCAACAACGGTTCTCGAGTGCAGGCCACATTCATGATATAGGCTCGAGGTATAAAACGTCATCGCCTCACATATTACTTGTATTTGATCATTTGCACGCAAAAAAGTATCGAAAAGGTGAAGCAAAAAGGCTAAAAGGAGAAAGTTATTTAATTGCACAAAACAAAGTATAAGAAAAAGGTCGAGAGAGAGAGACAAAATATACAATGGATATAAATACGTAAAATAAAATACAAGAAAAATAGGTTATAGAGAGAAAAAGACAAAATATAAAATGGGTATAAAGTACGTAAAATAAAATACAAGAAAAATAGGTTATAGAGAGAAAAAGAGAGGAAAAGAGACAAAAAATGTATAATTGATACAACACACAAATAAAATAGAAGGAAGAGGACTCACAGATCTTTAATTTGATAGATTATGGGATACCTAAAAAGGCTAATTTATTATCCATTCAAACGTCTCTTCAGATATAGATTCCTCCATAGCGACTGACACGTCCCTAGCCTACACCCTAGACTCGTTGTTGACACCCAATTTTGGGTCTTCACAATATAGATTAATTAATCATCGAACTTCTTTTATTTCAAACGATTTGAAATAATTAGCTCTAGAAAATTTAAAAATATCTTCCAAGTTATATTTAAGTAATTTTTGTCATTTTCAAATAACTTTTAAATAATATATACGTTTTTATATAATTATGTATATAATTTATGAATATTCAAAAATTGTCTCAAAAAATATTTTATTTTAATTTAAATATTTTGTTAATTAGTTTAGTTAATCAATAGTTTATATTTTTGAACTAATTATTTTATTTTGTTAAGATTAAAAAGCTCGTTAATTAATTAATATTAATTTGTCTTATTTAAACTTTAGCCGAATTCACTAATTAAATTCAATTTAGCTGCACTCTTAATTGAATTGACTAAATTATCCATCTATATGACCATTCCCTAATTGCTAAATTATCCATCCATATGGCCATTCCCAAATTCACTGGGAGGGACATGAGATAGAAACCAAAATTAAGATGAATAGAGAGTGAACGCGTTTGGATCCTGTAGACACACAAATTTTATTAGATTTAATTCATACAAAATTTGGATTAAATCCATGTTTATTTGGATTGAATGATTAATTTGGGCTTTACAAATAAATAAGTCCATTTTTTATTAAATTCAAGTCCAAGGTCCATTTCACCTTGAAGCCCAAACTCATGCCACGTGTCATAGTGACTAGACATCAAAGACCAACAAGGTGACGCCACATGTCCAAATGAGGTGGTAGTCCTAGTCAAATGCAAGAACGAATCACAATGCGCCAAGTGTCAAAATGACATTCTTTGGCCAATCACAAACAACATTGTCCACCCCTTACAACTATAAATGGGGGATGTACATGACATTCAAAGGGAAGAAGAAAAGACTTCAACAAGATTCTGCAATTGGAGAAAGCTACAACAACGACATAGCTCTTCTAAGGAGTGATCAAAGGAGTTCTTTCCGGAGATCAACTTGCAACAACGAAGCACTTCCCAACGTTCTCGGAGATCAATTACATCTCAAGGAGGTCTACATCATCCTACATTCGAGAAATACGCTACTGAAGGCCCTCGAATCACGGAGAAACTTAGGAGAGAAGAATCAAGAGAACAACAGAATTGTAATCACAACGATTCATTAATAAAATCACATTTTTCTTTTATTTATTTTGCTTGCAGTCGATTTTCAACGCTTACAAAAATTTATTGCGAACTAATTTGACACGCCCAGTGGGACCAATTCTGCTCTTCATCTCTTCTTCCTACAAATACAAAAACAACAAGTTCAACTTTGCAATGGCCTTCATGAAGATCAATGATGTTTCAAGCAAGGACTCTTGAGTTGCCACATTTGTTGATTTTATTGATGTTGATCCAATCACTCGACGCAAGTTCAAGACAAGTGCCTTGGATGGATATGAATATTTCACCTTTTTGGAGATGCCAAGAAAGAGCAAGTCTCGAATGACATTCAAAACTGCAATCCCTGGGGGCAACATTGCATCAAAATTGTTTGATGAACTTTCTCATTCTGGCTTCAACTTTGGTGAATCTAAAAGTTCAACAGATTCTTCAATTTCAACAAAGGCTGACTCCTTTATGGTTGACGCAACTAACATGGACGAGAAGTTCGCAATGATGGAGCAAACCATTGAAGCCTTGAAGAAGTCTATTGATGACAAAAAATTTCAAATCACGCAGCTTATGAGAAAGTTAGATCTCTACAACTCTAAAGAGTCACATCACAATCTAAAAACTCTAGAAGAAGTTGATATTGATTCTCTCACCAAGTCAGTTGACTCTCAAAGCGCAAAATAGTCTGCTTCAGTTGCCACTCTAACAGTTCAACAACTACAAGATATGATCACAAACACAATTAAAGCTCAATATGGTGGTCCATCACAAAGTTCCTTAGGATATTTAAAGCCGTATTCTAAGCGAATCGAGGGTCTACTAATGCCAGTTGGATATCAACCACCAAAATTGCAGCAATTTGATGGAAGGGGAAATCCAAGTCAACATATTGCCCATTTCGTCGAGACTTGTAGCAGTGCTGGTACACATGATGATCTTCTTGCCAAACAGTTTGTCCGTTCTTTAAAAGAAAACGCCTTTGATTGGTATATGGACTTGGAGCCTGAATCAATTGATAGTTGGGGACAACTAGAAAATCAATTTCTCAATCGTTTTTACAGTACCCGCCGTACAGTGAGCATGATGGAATTGACAAACACAAAACAAGGTAAGGATGAACTCGTTATAGATTATATCAATCGTTGGCGAATGCTGAGCTTAGATTGCAGGGATCAACTTTCTGAAATCTCTGCGGTCGAAATTTGTATACAAGAAATGCATTGGGGCCTTATATATATCCTTCAAGAGATTAAGCCTCGAACTTTTGAAGAATTAGCTACACGCGCTCATGACATGGAGTTAAGCATTGCAAGCCATGGAAAGACATCACATGTCTTTGATCCAAAAAAAGAAGACATACAATTCAAAGAGTCGTTAGACTACACAACTAATGAGTCCATGGAGGTAACCACAACTTCTATGAAAGCCTCCAGGAGACAAAAGTTCAAAGAGATTGTAGCCCATCAGCAAATGCGAGAAGTGAAAAATCAATCTACTTTGAAGGAGTTACGAGCAAAAGAGTATCTCTTTCCGGACTCTGATGTTCCTGCGATTCTTGATGAGCTGCTAACCAATAAAGTCATTGCACTCCCATAGTCAAAGAGATCCGAAGAATCCAATAAAGTTGATGATACTATGTATTGTAAATTTTACCGCATCATCGGTCATCACACCACAAAATGCTTCACTTTAAAGGAAAAGATCATGACATTAGTACGAGAGGGAAAGATCATCATTGACGATGGTGAGACAGCTGAGATCAACCATGCTAGTGTCAAACTAGATCATGATTCAATTTCAGAATTTCTACATATGTGGCATCGCTAAAAATTGAAGAAGATGTCATCATACTGCAGTTTGGAAGCTTTGAACCAGTTGAATTTTCCGTCTTGAAGAAAATAACAAACACATCCAAGGTAGATGCCTTCTTCAATGAAGAGGGTGATGACACTCGGACTTTGATCTCTCGCAAGAGGCAGAATCATCAAGGTACTTCTAAACTCCGACTATCAAAAGCTGACACAAAATCAATTATGAATCAACTTCGGCAATGCGAAAGCATGAAATCCAACTCCAAAGTGAAGTACATCAATGATTCATTACAAAAGGTTAGAAGACCAGTTACATTGATGGAATTATTCCCTAAAATGCTTCTCAACGTACGAGCCTAAACTGCAAGTTACAACGCTCCTTAAGGTATGAGCATAAACTGCATGTTACTCCTGGCCCGCAAGAGTATAAACTGTGTATGGCCTAAAAAAAAAGAATAAAAATTGGAGTCATCGGTGCCAACTGCACGAAGTTTTCAATTCATCTTGGTTGATATACTTCTGATAACACATGTAGTAAGTGCATGACCCTTCAATATGACATGACAAACATGAGCAACAACACAACAATCTTGTTCGACATAGCGGTGCCAATAGCATGAAGTTTTGAATTACGGTCAAATTGGATCTTGAAAATCAATCTCCTCTTTTTGAGAAACATGTATATGCAAAATAAAGAAGCAAAACCACAACCATTACCTGCAAGAAAGAGAAACAAGAAAAATCCAAAAGACGCAAATCCGTGAGGTGAACTTCCAGATTTGATGATCAACTTCAAAATTTGATTTCCGTCGATCCGGAAGGATTCTAAATGCGATTTTGTATATGTCGTAGTACTCGAAGTCTAGTTTCTCCAGAATCAAGCCGCTCATCGTTTGAATGTTCCTACATCAAGAAACTGATATTTTGTTGAGATCGCGCATAGCAGTGAGAAGAATGTCCAGATTTAGGATTCAACTTCAAAAACTGATTTTCGTCGATATAAAGGGTTTATAACTGTGATTTTTGAATATGTCGTAGTACTCAAAGTCAAGTTTCTTCAGAATCAAGTCTCTTGTCGTTTAAATGTTCCTACATCAAGAAACTGATGTTTTGGCGAGATCGCGCATAACAGTGAGAAGAACGTCCAGATTTAGGGTTCAACTTCAAAAATTAATTCCCGTCGATCTAAAAGGTTATAACTGTTATTTTTGGATATGTCGTAGTACTCAAAGTCTAATTTCTCCAGAATCAAGCCGCTTGTCGTTTGAATGTTCCTACATCAAGAAACTGATGTTTTGGCGAGATCGCGCATAGCAGTTAGAAGAACGTCCAGCTTTAGGGTTCAACTTCAAAAATTGATTCCCGTCGATCTAAAAGGTTTCTAAATGTGATTTTTGAATATGTCGTAGTACTCGAAGTCTAGTTTCTCCAGAATCAAGCAGCTTGTCATTTGGACATTTCTACATTAAGAAAATAAAATTTTCTTGGGACTGCACGAGATTGAGAAAAGATGACACCAAATTTGGAGTTTCACATTACTTTGGTTAGAAGAATTATTTTTCCAATGATTCTTTGATCAATCCTTTGTACATGAGAGATTCTTATTGTTGACACCCAATTTTGACCGACCTTTAATTTTTTTTTAGAAATGCTATTCGATTAAATACACATTTTTAAATTTTATTTAAAGTTTAGAATTTTAATGGATTTTGCATGAAATTGATATATTTTAGTATGTTTATTTTGTAAAATATTTTAAAATTTATTAATGAATTTTGAATGTTTTAAAATTTAATTGATTTTCAATTATATTTTAATATATGTAGTATTAATTAAATAGCAATTCCTAAATTTTTCTCAAAATTATTTACATCTTAACCCATTCTCTTCTAATTTATTTAAATTCTAGCCTATCCAATGTCAATTTTATTTCAATCATAGCCACTCTTTCATTTCAATTCTAGTCAATTTAATTTCAATTTTGGCCATCCATTTTGATCTAAGACTCATTTATTTTTAATCTCATCCGTCCATTCCTTAGATTAAATCCTAACCCTTATACAATTTTCATCTAACGGTTGAGATAAACTTCTCCTATCTCTTTCTTTAACACCAAAAGACCCCAAAACCTAAAAATAAAAATTCATTCTTCACCCCCTCTCTCCTTGGCAGCCGCCTCCCTTCTCACTCTCTCTTCTCCGTTTTCTCCTTCCGTTTCCGGCGAGAAACAGCAGCTTCGGTGACACCCTCTCTCGCTTCCTCCCCGGCGCCTCTCCTTCTGTCTTCTTTCTTCCCTTCTCCTTCCTTTCCCCTTCGCAGGCAAGAGAAGCGGACGGCTCCGAGTTCCACCGGCGAGCAACCAGCACCAACAACCCTGCGGCGAGCAGCGATAGCCGGCGAGAAGTGACACCAGGCGATGTTTCCATTTCCTGACGAGAGACAACCAGCCAACAGCAACCAACAGTCGCGCGTAACCATCTCCGTCGCCTCTTCCCTCTTTCTCTTTCCCTCTCTGTTTTCCCTTTTCTGTCCCCCCTTTCTTCTTCTCCTTCTCTTTCCTTTTCTTTTGCAGAGACAGCGAAACTAGTGACCATTAGCAGCCCACGCAGCAGCTCGGAAAGAGGGCGATAGCAACAACACCAACTGCTCAAGCTGAGGCTCAAATGCCTGTGATGTCGTACCAAACGGATCTCCTCAGATCCGCGCAGGTTTGTTTCCCTTTTTATCATTATCTCATAATTTTCTTAATGATGTTAATAAGTTATTAACAGTTTTTTATCCCTTTTAATTATTACCTCATTTATTTTCTTATTGATGTTCATAATTTATCAATATTAACACTATGTGTAAATGTGCGTGAACTGTACTAGTGTTAATTTTGTTTAATCTTGCAGACTTATTTTATTATTTTGATGACTTTGGTGTTAAATGTTTAGGCCTGTAAATGGATATTAATAATGATACCAATTTTTAATTCTAATGAACTTTTGACTCCGGCTAATTCTATTTCTGATTTATTGCTGTCTAAATATTTACTGATCTTTTTTGCGATTTGATTTAACTTCCCTTTTATTGGCTGATTGTCCTTGTCTATTTTGATGAAGCTCCCTTTAATATATATTAAAATTTTGCTAGATGTTTAATTATTAAACCGTATATCTTGCCACTAAGGTATAACTTCTTACCTTATTTTTTGAAATTATTAGGCTGTGAATATTTGGTTGAGCCTGTAAGTTTATTCGATCTTAATAATTATGTTTCTTGATTGATTGTATCAATTTGTAGTTGTCTTAGTTTATTTCCTTGCCTGCGTTATGCTTTGTATTATGGAAAATTGTTTTTTTTTCATTTATCTTATTTCAAGTAGGATTGATTCTTTACTTGCGTATTTTCGGTAAAAATAATAATAATTAATTTCTTATTTGACTCTGATTAAAGAAAATAATTTTAATTAATCCCTTTTTTCTTATTTAAAAATGGACTGATTTCTTATATGGTAAAATAATATTATTTTGGCTCTTCCTTTGTCTTACTCGTTTTATAGGGTAAAATAATGATAATAATAATTTAATATTTTAAAATTTGATTTTGGCTCTTCTTTATTTAAGGGAAAATATATTTATTTTTCCTAATTTTATTCTTACTATTTTATTTTTGGTAATGAAATATTTCTAAAATATTTCTAAGTTTGGCTCTCCTTTAAAATAAGTAAATTGTGATTATCTGATTCCTTAAATATTTCTTTTCCTTTTGTTCCCCCTCTTCTACTATATAAACTAGACCCCCCTCCTCTCATTCACGAATTCACTCATTCCCTCTCATCACAAGTTGTCTAACTCATCATTCACTCACTTTTCTCTCAAATTCTCATTCACGCTCTCATTATCTCATTGCTCTCTCTCTTAAAATACAAAAATATTACTCCACATTCCTGAAAAGAATTAATAACTTTAGTAAAACTTTGCATCGTTCTTTAGAGTATTGTTGTGTTGCGGTTGTAGATTGAAACCTTGCAAGATACTTCATTGCTGATAAAACTTTTCTGAGTAATTGGTTAGTCTTCTTTACTATTTTAAAATCTTGTTTTTGCATAATTATCATTGTTGTGTGTTCGAAACAACAAGGAAGCATCCAAGTTAGTTTCATTATCTTTTTACGAGTAATAATATAATCATGGTTGTTCTTTATCTTTTCTTGTGTGTTATTTACATATATATGAGAGCAATTGGTTATTATTTGATGTTACAATTACTTCTCCATTGTATATGTATTACATTACCTCTTCTAGCAGGTTTTGAACTTAGAGTTCAAGATGTCGAAGATTGGCCTAGAAGAAAATTTCGGACGAAGCTATTTATTTTAATATGTATACTTGGTTCATATTTTGTAATATTTGTAAAACTCGCTAACCATATATATAATATATTTGGGGATCGCCTAAAGGGAGGGGGAATCATATGCTAATTTGCAAACTTATTTGTGTTAGAAAGCATGCCTATAAGATTTTTAATTTGTTTGAAAAAATGACTTTAGATTTGACTAAGAAAGAATAAATAAAAATAAAATATCTTGCTTGGTCACTTGGCTAATCTTGTCCAATTAAATGATTGAAACTAATTCTATTTTAATATTATTTAATTGAGTTATGACTATAGATCTCTCCTTGATTTGCTAGAATTTGTGTCCATGTTTTAATGTCTATAGGATTTTACATCACTGGGAAATAATTTAAAAAAATAAAAAGCATGCCTAGTTGTTGACTCAATGTCTTGATTTTTCGTTATTATTTAAATAATTAAGTATGTCTAAAAAAAAAAAGAGTAATAATAATATGTTTTGTCATTTGCTCTCTACCCTAAAAATTTATTTTATTCATCTAATAAAATACTGCCTAAGAAATTTTGCTGTATTAATCATAATTTGATTTCTAATTGTTGTTGTAATTATCTTTAAGCTTAAAAATGTATCTTTCAGCATTAGTAATTGATATTTAAATTTGTCACTGTTTTAAAATAATTTTCTGTATTAATAATAAATCTGTCACTAAAAAGTTTTCTTTTGTACTAGTAGTACATATATTGTTGTCCTTAAAACGATTTTATGCCTAAAGCAAATAAGGTCTAAAATATTTTTCTGCCTTAAAAAAAATAAAGTCTTTTGTTATAAAAAGTATTTGCTGCCTTAATAATTAAATTTGCTACTATTTAAAATATATACGCATGTGGGATCATTATCTTTGCTACTTGAAAATCAAGAGAAAAACTTTTTTTTTATTAATTTCTGCTTTATTTAAATTAGTTGAACATTAAATCTATATCCGTTATAATTTTTGCCCTCATAATTAATTTTTTGTTATTATAACTTTGTATGCTCACACACTTAGTATGAAATCTTTCACAATTATGTGTTGTTTGCAAGCATGTCTGATTGATTTTTAGAGGCCAAATTGAGACTTGTGTTGCTAAAATGACCGTCCTGTTTGCCTTGTTTGTTTGATTTGTTGTCTAGGAGGGCCTTATATTTTATTTTTGTCTAAATCTATCCTTTAAGAGTCCAATGCCTCTTGGACATTAAACTGGGACGACTAGGCACCTTTTAGGTCCGAAATGCATGCGGTGGTTGGGTAGGGGTAGTTGGCCCTATGGAGATGATGACATCGACTCAGGCTTGAAAGACAAACCTTGGTTTTGTCTGTTCCTATACGGCAGCCTATCGGAAAATAAAAAGAAAAGTCGAGTGCTGATCCAAAAAGTCTCCTAGAGTCTCTCTTTCCCTTTATCCCTTTATTTGTTTGTCTAATTTTATTTATTTGGGTTAGCTTAAAATAAAACAATAAATTTTGTTTGCTTATTTATTTGTACCCTTTCTATCTACTCGCTTATCTCTTATTTAACTGCTTAATATATATATATAATGTTGTCACTTAGACTCGTATGTTTAAATATTGATTAAAATAATAATATAAGCTATTTGTTCGACTTGCTATATCACATAGTCCCGCATGTTAAATTAGATAAAATTTATGTTAATCGTTTAAATTTGCTATCACCTAAGCCTTGCATGTTAAATTAATAATTAATGAAATAGTTTATTTGTTTATGTTTGTCATCACTTAACAAGCATGCTAGTTAATTAACTAATAAATGAAGTGACATTAATTGCTACTTGTAACCCCCACATAAATTGCAATGATAATAGCATAAAAATAATAGATTGATTTTTGTTTACTATTTCTAATTGAAGTTAATTGTCATTTTTTATTTGTTGAAGAAGGTTAGGGAAAGGGGAGAAGTAGACAGGAATGGAGAGGTGTTCGGGGTGAAAGGTATTTTTTTCCTTTATTTATTATAAAGAAAATTCTTTTTTTCATATTTATTTTTATAATTTATGACATTTAACACGTGGCAATTTGAGATTGGGGCGTGAAAATCACATATTTTCTCACAATTGGGTTTAACCGAAAAATGAGGCAATGTTATTACTTTCAAATTGTTCAGAGGGTGTTAGGACCCCTGCAAAGTTTAAGTGTCTCTTTACAAAAAGAATTTTAGTTCAGGGTGGACTTTATGTATTTTCTCTTTTAATTAACTTAATTACATACAATGAGGGGGAGGGTATATGTTGTTTAAGCTTTTGAGGGAGAGTTAAAATTTTGAAGTAAGAATGGGTTCAATTTTTTTAATTCTATTATTATAATCAAACGAATACAAATTGATTCCAAGCAAAAAGAAGAAAATAAATTGAGTTTGATGGCCACACATGAAATAAAGCTTCTTGTGACTCTTAAAAAAGAAAATTATTTTTTTTTTAGAAATTTATTTTGATCACTAATTATAGAAATGTCGCGAATCAGATCGTGGTAAGTGGCACCACACTGAAAAAATCTGGCGGAAAAACAAATTAACTGAAATCAATTCAACACAATTTAAGCAAAACCAAGTCTATCATATAAAATGAGAAAACAGTTTAATCACTAAAGAATTGAGTCCCCATAAACTCAACCTAATAGTCTAAAAACATTCAATGCAGAAATACTCATAAGAGCTGAAAGTCATAATAACCAAAATTCTAACACAATCAAGTTGAGGATGCAACCCCGAAACTAATCATTAATCTAAAACTAGTGAATGTGTCCAAAAAAGATGAACAAGAAACCCGAACCCATGACAACTTGAAAGATGTAGTTCACCCTTGAATTTGGAAAGCAGACGTCTTTCAACTGAGGTCTCGAATCAGCCGTTGGAAGATGCATGTCTTCAATTTAATATGTCTTATTCTACTCTGAATACTTGAATGACGAAAGTGCAATTTCATCATTATATTGATATTTTGACAGATTCAATCAGTAAAGAGTTCACCATGTTTTTAAGTAAGCCTTTGGAGTTTGTGTATCCATCTACCTCTTGATACAACGTGTCTATCACACGTGCAAAATTTAGAGCTCGTTCAAGGACAAACATTGGTACTTCAGTTGGACGGAAGAATTCTTTGTTTATGTCCTTCCATACGTTGGTGACATCTTTCTTGAATTTGGCGTATGCCTCTTGCTTTGAAGCTCCATACTCTTTCATGTAACATTCAATAATTGAAGCTACATGTCCTCTTTTTTGTTCATCCTACATGAAATTAATAGATTTCAATATATAATTATACATTTTAAAAAACGTAAAGATTTTCTAATAAAATTAATACCGGAGAAGAGTTAGTTTTGCCCTCACGCAAAGTGAAACATAAGGTTCTGATAAGTGTAAGTCACTAATAGACTTCATTTATTTGCAGTGAATTAAATTTTGAATTTTGATTAATTTTTCAGATCTCAAGTCATTAAGTGTTTTTATTTTTACGAGAAAGGAAACAGAGAAGTATAATACTTACTTCATGTCCAACAATATCGTCCATTGCTCTGCTAATCAATGAAGCAGCTCGAACTATCAAAGGCTCATTCGTCAACCATTCAAAAGTGTCTTTGGATATAAATTCCTCCACACCGACCAAGCAATTTGTTGCTCCCATCATATAGCCAGCGGTTACGAGTGAAATCTCCATGTGCTCCTCATATTTTGGAATATAGTTAGCATCATTCAACCATTGGGCTTCCTTAAAATAGGCTCTCACAATCTTTTTTATCTAAAAACAATAACAAGTAACTTTAGCTTAGACAAATTAAATAGATATATTCTTGTGGGTTAGCTAAACAATCATATTACCTCATGTTTTCCATAGTATACACGGTATTTGCATTCTGTGGACAACACTTGTTCCATTTCACTGTAAATGTCTAGAAGGGCTTGATAAATAGGTCTCATATATGGCGATATTGAATCGATAGCATTAGCATCCCATCTAATATATCAAAATCACATGCTAATTAATAAACTTTTACCCCTTGTCATAATAACTAGAGGAAAACATTCAATGTCTTGTGAAATTTTGATGTTTTACCTCTGGATTGCATCAGTGAAAGCCACAAGTTCGCCAAAGGTTGCATAAGCATCATAAGTGTCATCAATAACTGAGGTTATCTTGAGTACTTTTGTCATCATTTTTCTAGCACGACTATACTTTGGCTCAAAATACACTCCCAATATCCAAAAGTAACACTCAACCAGTCTGTCCCTTGCATATGGAATTTTATTTGCAAAATCCAAATCCTTCCACCACCTACATACATCACAAGAACAACGGTTATAATTCATCTAATTAAAGAAGATATATAGACCAAAAAATGTAGTACATACCTTGTAAGCTCATTAAGCTCTCTTTGGTGCAGCTTTTGCAGCACATTAAAATCCAATTTTGCAAACTTCAAAAGCAAATGGCTGTGTGCATCATTGTTTTCGTAAATGGATATGTATTTCCTTGCTCCCACCCTTGGTAAAGTCTTGCGAATAGGCTGTTTTAAAGCTTCAGTAACTTCAACCTTAAGAGAGTTATTGCTCAAGTTTGAGACAATAGACTCGAGATGAGTTGTGGTAAAGGTAAGAGCTTCTTCAAGAATCTCCTCATCGCGCACTCTCAGATGTGATGCTTCATACAAACTCAATAATCCTTGGACATCATTAGTAAGCGTTTCCTTGAATTTCCCATCTTGGTTGGTGAATTGCTTGAACACATCTGGTTAATTAAACATCATGTTCATTGTTAGTAAACTTTGAACACCCAATTAATAAAGAAAAGTAATAGATCTAGTAGATTTACCTGATGACATGTAATGTCCTTGTTGCCTCACAAGTCGAAAACGAAGAGAAACAAAGTAAAGGTTGTCATTATCATTCTGTTTGGACGCATCAAAAATGTTTTGAATGGATGTTTCAATTTCATTATCGAAATGATATGCCACTCCCAATCGTTGCATCGCGTCTATCAACAAAAGCTTTTGTAGACTACCCTCTGGAGCTTCCACCAACATTTTCCTGATTCTCTCTTTGTACTCATTAACTTCAACTTTTTCTTTGTTAGTAATTTCCTACATCCAAAAAAAAAAATAAGTTAATTAATCAAATGTTATATATGTAACGTCTTAAACGCCTCATTATAATAGAAAAATAAAATGTATAAATGACAATAAAGAGGTTAAACAAATAAAAATGTGACTTACAGTGAATTGAGGAGTATAAGAAAGAAAATGATAACCCCAAACAGTTGGGTGAAAATTAGCCAAAGGACGAGACTTATTAGTAGAAGAAGAAGCCATTGCTTTGTGGGTTTAAGTTGTGCTAATAGGAGGCCTATTTATAGTGTACCTTAGTCAAATGAATTTAATTTTAAGTCAAGAATTAGTAGGTAGAGTTAGATACATGTAATTACTCCTCTGTTCAAATTATTTTAATTTCTAGGATTCAATTAATTTGTTATTAACTGCATAATTAATATTATTTGCCATTTATTTTACATTATTAAATAACAGTCAAGACTAATTAATTATCTTTTGAAAGTCTTGATTGTGTATATCTTTTTACATTGCTACTGCATATTATGTGGACAAATAATTTTTTTAATTTTTTTTTAAAAAAGAAAGAAAGAGAAATTTTATCCCAAAAAACAAAACAAATGTTTTTCTTCTAAATTAAGTTTGAATAAATAAGCAAGCATTTTATTAGCTATCTTAATTTTCTTAGTCTAAGTTTATATAGTTAATATTTTTATTTTTATTATCTTTGAAATGAAAATAAAATAAAAAGATTTTTTATTATTTTGAAAAACAAAAGAGATGAGCCAACCAACCGTGACACTTGAACAATTCCTCAATCTCCATCAAAAGTAGGGGTGTACAGTCGGTTCATCGGTTTGTTTTATACTATTCGATTTGGGTTTTCGGTTTTTGATTTTGAAGAAGTGTAATCCAATTCAAACCAAAATAAATTTGGTTTGGTTTGATTTTTTTCTTTTCGATTTGGTTAATTGGTTATGTCAATAGTTAGAAACATAACGAGTTATATTTGAAATTTTAAAAAAAATTATATATATATATATATAATATTGAATTTCTTAAATATACTTTTTAATATAAATCACAAGTAAAACGTAAAACACAACACTTAAAAGTATATCAATTATAGATGTCCATACATAAGAAAACAAACTAAATAATAATGAAAATAACTAAAAAGGGACAAAATGGTTAACTCAAACTTAATTCTAAACATACATATGTGTATGTGTGTGTGTAGATATATATATATATATGTATATATATATATATATATATATATATATATATATATATATATATATATATGTATATATATATATATATATATATAATTCGGGTTTTTCGTTTTTTTTTTCTAAATCTGAAATCAAACCAAAAAAACCAAACAAAGTAAATTATAAATCCAAAATCAAACCAAGAATCCAAAAAATCAATCCAAATTAAAATTTGATTTGATTTGGTTTGGTTTTTCAATTTTAATCCAATAGTGCACACCATAGAACTAAGTATTCACTAAGAGTTAAGTTTCAAATTAAGCAAAGAGTAACAAGTTGAGTTCACCTCTCAAGAGTTATAAGGGAACTAACTAGTCCCTAAGAGTTTAAACAAAATATTTTCAAACTTTGAGAAAGAAAGGAAGCTAGACTTCCTTAGAACCTATGACTACTTTTAGTAAAAGAGAAAGGAAAGTATGATTCCCAAGAAAGCTTTTGAAGCTAAGTTTGAGCAATTGTCTCAAACTAGAGAAGAAGTTGTTTTAAAAACACATGAGCTAAGTATTTTGGGATTAGTATTGACACCGATATGGTGACACGAGTTCATATTAACTCAAGTCTTCATAAACCATGTAGCCAGCATGGAGAGATAAATGATCATACTTTTTAGATGATTCCTTAGTACTTTTAGCATAGACTAGTGGATCCACTTAGTAGTTCAGGTTCTATACCGAAGACAAGAGCGGTCCTCTTGCAACGTGAGGTAATACGTTGTACGATCACTTAGGCTCATAGTGATGGTTGTCGGTTAGAGAATCTCCCACAAAAATTATATTACTTTCATATAAAAGTAAAGTTGAGTTTATTATTGTTTTATCTTTAATGAACTAAATGTTTACACTATTTTACAAGTTTTCCTTATATCGCATGTGTCCTTACAACTTTATATTGAGTTGTTATTTCATGAGTTGAGCAGAACCAAGGTAAGTTAATCCTTACTCCTTTCAAGCCTAATAGTTGTGTTTAGCATTCCAACACTCATACTCGTACATTCCATGTACTGATGCCAGTTGGCCTGCATCGCCTTATGATACAGACGCAGGTAACCAGGATCAACACGCAGCGCTTCGTTGATCCAGTTTGAGCTCCAGAGTCAGTGGTGATCCTCCTTGCATTCCGGAGGATACTTTTATTGCTTTCTAGTTAGTTCAATAGAAATTTGTGGGGTTTGTCGCAACATTCATTCCAGTCAGTTTAGAAGCTTCATAGACGGATAGTTAGTAGTTCAGTTGTGTCTCTTTATTTCAGAATCTATATTTGAGACTTAAGTGCCAATTTGGCCAAGACAGTGTTTAAAGTTATTGTATGAGAACTTACCCAATTCTATATCTGAGTTAATTTGAGTCTTCCACTGAGTTAAGTAAGCCAGACCAAGGGTTCGCTCGAGGCCAACAGTGGTCACCGAGTTCCACTCTCGCCAGGGTGTAGGCTCTTACATTTTCTCGTACTTATTTTAATATTATATCAAACATATACTTGCTCGATTTTATCGTTTGTGTTGAGGTAGAGTTAAATTTTATTTAGTTGCTTATATTTGATCTGACTCGCCACATTTATATTTGAACCGTCCCAACCCTCTTGGATTCTAGCGCTTACTTATATTTTTGAACCCTTTTATGGATATCGTGTCTCCGGCATTGTGTATTAAAAGTAATTAACACTCTTTGTAAATGTCTCAAAAGTTTATAACGGTAATATTAAATCTAATGACAATTAACTAAAGTCAGTAAAGATTTTAGCACTCTCTTTATTAATATGTATATTTATTACACCTAAAAGCTCTTTTTACTATAATATCATAATTTTTATTCAATTCAAATTAAAATTAATCATCTGATTAAAGAAAATTATATAGATCAAATAATTTACTATCATGTAAGCTCTCTTTGGTGCAACTTTTTGCATCATGTTAAAATCCAATTTTGCAAATTTCAAAAAAAGCAAAGTGCAGTGTACACTTTTAAAAGGAAAAAAAAAAGAGAGTTTTAGTTATATGGAATTACTTTATATTTATATATAATGAGGTCACTTGATTTACTAACCATTTATCAGTTTTTTTATTCTTTTACATTGAATACCTGACTCGCCCCATTTAGTTTGATTCTATCCCAATTCCTATTAATGAATCTAATATTTACAATAACGATGGGGATTTTAGTAAACTTAATAATTATTATTACAGTACAATACATAAATCCAACTAAAGTAATATAACCATAACAAAGATACAATTTATTCAAATTATTACGATAATGCAAATACAATACATTATAAAGTGAGGATAATTAACAATCATCCAAACAAGCTGGAAATGAAATAAACAGGATTTTATACAACTCAAGTGTTGTATATTTTTTGAAAATGAACATGACAGAAAAATGACAAACAAATCACACTTTTGCTTAGTAAATTAAAAGCAACTATTGTTTATTTCAGACATTCCCCAGGAATTAACAACTCATATATTATGAATAGCATATTAAAGGTCTTCAATTTATTGTATATGCCTTTTTTTGCTTTGAATATTTGAATGATGAAGGTGCAATTTCATCATTATATTTATATTTTCACAGATTCAATCAGTATCGAGTTAATCATGTTTTTAAGTTTGCCTCTGGCGTTTGTGTACCCATCTTCCTCTTTATATAATGTGTCTATCACACGTGCGAAATTTAAAACCCGTTCAAGGACAAACATTGGTGCTTTAGTTGGACGGAAGAATTCTTTGTTTATGTCCTTCCATGCATTGGTGACCTCTTTCTGAAATTTAACGTAAGCCTCTTGCTTTGAAGCTCCATACTATTTCATGTAACATTCAATAATTGAAGCTACGTGTGGTCTTTCTTGTTCAAACTACATGAAATTAATCGATTTCAATATCACCAGTATATAAGATTACACATTTTAACATTTTTTTAATATTATATTGTAGGCGTCTTAGCTAACTTTTAGAATTTGAAGTAATTAAATCGAATACATACAATATATGTGTACCTTCTGCATACGATGCAAATATATTTCACCAAATCCAAACTATTCAACATTGTATGTTGTTCAAACAACTAGGACAATTTAATTCCTTTTCTTTCTCTCTCTTAAGTATTGTCATAATTTATAAAATACAAAAACTTTTATAACATTTTGAACCATAGATTGTTCTGATTTATAGATTTTTAAATATTATATATATATATATATATATATATATATATATAATATATATAATTTTTAAATATATATTTTATCTTTAAAAACTTAAAGATTTCTAATAAATTTCACACCATAGAGTAGTTAGTTTGGCCCTATCACAAAGTGAAACATGAGAAATGTTTTATCCGAAAAGGAATTTTTTGAAGGTTTTCGACTTTTTTTAGAGTCGCCACTTAATTTTTGAGGAAAAAAATCAAGAAAACTAGTTTTCAAAAGACTTAAACAGATGAAATCAATTGAAAAACAATTAAGGGGGTTCGGGAATTCAAATTAATGTTTTAGGAAGGTGTTAGGCACCTAAAACATCCGTCTAAAACGATTTTCCAGCAACTAACATAGTTTGGCTAAAATTTATTTTTTGACTTGAAAAATATTTAGAAATCGAGAGTTAAAATACTAACTTAGTTTTTTAGGTCATTTCATTTGCAAAATTATTGGTTTAAATTCGATAATACATTTAAGGCGTTTGTGGGGAGTTTGGAGTTTTCTTAACTTGAAACTAACTAACACATAAAGCAAGTAAATAAACAAGATATAAGAGAGAGGGAAAGAGACTTGGGTCCAAATTCGGGTTCTGTTCGCCTTGACCGATTTTGGACCCACCTGTTTTGGGTTTTTGACCCATTTTCTTTTGGGTTTCGACCCATTTTTGTACCTGTCCTAAACTAAGCAAATAATAATATAAAGTAAATATAGAAAAAAGTAAAAGACGACAAGGGCTTAAGCCCATTACAAAATAAAAATACAAAAATATGAAACGTATAGGATCTTCTAATCCCGCTTCCTCAGCAATCTTCAATCTTTTAAACTTTGGAACCTGTACGTCAATTTTATGGCTTGACTCGATGAAATAAGGATATAAGCCTTTACGGCTTTCCCGAAATGCTAGAGGGAGGTAAAAGTTCATAGTGAACTCGGGACCATTTACATGCATCAAAATAAAGAGAAAAGTTAATAAATAATTTAATCATCGCACATCATAAAAAAACTTAAATTATATATATAAAAAAAAAAAAGTAAGGAAGTGGCGTGAATCGGCAGGGTCATATTTGAAAGAAAACATACAGGGCTTATGAACAGAGCACAACAATGTATCTAAGGAAAATTATCATAACATCACTTAAACTAGTACTATAGCAAATGACTCGATCGGACTAAGCAATAAGAAAATTGGGAAAATTATCAAATCAAACAGTCCGGATATACTTCTTTTTCTTACCTTAAGTCTAAGGCAAAGAAAAATAATAGGCTTGCTGAACATAACAATTAATAATTATCCTTCATAACCCTGCCTCTATTCGAATCCTATAACATACACTAGCAAATAGGAAGCATGTTTGAAAGACAATTTTTTTTTTTTAAAAAAAAAATATCAAACACAAGCCGACAAGGTTCCAGCAAATATGATTGAGACTAAGGATGCCAAATAGGCAGAAGATTAATCTAAATGATTAGATATCTAGACTCACACACCTAGCTTAAAACCAAATAGCGGGAGTAATACGATGTCAAACGTCGACTATTATAGCTGATGGAGATAAATTAAGACAAGTCTTAGATTAGTTATAACTTTAAAATTCAGAGGCATTTCCTGGAGATAGCGGGACAAACGAATAAAGAGCCATCGTCTACGGCTTAAAATTCGAATAGTGACGACAACATGTTATGAACAATTTAATATAACAAAAGTAAACAAAACATATAATAACCAAAAGGACAATCGACTCATAAAGGGCAACAGAAGCTTTGAAAAGATGGAAGTTACAGTCAAGTAACTTTGAAAATCTGCTCCTACTCATTTTTTATTTTAATATATATACATAAAAGACTGATGATTAAAAGGATCAGGCAACCAAACTACAGAATCACAATAAGCAAGAATGAAGGTCGAAAGAAGATGAGGATTTTCGATTCCAAGAACTCTCAAGCTTACATCTATACGAAAAGCACGATTTTTATCTCAAGTCACAACACATCAACACCAATCAACATGGATCAAACCTTAACCATCAATATCTGACCCAAACAGGAAGCAATAGATGCAATTTCGAAAGAAACAGAGACAATACACACATATATATGTAGAATAGGGATCTATTAAGAGCGAACCGTATACCCAAACGAGTTAGATTCAAATGTGCATTAAGACCAACTTAAATTCAATGAAGACGAGAACTCGAGTAATGCGAAATAACGCTAGGCAGTAACATTTCCAAATTCGAAAAGAAGACTCGAAACTTCCAACTATCAAACTAATAATATCAAGGGATAGACAGCAAACTCCAAGAAAAAGACACCACTATAATCATTTAGTAAAATACTTTATTGAGCGGATTAGCATAACCACAATACAGAGACGCAAGGGAAAAAGTGTAAATAACTATATATATGCTCGATACACAACTACTGAGACTACAATCAGCCTAACATCAGATACCAAGAACAGAAGAAATAATAGCAGGATGATAACAGGGAGAACAAGAGAAAACTGAACTTCAAGCAAACCATAGAAACATTATTAAAATTTAGATAAGGAAAGTTGAAAAGAGATTTCATTGAACAATCTGTAAATGAACCTAAAACAGAAAAAAAAATAGAGAACAAAATAAAATGAAATCAGTGAATCAAACAACCTAATCACGCCATTTATTCCTCTTTAAAATACTGTCGCACGCAAGAAACTTCAACGAACACAAACAAAGGGACAGACGGCAACCAAGCATTTCAGACAATTTTTCTTCGCTATCCAAGCTAACAGTGAACCTAAACAAACCTAAATACTAACATATAATCAAACTACGCCACCAAGAATTCAGTGAACTACATGATCGGAATAAAACAAGTGGAGGAAGTCGAAACGAATGTTACCTTTTGAGGTGCAGCGAAAAGGGAAAGATGAGCAGAAGAACAGTCTTCACCACCAAGACGTTGCTCTGAAAAACTCCGACGAAACAGGACTAGGCCGAATTGAAAAAAAATAAAAAATAAAAAAATCTGAGCCTTTCCACTTCTTTTAAACTCCGAATACCTTTATATCGATGTATGTTTCCAACAATATGATCGAGAACCTCTCTCAAGTTGTATCTAAACTTCAAAAAAAAAAAAAAAATCCTCCCTAGCACAGTGGAGATAGCTAAGTATATATAGGGAGAGGATTAGGGCAAAATTGGGGGGGAAGATGGAGGGCAAAACCGAAAAATCCAAATCCCAAATTGAAATTTGAAAATCCTTTCCCTTAAGCCAAAGACAGATGGGTTTGTACGAATATTCGTCCATATCCCCTGAAATTCGGGTTTAGCAGCAACGTGGACGACTCGGATCATCTGAGTCGTCCTTGAATGCAACGTGTCTTCATCTTCCGTCACGCAAGGACGATGCTACGCAGCTGGAAGGACGAAAACTGCAGGCTTTCTTGTTTACAGAGACGTTGGAGGAGAACGAGCCGTTGTTCACGCGTCTTCGACTCGCATCGCGCTGCTCACGCGTCTGGGATGACGAAGGAGCGTGCAAGGGTCGCGATTGCTGTATGACCTTCCCCGCTTTGCTTCTGTGACGCGCTGAAACTTGGAGTCCTCGTGGAAGACAAAAGTTGGTTCGGGTCTACGTAATGGGCTGGGTCATCTGGAATTGGATTTGGGAATACAAATTGGGGGAATTTAAAATTTGGGCTGGGAAACAAAAGAATTATCAATTACTGGTGGGCTTTGGTATTTTGATGTGGACGAAATATTGCATTAAAAAGTTGGGTCGAATTTGTAATTAAGAAAAAGGTTAAGAGATTGCAAATTTAGCCACCTCGGATTTAGAAGCTAGTCAAATTGAGCTTAATCAACAATTTCGACTAAAATCACAAGCAAGACGAAAAAAAAATTAATTAGCAAGCTTATTTATTCCAACGACATGAGATAATCAACTAACGAAAAAAAATAAAATAAATATATATATATATATATATATAATTAAAATTTGAACCAAACTATTTCAAAAAGGTATTTCTTAAACAAAGTATATTTTAAAATTCACAAAAAGTACTAAAATTAATTCAAGCTAACTTGAAAAATATTTAGATCTTGTAAAATCTAATTACATCACATCGTTTAGAGTTAAAAGCTCATTAATTAATCTATTATGTTGACGGGTCAAAATTGGGTGTCAACAAGACAGTTTTTGATAAGTCAAGTCTCTATTAAGCTTCATTTATTTAGATTTAATGAAAGTTTGAATCTTAAAAATTACTATTTAAGATCTCAGTAATCATTACGTATATATTTATCGTTGCACTTACTTCATGTCCAACAATATCATCCATTGCTCTGCTAATCAATGAGGAAGCTCGAACTATCAAAGGCTCATTCATCAATCATTCAAAAATTTCTTTGGATATAAATTCCTCCATACCGATCAAGGAAGTTGTTGATCCCATCATATAGGCAGCACTTACAAGTGAATTCTCCATGTGCTCCTCATATTTTAGGATATAGTTAGCATCATTTAACCATTCGGCTTCCTTAAAATAGGCTTTCACCAACTTTTTCATCTAAAAACCATAAAAAGTAATTTAATTTAAGCTAGACAATTAGTACTAGCTAGTATCTTTTGGAATGATAACGTTTCTTTAATTGATATATTTATATGGGTTAGGTAAACAAGAATATTACCTCATATTTTGCATAGTATACACGGTCCAATTTACCTTCTTTGTACAACACTTGTTCCATTTCACTATAAATGTCTAAAAGAGCTTGATAAAGGGGTCTCATATACGGCGGTATTGAATTAATTGCATTAGCATCCCATCTAATATATCAAAACCACAAGATAATTAACTCTTACACCTTAATTTTGTGTGTGTATATATATATCATAATAACAACATGAAAACATATTTACTTTCTCATATTCATTAATGAGGGAGTGTCAAATTAAAAGATTGTTTTACTTGTGATTGTTTATGTTTTACCTCTGGATTGCATCAGTGAAAGTTACAAGTTCGTCATAGGTTGCATAAGCATCAAAAGTGTCATCAAGAATTGAGGTCATCTTGAGTACTTTTGTCAGCATTTTTCTAACACGACTATACTTTGGCTCAAAATACACTCCTAATATCCAAAAGTAACACTCAACCAATCTGTCTCTTGCATATGGATATTTATTTGCAAAATCCAAATCTTTCCACCACCTACATACATACATCACAAGAACAACGATGTCGTTGCATGCATTTCATTTTTATTCCAAACTACCATTGTTCATCTAAATTAAAGAAGATATATGGACCAAATTATACTACCTTGTAAGCTCACTAAGCTCTCTTTGGTGGAACTTTTGCAGCACGTTAAAATCCAATTTAGCAAATTTCAAAAGCAAATGGTTGTGTGCATCATTATTTTCGTAAATGGATATGTATTTCCTAGCTCCAATCCTTGATAAAGTCATGCGAATAGGCTGACTTAAGGCTTCAGTTACTTCAACCTTAAGAGAGTTATTATTGCTCAAGTTGGAGACAATAAATTTGAGATGAGTAGTGGTAAAGGTAAGAGCTTCTTCAAGAAACATCGTGCACTCTCAGATGTGATGCTTCATACAAACTTAATAATCCTTGGACATCATTAGTAAGCATTTCCTTGAATTTTCCATCTTGTTCGGTGAATTGCTTGAAGACATCTGGTTAAATTAACATCATGTAATTCATTGTTAGTTATAAGAATTAAAAGTTGCAGGACTCAATTAAGAGAAACAATGAAGGGGTGGAGTAAAATTACCAGAAGACATGTAATACCCTTGTTGCCTCACAAGTCGAAAACGAAGAGAAACAACGTGAAAGTTGTCATCATCATTCTGTTGGGACGCATAAAAAATGTTTTGTATGGATGTTTCAATTTCATTATGGAAATGATATGCTACTCCCAATCGTTGCATCGCGTCTATCAACACAAGTTTTTGTTCACTACCTTCAGGAGCTTCCACCAGCATTTTCCTGATTGTTTCTTTGTACTCATCAACTTCAACTTTTTCTTGGTTAGTAATTTCCTGCATCCGAAAAAAAAATACTCATCATATATACGTTAATTAATCAAATATTATGTTACCTCTTATAACAATTAACATAGAAAAAAATGTATTAAAGAAATATGTTTGACTGACAGGAGTATAAGAAAGGAAATGATATCCCCAAACAGTTGGGTGATATTTTGCCAAGGGGCGACACTTAATAGGAGAAGAAGCAGCCATTGCTTGTTCAAAGGTTTTCTTTTCTCTTGCAAGCTTAATTTGTGGGTTTAAGTTGTGCTAATAGGATGGCCTATTTATAATGTATTACCATTGTCCATTGAATTGAATTTTTAGGATTCAATTAATTTGTTATTGGTTGCTAAAGTCTACATTAATTATAAGTCAAGGCTTATTAATTAGAATTAGTTGTTAGAAAATAGCATACATAGTCGAAGCATTCCAAAATTATACATCATACATGAATATAGACAACAACCACAAATATGGATCACTTACAAAGCATTTTCAAAATTAACTCAAGGATTACCATCCCAAACTAACAACTGAACTCTGTCAATACTTAGGTGGACAATTATCTTATAGAAAACTGAATGTCTTTCTAGTTTAAAAGAATCTCTACTTATAGATATTTCTTAACATGATAATTTACAAATCATTCCACTAGAAATTCGTAATTAGGCAACTCTATTTATATTTCAAAATTTTCCATTAAAAACTTATGTGATTCTCCACGTTAACATTACATATACTAATCAATAAAATAAATTAATGACGAATTTAATTTGATGATTAATTTCCTTTAGAGCAATCCTACATTATCTCATGTGCCAGATTGATAAATCTACCGGTCAGATTTACACATGAAACTTATAAGTTTCTCATAAAAAGGTGCATCATCAATCTCTATATTGAGACATTGATTCCATCAACTAACTAATTATTCACCCAATATATATTATTATCATCCAATCTACCATACATATTGATCCATCTCAGAATCTCACCTTTTAATAAATCAAGACGATAATTAATATATACAAATCATAATTGTTATATCAATATTAAGAATATAAGTACATTTAAAAGTTTAGAGAATATATTTTTATCAATCAGTCTAAAACGTCCATCTCTACTCTATCCCGTTCAATGCATACAAAATGCATTATCACGAGAATACAAATTCTCATAATCAAGATAAATTACATTTAACCCGTGCTACAATCTTTCTGATGGTTTGTTCAAAATTTCATCTACGATTATGAACTATAACTTTTAACTTATAAGAACCGATAATTTAATTTTGTGTATAAGCTTAAACTCTATAAACCAAATCATCTACTACATAAGTTGAGGACACATGCGATAAATTGATCTATTTAATGTAACACTTTATTGAATTAAATAAATAAATAAATAATTGTTCAATCAATAATACTATATTAGAACACATGGTTAATAGTATATTCTAACAATCTCCCACTTAGATTCATAACCATGCACCTACAACTTTAACACTCATTCATTCAACATGCCTAACAAATTTTTTTTATGGTAAAGCTTTTGTGAAAGGATTTGCAAGGTTATTTTCTCATGCAATCTTTGCAACCTTCACATCTCCTCTATCTACTATGTCTCCAATCAAATGTTACTTTTTCTCAATGTGCTTTGTCTTCTTATCACTTTGTGGTTTCTTTCAATTTACAACCGCACCGCTATTATCACAAAACATTGTGAGTGGCGCTTCTATCGCAGAAACAGTCGCTAAGTCTTTCAAAAAGTTTTTGTTCGACACTGCCTCCTTAGTTGTCTCAGAGTCTTTTATACATATTCAGTTTTCATGGTAGAATCAACAACACATGTTTGCATTATTCTTCTCCAAACAATGACTCCACCTCCCAAAATAAACACATTTCGTGAGGTCGACTTTCTAGAGTCCATATCAGACTGGAAATCTGAGTTTGTGTTCCCTATGGCACCAACTCATCCGAATGATAGACTAACATGTAATCCCTAGTCCTTTTCAGGTACTTGATTATATGCTTAATTGTTGTCCAATGTTCTCTTTCAGGATTAGACTGATATTTGCTAATCATGCCTACAACAAAATAGATATCAGATCTAGTGCACAACATCACATACATAAGGCTTCCTACAGCTGACGCATAAGAAGTTGTATGCATGCTAAACCAAGTAAGAATTGTATCAATATAAAGAGCTTGATTTAAACCTAACATTTTTTCCTCCGATCACGTAGAAACCTTGATCTCACGTGAGTAGCTTCTCTCAAATCCTTCATATAAAGATTAGTGGACAACAATTCCTTAACTGAATTCATCAAGCCCACATATTTTCCTATGAGCATGATATCATCTACATATAACACCAAAAACATCACATTATCCCCATTCCACTTTTTGTACACACAAAGACTCATTAGATATTGTCAAAACAAGTATTCCATGCCCTAGAAGCTTTGTTTAATCCATAAATGGATCTTTTAAGCTTGCACAATATGTGTTCTTCGTCTTTTTCTATGAAACTGTCTTGTTGTCGCATAAATATGCTTTCATCAAAACTTTCATTAAGGAAAGATGTCTTGAAGTCCATTTGCCAAATTTCATAATCATAATGAGCAGCAATGGATAAGAGAATTCTAATGGACTTAAGCATGACTACATTGCGAAATATTTTTCTCATAATTGATCCGTTCGAAATAAAAAAACGAAATACAATGATAGCATTTGTCATCTTTCGTATTAAATAATGAAAAACCAATTGATTTTCTTTCTAAGTAAACCATATTGCAACAAGTCTAGCTTTATAAGTTTGCACTTTTCCATCTACTCCTCTCTTTTTCTTATAGATCCACTTCCATCCAATAAATTTGACTCTATCTATACGTGGTTCTACAAAATCTCAGACTTTATTAGAGTACATGGACTCCATTTCAGATTTCATAGAAATGGTCCATTTTTGCATCTTTATCTTGTAATGTTTAGTCTTAATTCACTATTCAACTCTTCAGGGATGACTCTCACAAGAGTACGTACCGAAGTTGTTTGTTTTCTTATCAATCTTCCACTACGATGAGACACTACAATTGTTGGGGCAGGTTCAGAGAGAGTTGCATTATTATGATCTGGTGGAACCACATCATTTGTAGGATCTTGATTGTCCATGTTATCTCCAGCACCTTGTGGTGCGGAGATATCAACAACTTTTTCCTTTTATGTAATTTGCTCATTATTCCTCACACTATCTTAATGCAATGAATTCTTAGAAACTTTTACTTGTTGAATAATGTATTTATTAATATTTCTCTTTATACCATAATGTAATGGTATGTTAACTCTAATATATGGGGTTTGAATTTGGTTTCCATTATTTTCAGTAGACTGATTTATAATCTTTTTTCTTAATTCCTGTAAAACTAGTTTACTACTAGAAATAGTTTGTTAAAAAGTCCTTTTCCTGAAACTTTGCATTGGTAGTCACAATGACCTTATTTTCTTTATGATTATAAAACATACCACCTTCCATTCCTTTAGGGTATCCAATAAAAACATGCTTCTATTTTAGGTTCCTATTTTTCTGTCTTCCTTTTCAGCAAATGTGTTCGACATCCCAAACTCAAACATGTTTCAAACTTGGTTTCTGCCTAGTCCACAGTTCAATGGATGTCAAAGGAACTAAGTTCAAAATGTACTTTATAGTTTCGAATGCATATCCCCAAAATTAATAAGACAAATCACAATAACTCATCATTGATCTAACCATTTCTAAAAGAGTTATGTTTCTTCTTTTTGATACAACATTTTTTTGTGAAATTCTAGGCGCAGAAATTTGAGATGTAATTCGTTATTATTATAAGTAACTAATGAACTCATTAGAGAGGTATTCGCCACCACGATCAGATCGTATCAACTTGATATATTTTTTATGTCCTTTTCTCCATTTCCTCAAACTCTTTGAATTTCTCAAATCATTCAGACTTACGGTGCAACAAAAATAATTATATCCATATTTTGAGTAGTCATCAATGAAAGTCACAATGTACTCATACCCTGCTCTTCCTTAAATGCTCATCGGATGACACAAATCACAATGAATTAACTCTAATTTATCATTGGCTCTATTCTCTTTTGAGGGTAAAGGTCTCTTAGTCATTTTTTCTTCTAAACAAGATTCATATGTTGGTAGTGTCTCCACTTTTAATAAACCTAAAGGTCCTTCTCGAACCAACCTTGAAATCATATCTAGATTTATATGTCATACATGCAAGTGTAATAAACAAGTCTCGTTTAAATCAGAAGAACGTTTTCTTTTACTTGAAAGATTAACATTATTTTATTCTACAATTTTGTTGTTAATTTGGAGAAAAATTAATAATAAAAATACCAACAATCAATGTACCATCAGAGACAAAATGTTTATTGTAGCTAATAACACAATCGTTATCGGAAAAATAAACATCATAACCATCTCTCAGAACTTTAGAACCTGAAATTAAATTTCTTCTAACAGTAGGTGCATATATAAGATTTTTTAAAATTAAAACACTACCATAATCAAACAAAAAAATTGATATTTTCTATTGCTAAAACTAAAGTGGTTAAACCATGTGCTTGAAAATACTAATTGCATATCTAATCAGCTTGCGCGTTTCTTAAAACGCTTGCAAGGTAGTGAAGATATGATCAATAACCAATGAGGCTACACACCATGAATTGGTAGAAACAACCACTAAAAATGTTTCAACAACGAGGGAATGTGAGTTACCATGATCGTTTTCTTCTTGGTTAAGAAGACTAGACAATGTGCCTTCTAATGGTTTGTCATCTTGTAATGAAAACACTTGCCCTTAGGTTTTTTCATGCCCCCAGTTGGAGGTGCAATGTCCTTAGCTTTGTGAGTCTTTTTATTCTTTTATCCACCTTGCGGTTTAGATGTAGAACCTTTCTCAACATACAATATCATAGATGATGTCGATAATTTGACAATTGTGTCTGCCGCATGCAACTCATTCAACAATTGTGTCAAACACAGATTCATCTTATTCACATTATAATTTAGTCAAAACTATTGAATACAAGCAAGGAGAGACTGCAATATCATTTCAACTAGGGAGTCGTTGTCAATTTCATTCCCCAAGACTTCTAGTTCATTCAGAAGACATGTCATCTTCAGAACATAGTCTCTAACATGAGTGTCTTCAACCATTTCAGTTTACATGAGAGATCTCATGACAGTCTAGTTATCTGATCGACCCTGGTCAACAAACATATGTTTGAGATTTTCCAAAATTTCAAAAGCACATAACATAGCTTGATGATGGATGATGTTATAGAACATTTGACATTGAAGCCATAATATAACATCGCGCCATCTCATCAATTTTTCGCTATTAATGATAAGCTACATTTTCCTCTTCAGTAGACTATTCATCTTGTTTCAATGGACATTCCTCATAGAGTACAAACTTATACTATTGAGATAATAGTTTTAATGGACATCTTGCGTTATTTCTAATAAGCTACCTTATTCCTCATCTCTTTCCTTCCGATTTTGTTTCACCTTTAGATAATAGTTTCCTCTCCAATCTCTCAGTTTACTCGTGCATAAGTTCAGTCTTAGTACCTTGTTCCTTCAATTATTCTTGCATTTTAGCATATTTGCATGTTTTGAAACTCGGTTCAGTTATATATCAGTTCTAGTACTTAGTGGTAGGGATTGCAACTCCTTCCCTTTATACTCAACTTGTTTAGACTTTATTCGAAGACGAATATTCCTAAGGGGGAGATAATATAACACACCAGATCTCAAAACTAAGAAAATCCTAGTTTTTAGAAACTTTGATGTCAGTACCCACGAAACCACCCACAGACCGTAGGTAGGATTATGGATGGTAGGTGGGATCCCGTAGTTAAATCCCAAGTCTTAGTAGTCTATGATCCCACCCTGGGTCGACCAGGTTGGTCCTTGGTTGGACCATAGGTTTGACTAATGTGCGGGTCAACAACTAGTTAGAGGGAAATTTATGTTGGTTCAAATTCAAATGGTCATAGTCCTTAGCATAAAAATAATTAGGTGTCCCATGATCTACTAAATGATATACAATTAAATCCTCTTTCCAACGCCATCGAGTTTGCTAAAATCCAATTTACGAGAAAAATGTTATGTTCGTTTTAGTGAAGCCTATCAGGCAGACTTAACCGACGAATCCAAATGACAGCCGGTAGGTCAGAAGGACCGTCATTCCCTCCGTCTATGGGCTTTGCCAGAATTAAGTTAGGATCGTTTGGTCCTTTCCCCTATGCGTTGGCCACCTAAACTACGTCATTTTACGAATAAGCCTAATAAACTAGTTAGAACATAAGTAAAACCTTTATTCACTAAAAAATCATCTAACTAGAGCAAAAAGAGAAGAAGCAGTCAACCAAGCCCTCTACAAGAACACAACAAGTTTTCTTTAGTTTCAGCCCCAAATTAAGAGTTCTCTCCGTAAAATTCGCCACCACGTATGTGGGATTTCACTGGTGGATTTCTTTTATCCACTAGGTACCTAGAATTCAATCAGATTCTCGATTCTCTATTTTACGTTTAGACCTAGGGTTTCTAGAACTTCGAATAAATTATTCTGATTTAGCTGTTAGAGTATTCCAAATCATATTATCATGTTTTCGTGATTTCATTGCTTAGTTCTTTGTATGAAATTCAAAAACCTAGTTATGTAGATTCTTTTAGTTCATAAATTGCACTACCTAGGTCAGTTAAACAGATATACATGCTCCAGTTATGAATGTTTCATTGTTAGTAGTTAAATGTTGCATTCTCAAATTTTGCATGTAGAACATTGAGCTATCTAGTAATTTTAGTTATGTTGTTTATACGCATTCCAGTTGGAGTAAGGCTTAGACTGAGTTGGACTAGGATTCAATGTATCCTCATAGTTCCATAACTACGTGCCCCCGTAGGTTTATTAATCCCCTCTGTTAGGCATCATATTTATTGATCACGGTAGTCATCCCTTTATACCCCTGACAAGGTATATTGGGTCCTCTTGTTGTAGCTTATATTGGGTCCTCTCGTTGTAGCCTTTATACTCCCCGTTTATCTCACGTGATTTATGTCAATTAATAATAGCTCCCACAATCAGACTTTAGTGCCTTTGTGTAACACCCCATAACTAGAAAGAAGTTATAAAGTGGAAATAGTCATTCATGGAAAAAATATAAAATCTAGAAAATTTGTTAAGTTAGTTAAGTTGGATTTTTTGTCAATTTCAAACAAACATAACTTCTATCTTAGGATGAGTTATGTCACGCCCCGAGCCTACACCCTGGGCGGGACTGACACTCAAGAACCATTGTTGGCCCAAATCAAACCCGAGTCAATTCTATGTGTATGCAAAGATACAATATAAATCTTAAATGTATGTAAAAATACAAATAAAATATGTATATAATAATACAATTACTTCTGTGGGAACTTCTCTAACCGACAACCATCACGTAAGAGTTACTGTGAGATATATCATTTTGCCTCACGCTGCCAGGGTCATCCTATACCTTGCCAAGGGTATAGAACTTGAATTACTAAGTGGATCCACTAGTCTATGCTAAAAAACACTAAAGAAATCATCTAAAAAGTATTATCCTTTTCTATCTATGATGGAAACATGGTTTATGAGGGTTGTGAGTTGTCTGAACTCTCCCCCATATCGGTGCTCAATACTATTCCAAAAATATGATACTAGCTCTTATGTTTAAAAACATACTTTTTACGTGATTTTGAGATAATTGCTCAAAAACTTAGCTCAAAGTCTATCTTGGAAATCAAAGTTTCCTCTCTTGCTTCATTAAAAAAATGATTACTCTTTTCTGAAGATTAGTTCAAAAGCTCTTTGGAAATCGAGGTTTTCTTTTCTTGTTCAAAGGTGAAAACATTTTAAACCCTTTGGGAATACATAGTCCCCATAAATTTTTTTAAAGAAATGAACTTCAATCTCTACTCTTTACTCAACTTGAACTTTAAGTCTTAAAACAAGGTTAAAAGCATTTGCAAAAGACTTCTTGAAAAGACTCTAAGTACTTTCTAAACTTGGATCTTAACTTTTCTTGAATTTGAATTTATGGAATTCAAGGTTGTGATTCATGTTTATTTATGATTTCTAGATGTTTAGAAATTTAGAAAAGTTAAGAGTCATGTCTAGAAAGTTTTTACGGTCTTTTCAAGAAGTCTTTTGCATACACTTTCAACTTTGTTTTAAGACTTAACATTCAAGTTGAGTAAAGAGTAAAAAGTAAAGATTGAAGTTCATTTTTCAAAAAAGTATATGGGAACTATGTATTTCCAAAGGGTTTAAAATGTTTTCACATTTAAACAAGAAAAGAAAACCTCAATTTCAAAAGAGTCTTTGAGCTAATTTTCAGAGAGTAAATGCTTTCACAATTAAGCAAAAGGGGAAACTTTGATTTCCAAGATAGCCTTTGAGCTATGTTTTTGAGCAATTATCTAAAATCACAGATAGAAGTATGTTTTTAAATATAAGAGCTACTATCATATTTTTGGGAGTAGTATTGAGCACCAATATGGGGGAGTTCATACAAATCACATCCCCCATATGTAGCCATCATGGGTAGAAAAGGGTCATACTTTTTAGATGATTCTTTTAGTTTTTTTAGCATAGTCTAGTGGATCCACTTAGTAGTTCATGTTCTCTACCCTCGTCAAGGTATAGGACGGCCCTGACAATGTGAGGTAAAATGTTGTATCATCACAATAGCTCTTACGTGATGGTTGTCGGTTAGAGAAATTCCCACTAAAGTAATTGTATTCTTATATACACAATTTATTTGTATTTTTACATACATATTAGAGTTATATTGTATCTTTTCATATCTACAGAGTTGACATCAATGTGTTAAACATTTTTTCTTTATATTACAATTGATTTAAACTGTTTTATATTGAAATGAGTTCATTTATATTGAGTTAAGTTAAGCCATGTAAGTTATTCAGTTCCTTTCAAGATTATGTCTTGTTTTATAATTCTCTCACATACTCGTACATTCAATATACTGATTTTATTTGGCCTACATACTATTATGATGCAGACACATGTAACGCATCCAACACATCTTTGATCCAATTGAGCACTCAGAGTCAGTTGGTGAGCCTCCTTGATTTCGAGAGGATTCTTTTTACATTTCTTTCTAGTATTCCAGTTGTTAGAATGATCGTGGGTCTTATCCCGACATTCCTTTTTGGTTTAGAGACTTCATAGACAGTTAGTCATCAGTTTTCTTTACATTATTATTTCATATGCTAAGACTTGAGTTGTCACTTTGGCCAAGTTGAATGTTTGACATTTAAACGTTCTAAGTATTTTATTAAACAGTTTAGTAGAGATGCATTGAATCCTTGTATTATGCTTTTAAGTCTTCCACTGAGTAAGTAATCCAAGTCAAGGGTTCGCATGGGGCCAACAATGGTTCTCGAGTGCCAGTCCCGCCCAGGGTGTAGGCTCGGGACGTGACAATTTAACTAGGTTTTCAGTTATATTTCAGTATTTAGTGTCAGTATGTCATCTTCAGAATTAGTACCTTGTCATTGCATTTAGTTTATTCTTCAATATTGTAGTGCCCCTTTCTGAGAGATACTACATCTTGACAACAAACATAATTTAATACTTGCACATTTAAAGGAGATTAACGAAGGACATACTAATTTTAATCTAGTTAAGGGATTAGGTTCATAACTAATAATTTAGTTAAGGATGTGCATCTTGACCATTTAAACATTTATTTGAGGTCAAAATGGATTTGGCACAAAATTTTAACTTATGATGAAAAAGCCTCCCAAAATCTTTTTTATCAAATAACTAACAAGTTTTTCATGCATATATTGTCCTCACACTTAAGGACGAAACAACAATAATATTACCAATTTCCATATAGTGAAATCAGTCTGTTCATGCCTCACATAAACATACAAAACATATACTCCCTCCGTTTCAAAACGAATGACCTCATTTCCTTTTTAGTATATTTAATAAAGAATGACCTCTTTCTTTTTTTGGTAACAACTTTCCACGTGGCATGTCTAAAGCCACAAGATCAAAGGGCAATTTTATACATGTGACCTAACTTTAATTTAGGACCATGAGATTCAAAGTCTTTTTTATACTCTTAAACTTTGTGCCAAGTCAAACTAGGTCATTCTTTGTGAAACGAAGGGAGTAGTAAATTAATATATAACAAGACTTGGGTTTACACTCCCCAAAAATATTAAAATGTATATGTCATACTTATTTTACAACCCATGGTGACATGACCAAATAAGCCCTTCAAATCTCATATAAATATAAAACACATAGATCATGTACAAGTAAAAGTTTATACAAAATATATATGACTCTATGCAAGTATAATCTTCCTTAACGCTTTCAAAATCTCCATCTTCAATGGCCAACTTCAAGAATCCTCTCGAACATTCCCTACGATAGAAAAAATTATCCCTAAGCAATTATCGCTAAGCATATACCTTAGTGGTGTAAAAACTATAGATCCGAAGCTCTTAAATTCACCAAGTCATCATTCTCAAGTCAAGGGCAGCATAATTGAAACATAATCAGTAAATCAATTAAACAATGTACAAGGAGTATCAAGTTGGATACTTAAAGCTCCAAATGTCAATAACGTTCATAGCACCATTTTCCAAGAGGTTAAATAACAAGACTCGCCCTATATATACATCATGTCGTCACACCAAGCACGAGCAGAATCAAGAAGGGTCGACGCCTTGTATCAAGAAGGGTCAAAGACCAATAATTAGAGATTTGAGAACCATATTAAAAGTGGATTTCTAGTTCGTACTTAAAATGGACAACTCCCATACTTAAGATGAACTAAAAATCTAGAGTCAAGATGACAATTGATCCGAATCAAGAGGCATGCCAATAGTGACAAAGTCACAGCCACACGAAGGACAAAGTCCCAACAAGAATGTCAAATGATCAAACAATCCGTACAAGTGGACGAGTTACACAAGAGTCTTTAACGTGTTAAACGACAACAACACATATAATGCAAAGTGACAAGAGGTAATCAATGTACCAATATAAACTTTTAGACATACCAGCAGGTAAAAATAGTACAAGTACAAGTTTATACATAAACCTCAGTTCTTTAGACAAGAAACAGTCCAACACCAATTCAAGAGTTCAAACCGTAGACAACCAACGTATGAATGTCCTCAACATGTTCATGAGTATGTACAACCAAGATGAAGTATGTGTGTCGAATTCCAGCCAAAAGGAGCTAGTTTTTTTTCTTGATTTTGAAGAGCAACTCTTTAGCTAATGTTCTAAGGTTCCTATACTTCAAGTGAGATGAAATTCACAGGAGGAGGTGTGAAATATATAGCTACACAAATTATCCTTATCACATGGACAGATGTCACCAAAAGGTGTTGCCCAAAATGCATACATATACACCTATATGTATATACTTGATGACAATACATCCAATTTATTTGTAATTTATAATTAGTAAATTTACATAAATATCCCCATACAATACCTTAAATTACGATAACACTTATTTAAGTATGATTGTAAGTATCACAAATTTTGAAGTCCCCAAATGAGAATAAAACATATTATAGTAATTAAGTAATGATGTATCGAAGTGTAAATCATGGTCTAGTATTTTAGGGGTGTTACAAATATATTCAAGAATTTACATTCAGTTCAGATTATTGCTCAGTATACTTTGTTCAGTTATGTATTTTATTCAGTTACTCTGTATCCTGCATGCTCAGTACATTCCAATTACTGATGCATACTCTGCACTGCATCCTTTCATGATATACGTTAAGGTACTCAACATCTAGATCAAGCATAGATCGGTTTCCGATATCTACTTTAGCAGCTTTAGTGGTGAGTCCTCATACTTTGAGGACAATAGACATGCTTTACACTTAAGTCTTTTTATTCAGTTTTTAGTTTTGCTAGCGTTAGTTGGGGCATGTCTCAGCAACTCTAGTCAATTAGAGGTTTTTTCCAGACATAGTATTAGATTCAACTTTAGTTTTGAGTTTGATCTTTAAGTTGTTATTAAACTCGTAGTCTTTTATATATTCAGATCACTGTTGGATATTCCCCACTTTCAGTTAATTATGGTTTTAAGCTTCCGCATAGTATATTAGTATGCTTATGATATGCCAGCTCAAGGGTAGCTTGCGGTCACTCGTGATCCTAGGTCTCGTGTTTACGTCCAAGCGGTAGCCGTGGAGCGTGACACTATTCTTACAATATACATATACAATGACCGATGATTCGCTCCATAAATGTACACAAACCTAACTTGGAGAGTCTACTGTTAATATAAGTCTAGTAAAAGTCAAAACTCTAGTTACATTGATTCAATCATATATTACTTAGTTTAGAAGATTTAATACAAATTATTAAACTAGTTGTCATGCCCAGAGCCTACACCCTGAATGGGACTGGCACTCAAGAACCAGTGTTGGCCCCAAGCTAACCCTTGGCCTAGCTTACTACTCAGCAAAAGACTTTACTCAACATATAAAAGAACTCCAAGATAAAATCATGAAATAAACTTAGAATTTTGTTAAGGAACATTCAACTGACCAATGAGACTTATAATAAAAGAATTAAAATGGACAAGACTAATGAGCTAATATTGTCTAACTATCTATGAAACCTCTACTAATTGAGATGGACATCGAGACAAGACCTACAACATGGATCCTTTAAAAGTAATGAGGCTCACCAACAACTCTGAAGTTCAACTGGATTAACAAAGTAATGGATGTTACTCCTGGTTACCTGTATCTACATCAAAAAATATTGAGTCCAAATGGCGTCAGTACATGGAATGTACGAGCATGTTACGGGAAATATAAACACGACATAAGATTGAACTAGAATATGAAAGAATACACTTACCTCAACTCCACTCAACTCAAATATACTCAGCTCAATGCACAAATAAAACAACAATAGAGGTGCAGTTTATATATAGCATTTGGAACGGTAGATAACATCTCGAAGTATAAGAAAATACAATAATATCTCAGTTGTATGTAAAAATACAAAATAAACTCTGTTTGGGAAATTCTCTAACTAACAACCATCACTAAGTGTTATGTGATGATACAACGTCTCGCCTACGCTACCAGAACTTTTCTATACTTTGTTGTGGTATAGAACTACTCAACTAAGTGGATCCAATAAGTTATGCTTAAATTAATATGGAACCATCTAAAAAGTATGACCCTTTCTACCCACATTGGTTACATTGTTTATGGAGACATGAGTTATCTAAACTCGTTCCTATATCGTTTCTCAATACAACTTCCAAAAATATACTCAGGTCATATGTTTAAAAACAAAACTCTTTCTGTGGTTTTAGATTATTACTCAAAGTATTTCTTTTAAAAGAGATGGTACTCAGAACTACTCATGAAAACTCTTTTAGAAATTAGTGTTTTCTCTTATCTTAAATGTGAAAATATTTACTCTTTGAGAACACTTAGATCTCATATAGCATTTTAAAGAAAATAAAATCGACTATACTCTTTCTCAAACTCAATGCTTAAGACTTAAAACAAGCTTAAAACAATTGTAAAAGACCTTACTCCAAAAACCTCTCTAAACTTGACTCATAATTCTTCATTGAAATTTGAATTATAGATTCAAGGGTTATGATCTCATGATGTTTATATGTACCATAGAGTGTATAAATCAACTAGAAAACATAGGTATAATTCGAGGGACCTCAAACATAAATTAAAGAAGTGGAAAAGGGTAGAGGACCTAGCGAGCCTGGCGTATTGAGTGGTGTGGCGCCCCAGAGCGGTAGCATAATGAGTGGTGTGGTGTCCCAGAGCCAAAACTACAAAAGTGAAGTGGTGGCGTACTGAGTGGGATGGCGCCCTACCCTTTTTCCCAGAAAACTTGATGAATTTTCTTACTCGTTTTTCGACCCTAGTTTATCAAGAATCAAATGGTTTCTTCCCCAATCACTTAGATTCAAATACCCAACCAGACTACACAAAAATCTACTAAAAACAACTCTTAAATCCATACGATTATCTGAAGAACTCATTGAAGCCCCAACAATCAAGATCACGAAAGGATTTTCAAGAAAACGCATCAAGAACTCAAATCCTTCGACTTTAAGAACAAATTTGCACTGAAAATAACATAATTGACGTGTGGGTGAACAAAACCAATACTACAACAACTCACATACTTATTCGGGATAAACCCATTGGCGAAATCCGCAACAAAAATCCTCAAGAACTGGACGAACGCAATTGACTTTAACTCATTTTCTCCTCTTCTTGAACTTCTCTCAAAACCCTAGCGTAAATTTGGATTCAAAATAGAAAAAAAATCAGTTTAGACCTTGGATATTACCAAATTTCGTATTTAATTAATTGGATAGGCAAAAGACCAAAATACCCTTCTTAAATCCAGATAATTTTCCTTAACTAGAAATCCCCGACTTCAAACGGGCATATATCCCTCATACGAGCTAAAAAATAGCAAACTTAGTGATGTTGGAAAGAGGATTTCATGACCTTTTATTTGATATCTTATGGGCCACGTAATTCATTTTATACTGAAAGTTATGGTCGTTTGAAGTTGACCAAAAAACTCATACTTAGCATTACTTGCCAAAAATTCAAATTTTATCTTTCCAAAATAGTTCTTCCGAATTCTAGTTCTTTCAAATACCGAGGTGTTATACTAGCGATCAAGTACGTAGTAACTTGTATTAAATTCATCTGACAAGGAGGAAGGTCTAAGCCAACACATAAACTTAATACTTCATTACTATTTAATCTTGCTAATTAAAAGGAAGAATTCTAATCACCATGTAATATATTCTTTGTACCAACTTTTCTTAAATAAATAAAAAATAAATTCAAAGACCTACGGTTTTCACAAAGTATCATCACACACATATATATACCATTACATGTAAAGGAATATTTGAACATAACGTTGTATAAAAAAAATTATGAAAACAAGCCCCTATTTTGATTTCTTGTTGGAGAGTTTTTGTTTTTCAAATATAAAACTATCAGTGGTATAAATCAAAACTAATGGAGAAAATTAAGAAAAACAATTTTAGGTGCTAGTTGAATACACTGCATTTGGTTCATATCAAATGAATTGATGGGACCAACAAGGGTTGTGGTGGAGTGGTAAGTACTACTTTATTCTTAACCAAGAGATTTCGGGTTCGAACCTCCTTGGATACAAAGTTGTCTTTGTTAGGGAGCGATTTACCCTCCAATGTGGGACTTACCGGCGCGAATCTGGATTTATTCGAGCTTCAATATGGGTATCAAACACCGAATAGGAAACTAAAAAAAGAAAAATTACTTGGACTTTTTTCGTGATTTTTTTGTAGTTCAATGTAATTCAGTAATATTCTAATTTATCTATATTTATTTTAAATAAATTTAAAGAATTGTCACAAAAAATTTAAAATAAGATAAGAACGTAATATTGTAAATCACAATGGAAGTTAGCGTAATAGAGCAAAAACTAGAGGGAGTTCTCTCAATTATCCTTTTTTTATTGAGATTCTTAACTATTTTAAGAAATAATTTAGAAATAATCAAAAGAATAATAGTGGAAAGTAATCTTTAAGTATATCTTTAAATGTAATTTCTTACTACTATTAATTCAAGGTTAAAAAAAGAAAGATGTAATTTCTTAGTACTATTCAAGGCTGGAAATAAAAAGATAGAGGCAACTATTACTATTAATTGAAGGCTAAAAATAAAAAGATGTAATTTGTTAGTACTCTGTTAATACAAGGCTAGAAATACAAAGATAGAGGCAACTATTACTAGTAATTCAAGGCTATAAATAAAAAAATGTAATTTCTTAGTACTATTAATTCAAGGCTATAAATAAAAAAATGTAATTTCTTAGTACTATTAATTCAAGGCTAGAAATAGAAAGATATAGACAACTATTTTTGTTTCTTTTCTTTTTTAAAAAAGGAAAAATTTGTGCACTACAAGGGAATCAAACTCGAGCCGTCAAACACTCAAGCGAACAAGTTTACCACTGCATCAACACCATTTGTTGTGTACAAGAGTGTTCATTTATGTATATACTCGAATAATAAAGAATATTTTGCCTATATATATCATTTCATTTTTCGGCGAAGAATATTTAATTGACCACTGTTTACATCCCCACTCTATTCAAATAGGGAGAAACGTCGCGGCGACTCAAAACATAATTAATTGATTCAATTAAAAAAAAATTAAAGAATAAACGAATTTTAAAAGGAGTCGCCACCTAATTTTAGAAAAAAACTAGGAAAATCATTATGTGATCTATGAAACCAATTGATTCTAGGTAAGGGTTCAAATTATTTCGAAGGGAAGGGGTTAGGCACCCTTCGAAATCCACAAGTGTGGATCCCGGCTGAATTCATTTTTTTTTTTCAAATTGAGGAGGAGATAATAATAATATACAAGTAATATAAATATGCAATATACACAAGTAATAAAATAAAATAATAACATAAGAAACGGCCTAAGGTTTGCCTAACGTCGATATTTACATAACAATGAATAACAATATAATTTGAGCTCTCCGAATAGCTTCAATGGAAGCAACTCCGAGGTACCTGTAAACACACTTAGTAAAAATGTTAGTAATAAATAAGTGTGAATAAAATTGAATATATAAAATAATTAATTAAAAATAAAAACCCGTCTTATTAACATTGGAGGCCTTGAAAATCGACGGTAATTTCTTCGTTAGCCAATTTCAACATATAAAATATATAAACTTAAATTAAAATTCCGTCTCTTCAAAATGGGGAGGCCTCCAAAACCGACGGAAAGGTTTTCTCATTGGCCAATTTAACAAATTTAACAAATAATTTATATGAACTTAAACTAAAAATTTCCGTCTTTTAATATTGAGTAGGCCTCCAAAACCGACGGAGAGTTTTTTCATTGGCCCAATTTAACTATAAAATAAATTAGCAAACTAATTAATTTAATGGACCAATCAATTGTAGGCAACGATCATATAGAAATAATAAAAATCGTATAAGATAATATGCATATTTACTAATAATTAACATAACAAATAAATGGTGAAATAAAATAGCAATCATGACTACCAACATAACTGCTAACAACAAAATAATAAATAATGATAAAACAAATAATAAAGAAATAAAAACAGAACACAAATTATGCCTAACCTTATAATCAAAACATTCAAAATAAATAAATAATAAATAAAAGTCAAAACAATTCACTAGAAGTTAATGAAAGCAGTGAACAATAATTACTAGGCTTATGAACCGAATTAAGAATTGCCAAAATAAAATATTGAAATCTAAAAAATGTCATCAAAACTTAACCCGAAAATAAAATAATAAAACAATAATAAACAGTAGCAACAAACCCAATCAGTAAACATAATAATGCAGAAACGATGGAGATTTAAAAAAGGAACTCCCAGAAGCTCTCTTTTTCAGTGAAATCTAGAAGAGTAATAACATCAAAGCAACCAAAAAAAAATAAAACAAATTCTTACATTGATGGTACGTTGACTGTTATTTCACCGGAACTGAAGCAATAATGTGTGTCTGGTTGTTTTTCACCGGAATTTGGACTGAAATACCTGTAAATATTAACAAAACATAAAAGGGAGAGAGGGGAGAGGGGAAGGGGAACTAGTTATCAGCTGGTTTCAAGTAGTGGGTCTGATTTGTTGATAGTTTTCTTGTCCGATTTTCTGGTGGGGTTTCGATTGGAGAAGAAATGGATTGGAGCTCCTGGTTCACGATCTCGAGTTGGGGTTTTCGTTGGTTGTTCCGACGTGGGGTTTTGGTGGTTGTCTCATAGTGTATTTGGGGGGTCAAAACAGTGGAGAGAATTGACGGTTTTATGGTGGTGTTGGCTGGAAAACAGAGGGGGTTTCACCGGAGATGGTTCTCCGTTTAGTTGCTGGACGGTGAAGCTATTTTCAGGTGGGTTTGAGATGGTGATTGGGTCTGGCTGCTACTAGCAAAGAGGAGAACCAAGATGGGGTTTTGGATGGATTTTTTTTCTTTTTTTTTTTGAAGGTTGCGGAGCTCGGAATGGAGGGAAGGAAGAGAACAGCTGGTTGTTCGCTGAAAATGGGGCCAAAATAAATGGGGGTTTTGGTTGTGGATTCACCGGAATCCGGCAGAACTCCGGTGATTTGCAGGAAAAATAACAAACAATAAAATGAACAATTTTTTTTGAAGTCTGAAAATCAACCCCTCCAATTCATCCGCCATATTTTGACCTATTTAATAACATTAATAACAAAACACAAAATGGGCTCAAATGATGGGCTTAGTATTGTGGCCCAAAATTATCTCAATAGAATTTCTATTTTTTTTTTGTATTTGACTAAATTTTAGACTGTGCTAAATTCAACATAAATATTAACAAATATAACAAATAAAATAAAATTTTAAAATAATATAATAAACGTAACTAATGACATGTGAAATGCAATTTTTAAAAATTAACTAACAAAAATCCTAAAATTTGATAAATAAAGATAGTTATCGATAAACGTACTTAAAATTATATAAAAATAATTATTCTAAGCTATTAAATAAATAAAACTTCAAAATTATGAATTTTTAAAATGTTAGGCCAAAATTGGGTGTCAACAGCTGTCCCTTTCGTTGTGTATGATTGATGAAAGAAATCGTGGACAACGAAAATTGACAAACCAATTTTGACCAAACACATGAACTTGTAGAGAAGTGCGGTAGAAATATAGTGGAAGTCAATCCCGAACTCGCATCTAAAAGGTTCCACGCTTCGTTGCGTCTTTGTTGAAGTAATTCGCACATGTGGCTCCTCTGAGAGTGCATCCTCTAGAATGTTCTGAAAAAACAAAGATAAAACTCATTATTATAGGCAAAACTAAAAGAAAAAGGGTAGCATCTCTTATGATACGATAAATGGAGATCAATACAGGTCCCTTGGTAGGACGAATGAAGATGATGATCAATCTGTAGGATTTAGAATGTATGTCCATCGGTAGGACGAATGAAAAAAAATGATGATCCCTCGATAGGATTTTGAATGCATGTCCATCGATAGGACGAATGAAAAGATTATCCATCGATAGAATTTTGAATGTATGTCCATCGGTAGGACAAATGAAAAGATTATCCATCGGTAGGATTTTGAATGTATGTCCATCGGTAGGACAAAATGTAAACATCTTTCAACGCAAGTTTCCACCGACTTGAACGTTGAATAGATAGGGTGCACAACCTTCACCTCCAAATAGATGTGTCTTAAATGCAAATATCTTTCAACGCAAGTTTCCACCAACTTGAACTTTGAAAAGATATGGTGCACATCCTTCACCTCCGAATAGATGCGTCTTAAATGCAAATATTTTTCAACGCAAGTTTCCACCGACTTGAACTTTGAAAGATATGGTGCACATCCTTCACCTCCGAATAGATGCGTCTTAAATGCAAATATCTTCTTGGCAATGTATAAACTTTTTGCGAGGGATGGAATCTTCTCGCGATGCATAAAATTTTGTGAGGGATGAAATCTTCTCGCGATGCATAAATTCCGCAAGGTATGAAATCTTCTTGCGATGCATTAATTTCTGCGAGGTATGAATATTAACTTGGATGCATGATCTTTTGCAATGCATGAATATTGACTCGCGATGCATGATTTTAATTTTTTTTTTTTTTTTGCGATGCATGAATATTGACTCGCGATGCATGATTTTTTGCAATGCATGAATATTGACTCTCGGTGCATGATCTTCTGCGGGGCATGAATATCTTCCCGCAATGCATGAATTTTGCGAGGGATGGAATCTTCTCGCGATGCATAAATTCCGCAAGGTATGAAATCTTCTTGCGATGCATAAATTCCGCAAGGTATGAAATCTTCTTGCGATGCATAAATTTCTGCGAGTATTAAATCTTCTCGAGATGCATAAATAATAACTCGCGATGCATGAATATTAACTTGTGATGCATGATCTTTTGCAATGCATGAATATTGACTCGCGATGCATGATGACTTTTTTTTTTTTTTTTTTTTTTTTTTGCAATGCATGAATATTGACTCGCGATGCATGATAGTTTTGCAATGCATGAATATTGACTCTCAATGCATGATTTTTACAATGCATGAATATTGACTCGCGATGCATGATGATTTTTTTTTTGTTTGCAATGCATGAATATTGACTCGCGATGCATGATAGTCTTGCAATGCATGAATATTGACTCTCAATGCATGATTTTTGCAATGCATGAATATTGACTCGCGATGCATGATTTTTTGCAATGCATGAATATTGACTCGCGATGCATGATCTTTCTGCGGGGCATGAATATTTTCCCGCAATGGATAAATTTTGCGAGGAATAGAATCTTCTCGCGATGCATAAATTCCGCAAGGTATGAAATCTTCTCGCTATGCATAAATTTCGCAAGGTATGAAATCTTCTTGCGATACATGAATATTTCTGCGAGGTATGAAATCTTCTCGCTATGCGTGAATTTCCGCGAGGTATGAAATCTTCTCGCGATGCATGAATATTAACTCTCGATGCATGAATTAACTCGCGATGCATGAATATTAATTTTCGATGCATGATCTTTTGCAATGCATGAATATTGACTCTCAATGCATGATTTTTGCAATGCATGAATATTGACTCGCGATGCATGATTTTTTGCAATGCATGAATATTGACTCTCAATGCATGATTTTCTGCAATGCATGAATATTGACTCTCAATGCATGATTTTTGTAGTTGCTATCAAGCTTCTCGCAGTACTTATCAGAATTTTGAGGTCTTCCTCAAAATTCTGTCCCAGATAGAATTTTGGCAAATCTCAAAATGATCTTCAATCTTGACTTGTTGGCGATAACACCTCTATTGAGAATTTTTGAGATATTTTCAAAAATTTTGTCCCAGTTTTTATTGTAAGGAGAAATAATAATCACACTGGGTATATGACCGAGCCGTCGTGGCGCCTACATATCCTGTTAATCAAGGAATCAGGTCAAATGTAGTTACAAACTTGTAGATGATGAATATTGCAAATAATCTGAAAGAAGATCATCAGTAGAAAATGTACAATATGAACATGATGAAATAGGAAAATAATATTCCATGTGATATCCAAAGCCTAGAGATATAAAAAAAACATGTCACATTTTGGGACGGACAATCCACGAAGTAAAATAGGACTCTCACACATACGAGATTAACCCGATTACACTTTTTACAATGAACAACTCAAAAGGCAATTTTTTTTTTAAATAAAATTGAAAGATTCTTAAAAAGGTATTAAAATATTAAAGAATGAGTGTTTGCTCACTTTTTCTTTTCTTTTTGAAAAATAAAAAATATGATGAGATAGTCAAACATTCACTACAATTGGTACCAACAGTTAAGATTGCAGGTAAATCTCTCATTTTTTTTTTTATTTTTTTTTTTTAAGATTGAATTTAAAGTAATTCCTACAGCTTCAAGTGGTACCTCCAATATACTTAAGGATCAACATGATCTGTTCATCTTGCTTCAAACAAAGGTGTTGAATTGTATCAATCCTCATGTTTCAAGTGCCCTCACGAAAAAAACTTGTCCTATTTCACACGTATTTGAAACATTTGATTTTAGGACATTTTGAAAGTGCACTCACACTCACAAGAATGTTCAATTCATACAACTGTGATACCATATGCTTGACCATTATGTAAATCTTCACTAATGTGAGAACATTCGGAATGAGATCATGTAGGGCTTGTCATTGGCTTGTAAAGTAGGCTTAGGGACGGGTAGGATATTTATTGGGGATAAAAGTGACTGAATTCCTCCTTGAGCGTCATACAGAATTTGTGCTCTTAATGATTGGTACGCCTTTGGCGTTAGATCCTCTTCATTATTCTCTGCCCTCTCAAATTATTTTGAAATCTCATTTTTGACTCTTTTCCCTTCTTCTTCTTTTTTCTTCCTTTGTTTCGACTTCTTTTGAGTTCTCATTTTTTGGAGCTTTTCCAAAAATTTTTTTTTTTTTTTTTTACCCTCTTTGTTTTGACTTCTTTTGAGTCCTTATTTCTTGGAGCTTTTCTTTATTTCACTCCTTTCTTATAAATTTTTCTCCTTTTTGTTGGAGTATTTTCCTTCCCACCTTTCATTGACCTTGTAAGGGTATTTTTGTCTTTCTTTATTTCTTTCACCTTTTCTTTCTTCCTTTATTTCTTTTTCTCTAGAAGTCTTTTGTTTTCTTGACTTTGGGAGACTCGATATCTTTGCTTTCGGAAATTTCAAACATGGATCTTCTCTTATAATTTGCACATTCTTGGTGCACTCAAGAAGGTTGGGCCAAGAGAGGATAGTGCTCGTAAGCACTCAAAAGGGTAGTGGTTAAGACGTGGTTATCCAAATAAAGGTTTCAGGCTCAAAATGGGAAAACTAGGGATTAATGTAATTTGGTAAGCTTCGAAAGGCACAATCGGGTCAAAATAGGCCTACAATCCTTTCTCAAACCAAACATTACTCAGGATTTCGCCTCGAAAAACATTCAGGTCAAGTTCTAGATCAACAGTGTAACACAATTGAACTTTGATCAAAATCTCACCACACAATGCACATGAAACATAAGGTTAGTTTTATTCTTATCTTGATTGCATGCAAGAGAATTTTCAAGCATCACAAAAGTACAGATAAGAGGTACCACGAGAATCTATAGTTTACCGCAAAGTCAGTCTTTTCCATCATATCAAATATATTTACATGCTCTTAACAACATAGGTCCCGATCGAGCTGAAGACATGACTCTTACAGTATGTACAAGCTATTTTTTTTAAAAATAATTACCGAACCCGAAAAAGGCTGCCTACGTATCTCATTAAGATGAGAATCAGGTGTGCGTAGTTCATGCAGATATGACTTGGAAAATATGCACAAACTTTTTTTTTTTGAGAAGATAATACCGAACCCAAGAATGGTTGCCTACGTATCTCATTAAAATGAGAATCAGGTACGCGTAGTTCGTGCAGATATGAATTGGAAAATATGCACAAACTATTTTTTTTTTTTTTTTTTTTTGGAGAAGATAAAACCGAACCCAAGAAGGGTTGCCTACGTATCTCATTAAAATGAGAATCAGGTACGCGTAGTTCGTGCAGATATGAATTGGAAAATATGCACAAACTATTTTTTTTATTTTTTTATTTTTTTGGAGAAGATAATACCGAACCCAAGAAGGGTTGCCTACGCATCTCATTAAAATGAGAATCAGGTACGCGTAGTTCGTCCAGATATAACTTTGAAAATATTAACAAACTATTTTATTTTTTTTTTACTTTTGGAAAAGATAATACCGAACCCAAGAAGGGTTGTCTACGTATCTCACCGAAATGAGAATCAGGTTCGCGTAGTTCGTTCAGATAAGGCATATAAGAATTTAAAGATTTAGACTTTTTTTTTGCACCAATATGTTTTATAGCCTCTTAATCGTCAATATTTATACTGTCTGTTGAATGTAACCTACAAATTTCTACAGTAATGATTTGTTGTACTCTTTTTGGATGTTTTCTTGGACCTTTGTGTCTTCCCATTTTCACGAGATCCAGACATTGTTATGACCATCCCCGACTGATGTCGGGGACGGTATTCCTAGAAAAATATGAGAAATATGTGAGAGCAGGACCATCATGCAAAATAATAATAAAAATAAGTGAGTGTGACCTCATAGTCAAATACTCCCCTGATTTATCGTTTTGACTTGATATAATTGAGAAATGCAAGGACTGTAATTTCGCTAATCCTCTTGTCTCTTGCAACTTCGGACAAATAATGATTTCTCAATTCGGATATAAATCAACATTTCGCTCTAAAGAAGAACAACTCAAAATGTAAGAGTTAGTTCTTGTACATAATGGATAATGCAAAATATCACACAAATAATGAATAAAATAAATAAATACTATTTTAATTAAAGAAAAATTGTAATATATCACATAGCATACAAACAATTATTGCGCGTCCTATACAAATATGTGACCTTTTTATGCCTAGGGCAGGCCTATCGATTTGAAGGATGTATTACGCCATTTGACAACATTCCACTGTCCCCAAAACACATAGTACAATTTTATGAATAAATGAAATAGAATTATAGAGTTAGGAAAAAAGAAAGAAGGAAAAAATTACAAATATTCAATCCCACGTAGGGGTACCATCCTATTCTAAGCCTTTGCGGAAGGGTCCTTCTCTTGAAATTCTTGTCATCTTCGATTGCTAACACTTTTGGATGGAATGATAGCTTGTGAAAAACCGAATTTGACAAAAATAGACTATTAAAATAACTCTCTAATCAGATGGACCATGGTTTGTCAAATGTCGTATACATCCTTCAAATTACACACATTATGATTGTCCGTTTAGGCCGGAGGCCATTACGGACTCAAGGTGGTCTTTCTAATGGACCCAACACGCCTTGGGTGTTTGGATCGTCCTAGTTCAATGCGCTAAATTCGGGATTTGGTTTCGCTCTACGCTAGTCGACTAAGAGTGGGTTGTATTTAGAGTGGAAAAGGTAACCCAAACGGACTATTTGGGCTGGGACAGTTAACGATCGTTGACTATCAAGTAACCAACTACATTCGTCAGGGTGCCCCGAGAAAATTTTTGGTTAATGAACGACTGCGAACCCGCATAATCGTCCTTTAATGGAAATAAAATAATTGTCGTTTGACGGAAAAATTATGCCATGAATGCAATGATAATATACACACAATAAAATAAATAATGAATAAATACAATATACAAATAATCAGCAAAATATAAAAATACAAGGTATAACATAATAATAAAATAAAAATTTCCTCAATTTGAAAAATAAATAAATTCATATTGGTTAAAACCTCTATAGTCCCCAGCGGAGTCGCCATTCTGTTTACATCCCCACTCTATTCAAATAGGGAGAAACGTCGCGGCGACTCAAAACATAATTAATTGATTCAATTAAAAAAAAATTAAAGAATAAACGAATTTTAAAAGGAGTCGCCACCTAATTTTAGAAAAAAACTAGGAAATCATTATGTGATCTATGAAACCAATTGATTCTAGGTAAGGGTTCAAATTATTTCGAAGGGAAGGGGTTAGGCACCCTTCGAAATCCACAAGTGTGGATCCCGGCTGAATTCATTTTTTTTTTTCAAATTGAGGAGGAGATATAATAATATACAAGTAATATAAATATGCAATATACACAAGTAATAAAATAAAATAATAACATAAGAAACGGCCTAAGGTTTGCCTAACGTCGATATTTACATAACAATGAATAACAATATAATTTGAGCTCTCCGAATAGCTTCAATGAAGCAACTCCGAGGTACCTGTAAACACACTTAGTAAAAATGTGTAGTTACAAACTTGTAGATGATGAATATTGCAAATAATCTGAAAGAAGATCATCAGTAGAGAAATGTACAAGTATGAACATGATGAATAGGAAAATATATCCATGTGATATCCAAAGCCTAGAGATATAAAAAAAAACATGTCACATTTTGGGACGGACAATCCACGAAGTAAATAGGACTCTCACAAACATTAGACATTACATTAATGAACAACTCAAAAGGCAATTTTTTTTTAAATAAAATTGAAAGATTCTTAAAAAGGTATTAAAATATTAAAGAATGAGTGTTTGCTCACTTTTTCTTTTCTTTTTGAAAAATAAAAAATATGATGAGATAGTCAAACATTCACTACAATTGGTACCACAGTTAAGATTGCAGGTAAATCTCTCATTTTTTTTTTTATTTTTTTTTTTAAGATTGAATTTAAAGTAATTCCTACAGCTTCAAGTGTACCTCCATATACTTAAGGATCAACATGATCTGTTCATCTTGCTTCAAACAAAGGTGTTGAATTGTATCAATCCTCATGTTTCAAGTGCCCTCACGAAAAAACTTGTCCTATTTCACACGTATTTGAACATTTGATTTTAGGACATTTTTGAAAGTGCACTCACACTCACAAGAATGTTCAATTCATACAACTGTGATACCATATGCTTGACCATTATGTAATCTTCACTAATGTGAGAACATTCGGAATGAGATCATGTAGGGCTTGTCATTGGCTTGTAAAGTAGCTTAGGGACGGGTAGGATTATTTATTGGGGATAAAAGTGACTGAATTCCTCCTTGAGCGTCATACAGAATTTGTGCTCTTAATGATTGGTACGCCTTGGCGTTAGATCCCTTCATATTCTCTGCCCTCTCAAATTATTTTGAAATCTCATTTTTGACTCTTTTCCCTTCTTCTTCTTTTTCTTCCTTTGTTTCGACTTCTTTTGAGTTCTCATTTTTTGGAGCTTTTCCAAAAAATTTTTTTTTTTTTTTTTACCCTCTTTGTTTTGACTTCTTTTGAGTCCTTATTTCTTGGAGCTTTTCTTTATTTCACTCCTTCTTATAAATTTTTTCTCCTTTTTGTTGGAGTATTTTCCTTCCCACCTTTCATTGACCTTGTAAGGGTATTTTGTCTTCTTTATTTCTTTCACCTTTTCTTTCTTCCTTTATTTTCTTTTTCTCTAGAAGTCTTTTGTTTTCTTGACTTTGGAGACTCGATATCTTTGCTTTCGGAAATTCAAACATGGATCTTCTCTATAATTTGCACATTCTTGGTGCACTCAGAAGGTTGGGCCAAGAGAGGATAGTGCTCGTAAGCACTCAAAAGGGTAGTGGTTAACGATGGTTATCCAAATAAAGTTTCAGGCTCAAAAATGGAAAACTAGGGATTAATGTAATTTGGTAAGCTTCGAAAGGCACAATCGGGTCAAAATAGGCCTACAATCCTTTCTCAAAACAAACATTACTCAGGATTTCGCCTCGAAAAACATTCAGGTTCAAGTTCTGATCAACAGTGTAACACAATTGAACTTTGATCAAAATCTCACCACACAATGCACATGAAACATAAGGTTAGTTTTATTCTTATCTTGATTGCATGCAAGAGAATTTTCAAGCCATCAAAAGTACAGATAAGAAGGTACCACGAGAATCTATAGTTTACCGCAAAGTCAGTCTTTCCATCATATCAAATATATTTACATGCTCTTAACAACATAGGTCCCGATCGAGCTGAAGACATGACTCTTACAGTATGTACAAGCTATTTTTTTTAAAATATTTACCGAACCCGAAAAGGCTGCCTACGTATCTCATTAAGATGAGAATCAGGTGTTCAAAAATTCTGTCCCAGTTTCTATTGTAAAGAGGAATAAAAATCTTACGGGAATATGACCGAACCCTTGTGGCGCCTACGTATCCCGTTGAGGCAGGAATTCAGGTCAAACGTAGTTCCCCTCAAAGGTAACAAAAATAAAAATTACAAAGAAACCGACCGAGGCCGACATAGGCCGCCTACGTATCTCATTCTTGAGAATTCAGGTCGAACGTAGTTCAAATACAAAGAAATATTAAAGGATAAATGGGGTGACCGAGGCCGACATAGGCCGCCTACGTATCTCATTCTTGAGAATTCAGGTCAGACGTAGTTCATACAAGAGGGATAAAATTTTAAACAAAGCAAATACAAGCAAAATAGAAAAATACAAGTAAATGACAGAAATACAAACTAAACTTCACACGTAGTATCTCTTGACAGCATCTGAGTTGATCGGTTTCGCCAGCGGTGCCATCCATCTCCGACAGGACCAAAGCACCTCCAGATAATACTTTGCGAACCATGTAGGACCCTTGCCAATTTGGTGCGAATTTTCCTTTATACTCGTCTTGATGAGGAAAAATGCGTTAAGTACTAACTGACCGATTTCAAAAATTCTAGCTCGACTCTCTTGTGGAAAGCTCGAATCATTCTCTGTCGATAATTGACCATGACAAACGGCAACCATTCTCTTTTCATCAATCAAAGTTAACTGATCAATTCTCTTGCTAACCCATTCAGCATTACTCACTCAGCTTCTTGGATAATTCTCAAAGACGGTATTTCAACTTCAGCAGGTATGACTGCTTCTGTTCCATATACTAGCAAATATGGAGTAGCCCATGACGTTCTGACAGTCGTTCGATAACCCAATAAAGCATATGGCAACATCTCATGCCAACCTCGGTGATTGTCAATCATTTTCCTCAAATCTTCTTGATATTCTTATTGGCAGCCTCTACACCTCCATTCATTTGCGGACGATAAGCGGTTGAGTTTCAGTGAGTAATCTTAAATTGTTCACATATATCTCTCATCAAGTGACTGTTGAGATTTGCACCGTTGTCAGTAATGATGGATTCTGGCACTCCAAATCTGCATATCAGATTGTTGCGAACAAAATCAGCTACAACTTTCTTGGTTACCGACTTGTAAGAAGTTGCTTCTACCCACTTGGTGAAGTAATCAATAGCAACCAAAATGAATCTGTGTCCATTTGAAGCGGTTGGCTCTATCAGACCGATGACATCCATGCCCCAAGCTACAAACGGCCACAGTGAACTCATAGCATTAAGTTCGTGAGGCGGCACTCGGATCAAATCACCGTGCACTTGACATTTATGACACTTCTGCACAAACTTGCAACAATCATTCTCCATAGTCATCCAGAAATAACCGGCTCGAAGGATTTTCTTGCCAAAGTGAGCCCATTCATATGCGTCACAAACTCCAGCATGTATTGTTCAATAAGTTTCGCAGCTTCAACAGCATCGACACATCTAGAGAAGACCTAATCTGGAGTCCTCCTATAAAGAACTTCTCCACTTAGAAAGAAATTGAGAGCCATACGGCGTATCGACTTCTTTTGGTTGGATGTTGCATCTTCAGGATAAATTCCGGACTCCAAATATTTTTTATATCAAAATACCATGGCAAACCGTCTGGTTCTACTTCAACATGTGAACAATGGACTGGATGTTCTTTCACTCTATATCCAGAGGATCAATATAATCAGTATCTGGATGTTTAATCATTGAGCAATGGTGGCAAGAGCATCGGCCAACTCATTCTGTATTCTGGGAGTATGTCTGAACTCGATCTTACGAAATTTTGCAACTTCTGTACATACTGTACGTAAGGTATAATCTTTCGGGTTCTTCACAGCCCATTCTCCTTGAACTTGATGAATCAACAAGTCTGAATCTCCAATAACAGCAACTCGTAGACATTCATGTCGATGGCCATTTTCAAACCAAGAATACAAGCTTCATATTCAGCCATGTTGTTCGTGCAATTAAATCGGAGCTTAGCTGCCATGGGATAGTGCTGACCAGATTCTGACACTAAGCTCCGATACCTTTCCTTGTGATTGCCGCTCCATCAAAGAATAATCTCCAACCGGGATATGCTTCAGAAATATCTTCACCCACAAATGACACTTCTTCATCGTGAAAATAAGTCTTAAGCGTTCATACTCTTCATCAACAGGATTTTCTGCAAGATGATCAGCCAAGGCCTGTGCCTTTATTGCCTTCTGAGTCACATACACAATATCAAATTCACTCAACAGCATTTGCCATTTAGCTAACTTTCCGGTCGGCATCGCCTTCTGGAAAATATACTTCAATGGGTCCATTCTGGAAATGAGATATGTAGTGTAGGAAGACAAATAATGCCTCAACTTCTGAGCAAGCCAAGTCAAAGCACAACACGTTCTCTCCAACAGAGTGTAACGAGACTCGTATGGAGTAAACTTCTTGCTTATATAATAGATAGCTCTTTTCTTCTTCCCTGTCTCGTCGTGTTGATTGAGTACGCATCCGAATGCACAATCTGATACGGAAAAATACAACAACAAAGGACTCCCTTCTCGCGGAGGAACCAATACTGGTGGATTTGACAAATAGTTCTTGATAGCATCAAAAGCAGTCTGACACTCTTCAGTCCACTTTGTTGGAGCGTCTTTCTTCAACAACTTGAAGATAGGCTCACACACCACGGTTGATTGAGCTATGAATCGACTGATGTAATTCAACTTCTTTAAGAAACTCATCACCTCTTTTCTCGTCTTCGGCGGAGGTAACTCTTGAATTGCTTTAATCTTGGAAGGATGGAGCTCAATACCCCTTCTGCTGACTATAAATCCCAACAACTTTCTGGCTCAAACTCCAAAAGCGCATTTGGCGGGATTTAATTTCAAGTTATAACGACGCAGACGATCAAAAAACTTCCTTAGATGTGTCAAGTGGTCTGAACTCTCGCGGGACTTGATTATGACGTCATCTACGTACACCTCAATCTTCTTATGAATCATGTTATGAAATATGGTCGTCATAGCCCTCATATAGGTAGCACCAGCATTCTTGAGGCCAAACGGCATCACCCTGTAATGATATACACCCCAAGGTGTAATAAAAGCTGTCTTTTCTACATCTTCCTCGTTCATCAGAATCTGATGATAACCTGCGTAACAATCCACAAATGATTGCATTTCATGCTTAGCACAGTTATCGATCAAAATATGAATATTTGGCAACGGAAAATTATCCTTAGGGCTAGCTTTGTTGAGATCTCTGTAGTCGACACAGATTCTAATTTTCCATCTTTCTTGGCGACCGGAACAACATTGGCCAACCAAGTCGGGTATTGTGTCACTTCCACCAATCGAGACTCTATCTGCTTGGTGATCTCTTCTTTAATCTTTAAACTCAACTCAGGCTTGAATTTCTGAGTTTTGCTTCACCGGACTGAACCCTGGATTAATCGGCAATTTGTGAGACACAACATTGGTACTCAGCCCTAGCATGTCGCTGACTTCCCAGACGAACACATCAACGTACTCAGTGAGTAAATGAATTAGATCCTTCCTCTGAGTTTCATTCAAGTGAACGCTGATTTTGGCCTCTTTGAACATTCTTGGTCTCCCAGATTTACAGTTTCAGTTTCCTCTAAATTCGGTTTATGCTTTTCAAACTGCAGAAATTCTTCAGCAACATACCTGATGCCTCATTTTCCTCTTCGTAATCATCAACCTCGTCATCACCTGCCTCACTTTGTTCGTTCAGCTCATGACATGACATGACATTGGCAGGTTTAAAACTTATATTACTGAAACCATAAATAGACAAAGTTAGAAAAGTAAAATATAGCAAATAAGTAAATAAGTAAATTTAATAAAAGAGGCTTTCATTCAAATAAAAAAATGCAAACTTTGGCTATGGCGAAAGGCCATGTTGCCTTTTCAAACATCACGAGAATTTTAAAATCAAGCAATTAAGAAAATGCAAAATGGTGGGTCTCGGGCCTCTTCCGGACTACCACCGATTTAAATATGCATAAAACGATGCCCTTCTACCAAGGAGTTGGGGAATCAGAATCGGCGTGGAGGTCCAATTCTGCAGCATCTCCCCAGGCTCAGCATCACGGATACCAGCTAGCTCGACCTCTTCCTCAATAACAGCATCGATCTCCTCGAAAAGGCCGCAGATTCCTTCCCCAAGGTCGTCATGCGCGCATACTCTCGGACGGGAATGATTGATACAGATGAGGATTGGCTTAGCCAATGCTTGATCATTCTTCTTCTTCACCTTCATATCATCATCTGTGGGACGTACCCCAAACCATATCTAGCTCCTTTGACGGGGACCGGAATAGGCTCAATAATTCCTTGGGAATTTCTTCCCAATCCGAAACCTGGTTCAAAACCATTCTGCAGCATCACAGTGGCTATCATCTTATACACGGCAGGCATAGGAGGATGTGGGGCCAAGTCTCACCGTGGCATTTACCAGCTCCACTGTAAGAAATCGTACCTCGAGACACTTCATCGATAATTGGCGCCTGTCTGCCAGTGACTCCCTTCACCATGAATAACCAATCTTCGTTCTTCCAAACGAGTTCATCATCTGATGCAAAGTAGAAGGCACAGCTCCAGCCATATGAATGAAAGGCCTTCCCAGAAGAAGGTTGTAGCTGGTATCAATATCTAAGACTTGAACTGCGCGCTAAACTCGCGGACCCATTTGGATAACCAGATTTACCGCTCCCAAGGTATCTCTTTGGACCCCATCAAAAGCCTCACGTTGACTTGGTTTTGCTCCAACTTTCCCAAGTCAAAACGTAACTGCTTCAATGTCGACAATGGACAAATATTCAAACCGACCATCATCCACCAAGACGCGATTTATGACCTTTTCACGACAGACAGTGATGTGCAGCGCCTTGTTGTGGACTTCCCTTCAAAGGCAACTCATCGTCACAAAAGCTATTCATGCCTCGAATAACTGGTGGATCATAGCGGCCACATTATCGCTGCTTGTGCCGCGGGCACATATGTATCATCGAGTGCTTCATCAAGCCTGCCTGTGTGATTGAGAACTCATCAACAGGGCCACACAGAAATCTGGGCTGGAGTCTTCTCCAAATGCTTAACAATAGAAAATCTTTCGGCTGCATTCTTCTCCAGAATCCTCCGCTTCGCCTTCGCTTATTGGCCTTTTAGCCTGATCCTTCTTTTGACCTCCGAGAGCAAGCTCCTCAGGAGTATAACATCTTCCAGATCGGGTCATACCTTGTGCAGCAGCAGTTTCAATCACGAACTTTGGCTTGATCAGAGTTTTTGATGGCACCAAGGCAACAGCCTTTTGCGGGTGTCAAAATAACGAACTCTTTCTTCTCTTTGACGCTCAAGAAGCTACAGACCTTTTCCAACTCGTCATGAACGATTGGAGTATCACTTTGTCATACGCCAGTCGTCATCTGTCTCTATCATATTAATTGCCGCCTCCATGATTCGGCAACGGGTTGGTGTTGACATTAGGTGCCTGGTTGGAGAGAGACCACCTCTTGGTCAATTAAATCCTGAATTTGTGCTTGAGGTTGATACAATCCTCAGTATCATGCCCAACACTGTTGGAATGATAAGCACATCTCTGATCTGGCCTATAGAATTTGAATTGATATCCACGGGTTGGGCCCCAGGGTGGATATATCCGGCCGCAGCCAGTCGCTCGTACAGCTTTGTTCGGCTTTCGCGAGCGCGGTGAAATTTCTTGCAGGTTTCTTCTCGAACCGAGGTCGAGGGGGATCATAACTTCCTTGTGGGGGACATCTGTTGATAACCTCGGTTGTTCGGACGTGGAGCTTGATTTCTGGGATATGGATTTGTTTGGTAGTTTGGCAATGGAGCTTGGTAATTTGGAGGGGAAGTTTGGTATAGTGGAGCTTGAACTTGATAAACAGGAAGGGGTGCTCTGTAGCTCGACTGCACGTTAGCACAGTTGGGAGCGACACCAAGATAATGAGGAGATGGAGTTTGGTAGAGTGGAGCGTGATTTGGATAAGCGGGAGATGGAGTTTGGTAATTTGGGGGTGGACTTTGGTATAGTGGAGCTTGGACATTCGGATTAATGAGGGTAGTATTTTGATAAAATGGAGGATTATTAGGATGACTAGCTTGCGTGTAGCGAGCTTGAGAGGAATTTTGGGAAGGTCGAGAACGACCTCGGGAATATGACAAGCTTTTGGGGGTTTTCCTCCCCTCATATGAAACAACAACAATTTCTTCTCTCTTTTTCTTTAACAACCCTGAAGATCCAGGTGATGCGGCTACACGGGCTATCTTCCCTATTTTCAAACCGTCTTCCATAGTCTCACCGATCTTGACTATTTCAGCAAACTTTGCTCCAACGAGCAGCATAATTCTGTCATAATACTCTGGTTCTTGCACCCGTACGAACACCTCAATGATTTCCTTTTCAGACATAGGCGGTCTTACCCTTGCAGCTTCTTTCCTCCACCTATAGGCAAACTCTCTGTATCTCTCAGTAGACTTCTGCTTCATATTCTCCAAAGAGTAACGATCAGGAACGATTTCTACATTATAAGCAAATCGCTCGATGAAGTCCTTTGTCAGAGCATTCCAGCTGGGCCATTGTCGAGTTTCGTGGGAGGTGAATCACTCCAAAGCCTCCCCGCACAAACTTCGGTTGAAAAGCCGCATCAGCAAAGGTTCGTCCCTTCCAACTCCCACGAGCTGGTCACAGTAGGCTCTCAGATGAGCCATAGGGTTGCCCACTCCTCCGAAGGTGTCAAACTTTGGGATCTTGAACCCTTCTGGAAGGTCCAGACTCGGGTGAATGCACAAATCTTCATAGTTAAGTCCTGTAGCATCAGGTACGCATTGAAGCTCTTTCATAGCCTTTTTGATCTCCTCTTTTATGTCTACTTTTGCTTCTTCCTTCGCCCTCCACTCTCTTTCATTTTCCTCATAGTGGTCCAACTCAGAACCATGCACGTCGTGCTCAGCATGGACAGGGATTTGAAAAGTGGTTCTTTTAGGCAATGGTGGAGCTATGGAAGGACTCTGGGCGTTTTGAGCAGCTTGGTAATTCTGGGGGTAAGTCTGAGGATTGGTGTTCTGATTCAAGTGGTGGTGGGATGTTTGGGGATTAAAAGTGTTCTGATTTGGATTTTGACTTTGGTTTAGCGGTGGTGGAGCGGATTGAGGTTGGGTATTTTGAGGATGAGAGGGCATTTGGGGGTGGTTATTCTGAGGAGGTGGTGGAGTTTGGTAAGAGGCGGAAGCATATTGCGGGTTTTGAGTAATTGGATCTATAGCAGGGGGATGCTGAGCAAGCGGCACGCCTTGAGCTGGATCCATATTCGAGGAAGGAAAGTAGATAGGAGGCCTTCCCTCTGCAGCATTAGCAGCAAAACCCGAAGGAGGCAGATCCTGTCTTCTTTGCATTTCCGTTCTCATTTCTGCAATTTGCTGCATCAATTGCAAAATCAATTCGTTCTGGTCCGCTATGGTGGGTTGAGCCACAACAACGTCAGTGAGGCTTGCTTCTTCGTTGTTATCTCCCATTGTCGTCTTTCTTTTGTCAGAACTTTGCCCTGGGAAAGAATCTGCGGAACCTTTTGATCTGGTGAAGTAAGGATGATCTGCCAGCTTAATCAACACAGATCAGTTCAAAATACCTGAGGAGGAAAACAACTCAAAGGCAGATTTATCAGTTTGTATTCAGAATACAAAACGCATAATATCACACATAGAGCAGATAAACACACAAGTTGCTATGTTTGAGAAATATCTTCAACCCACGAGTAATGACGGAAATAGATTTTTTACAAGCAGGAATTTGCTTGCTCTTTTAGTTTGACACTGTTTCAGAAAGGCTAAATCACGTTGAACTATGGTCTTCTTGCAACTATTATTCGATGTCCGTTGATCTGATCTTTGTATCTTCTTGTAATATGAAAAGGGAGAATGAATTTTTTTTAAATATAGGGGCCGGGCCTTGGAAGGCTGCCTACGTATCTCACAAGGAGAAGTCAGGCCCAAAGTTGTTCGAGTAGAAAATAAAACATTGATTTTCATTACATTCATTCAGAACTGCTACAATGGAAATTGAAAGGCAACAAAGCTTTAAAGATAAAAAATAATGACTGCATCTTAGTCATTCTTCTTCTCGTTCGCCATATCAGTCACGAGGAACAAACTCGATTCGAATATTTCCCAGGTTGACGAGGCATTCGAGGTCGTAGCGAAATCCAAGATATCTTGAAAGGCTATGATCTATGGCATCATGATAAGCGCAAGGTTTGAAGACTTCCCTCCCAACGGGATCGAGACCTCTGTCATCATCGTGAAGGGAGGATAAGACCCCATTCTTAACCAATTCCATGTAGATATGCAACATAGATTTTTTGAACGAAGTGAAGTAGTGACAAACAAACTGAGTGCGCTCAATTGGCTCTGACGGATCGTAAGTGAGAACGATATTATTACCCCACATGTGCGGGATATCCCCAATGTCGATATGGCGGCAAATCTTCATTTTGAGTCGCACACATTCCTCAATAGTGTGTCCTCGCTGATTTGGGTGGAAGGCACACACTTCCGAATAGCTTCCTTGCTCAATAATGAAAATGACCCTTCCTCAGGTGCCCATCCAAGATGCTCATACAAAAAAGCGCAAGTCAGGACGCTCGCTCCCACACGGTGTGTTGGCTCGTAGGCCGGAAGAGTAATCCATTTGTCTCCTCCTCTCAGACGGCCTAGAAATGGAGGCTTGTAGACAATTTCCTCGTCAGCGTCTTCGCCAATCGCTCCAGGATGAGTGTCATCTGGGCCACCACTAGCCTCTTGCTCGCGGATAGAGTATTTCCCGCGCATTTTCTGAAGTTTATCTATCATGTTATGGTGGAACGCCTTGTTCTTCTTCCTTAATGCGGACATTCTTTCCTTCATAGCGATGAACTCCGCCATTTCCGCTGTCAGCTCCTCATCCCGTGCTGCATTTCTGGCTAACAGAATGGCGGTTTCTGACTCTATCCTCGCCTCTCTCGCTTCCCTTTCTTGCACCTTCAGCCGAAGCATGTCTAATTTCTCACTCAAGTCCTCTGTCTCCATCTCAACGTCTTGCTTCCTCTTCATCTTTGATGTCAGATCCTCATCCAGCGTCTGAGTCCTTCTTCTCTAACCTCCTGGATTTCACGCGTGATCTGTTCTATCTTTCTCTGTAAATCTTCTCCTGTAAGCTCTCTCTTGATACTCTTACCCTTTCCCATAGCAGTGATTTGCTTTTCCTGAGGCAGTAGAGTAACATTTTAGGATTTGTGGTATGGGAGGTGTCTTTTGAGTGAGAAACTTAAGACTCGGGAAATTTTGGTCGGACATTTTATAATAGTGACTTGTTTGTATATTTTGGAATTTTCTGAAAAAGAGTGGGTTTCCGATATCCTCATTCACAGCAACACAACACATAAGCAGTTAAATAGCATGTATATCGCGTCCTAATCATGCATGTGACCCTTTTGCGCCAAGGGTAGGCCTAACGAATATGAAGAATGTATTGCATCATTTGAAACGTAATGTTGCACCCCCCAATGGGGTACATTTTCAGGGAGGGGAATGCAATGCAAATACAGATAGAAAACAATCCCACGCAGGGGAATTAGAAGGTTGATGGCTCTGCTCCTCTTCTGGCTTTCTCTACTTCTTCGCGGATAATGCACTTGCTTGTGAACACGTACGGCTCAGCGAACACAGCTTTGGAAGATGTTGGTACGACTTGTAGAGTGTTCATCTGCTCGTCCAGGGTCGCATCCAAACGCATAAGACAAGTCCTAGTATCGACTATCTCTTGTGACGTCACAGCCAAAACCCTCTGACTTTCTAACTCTCGGAACTGGTAATCTTGCTCCCTTTGCTGAAATTCTTGCTCCCTTTTCTGAAATTCTTGCTCCCTTTGCTGAAATTCTTGCTCCCTTCGGTCCCATTCTTGCTGAAAATGGTATGCGTGGATCTGAAGCCTTGTCTGTACGTCTTCAATTTCTCTACATGCGCGTGGTCTTGGGTTTACTACACCAGAAAGATCATTCTGCAACCATGTCTTGTATTCGTCGACATACCCAGCTTCGTATCTGTTTTTAGCCATACCCCATTTCATGTTGACACGTCTGGCCCACTCCTGGAGGATGATCTTGGTTAAAGGTATTTTGCCGCTCCCGCTGTAATTGACAACAAAAGAGCTAGAATCCCCTTGGACGGGTATGATTTGTGTTCTACCAAATTGTCGCATCACTCTTGCTGGGTTGTAGGGCCGCAATCCTCTGACGCTGGGAAGGACTAAAAATGGAAGTTTGGCCCCTTGTGCTGCTATCCTCTCGGACTTGAAGTTCGGTAACATCCATTGTATATCTCCTTCTCTCAAATCATAAAATACCCTTGCCCACGCATCCGTGGTGGTATGAATTGGGAATCTGCGGATGCTTAGGTAGAATTCATAATTATCAAGGGGACTCGTCTGGCTTGGCTTGGCCAGCTCTTGTGGTTGGGCACCGTCCCTTTTGAAGAGATGCTCAGTCATCCACCATTGAAGTAGAATGTTGCAACCTTGGAAAAACGGGAACCCGTTCTTACACAAACTCAAAGATCGATAAATGTCAGCCAAAATAACCGGGGCCAAACTGCAGTATTTCTTTTCTTCTTGTTTCTTACCTATTCCTCTGAACATGGCGTCCACTACCATCACGACCCGGGTGTCGATTTCCTTTCCTTCATCTTTAGGGAGCACCATAGTTCCTAAAAGGCATGCGGAGAATGCAATGACTTGAGTTTGTCTCCAAGTACTGTGATTATGGAATTCGTTTGGAAATTGCGCGAAATAGCATTCGTGCCCCCATCTTTCGAAGAATCTCATTAGTGGTATACTTTGGACAGCCAACCAGTTAGCCCTTACCAGTAACAACATGTCTCTCAATTCTCCGGTAGTCGGCTTATCTGGTAGAAGAATGTGATGATCGGTACATCTTTTTCTCTTGCCGCATGTTCTGATAAAGTCCAGACAATCTTTAATTTCTTCCAATGTCGGTGTTATTTCGACATCTCCAAATCGAAAAACCATTCTTTTGTCGTCCCAAAACTGAGTGATAACCTCGATAAACGTGGGCCAAACCTTGAAGTCCATTATCAAAGGTAAGTGACCCAGGTGAATCGAAATTTCTCTCTTTTGACAATCTTTGAGGTTGTCCCACCATACGCGGAGAATGTCTGGCGTTTTGGTGACCATGTTGAAATGGAGAAACTCACTTGACATCTACAAAAACATACAACTAGTTAATTTCCACCCCCCACGATACAACAAACATTTAAACACGCAATACATCCTTCAGATTTAACACACAAATATGATCGTCCTATCGAGTCGTTGGCTCTTTGGACTCAAGGCGGTCTTTCTAATGGGCTCAACACTCCTTGGGTGTTGGGTCGTCTTAGGTCAATGCGCTATTTTTCAGGATTGGATTTCGCTCTATCTTAGTTTAACTAGGGTTTCGCTCTATCTTAGTTAACAGTGAGCCTAATGGCCCTTTGATCTAATCAAACACAAGAATAAACAAGAATAAGGAGTAAGGCATTAATAGCCAACTCTAATTCATTAAATAATTTCCTAAACTATAACGAGATGCACTAAAATAATTAACGCAACCAAGGAAAACAGAAGCAAACTATTGGAAATATTGAATAACCCAACTAAAGAGCATGCTGGAACAAAACAAAGCACAGCTTAAACAAGATCTCACAAACTCTGGCTATGCATGCTTGGGTATATATATATATATATATATATATATATATATATATATATATATATATATATATATATATTATATATAAAAGACGACACCACTCAACCAAGTTAATAAAATGATGCTAAAAAAAACAAAGGGGCAAGAAGAGAACTATTAAATAAAATAAAATTGCAAATTCGAAAGAAGTGGCTAAGCTTAAGATTTAGTCACTAATATTACATTGAAGTATTCTAGGCAATTTATGAGAAAGAATCATTACGCATCCTATAAGATTAACCCATTCTTGAACGTAAAAGAAAAAAAAAGAGCTCAAAACAAATGAGACTAAGGCGAAAACAAAACAAGACCAGTAAATCAAAATCTAGGCAAACAAAGCCATTTGAACATCTATTAACACCATGCTAAGGCGGAGAAAATCAAAAACCAAACAAACTCGTCACAGAGCCAGCATACGAGTTCTAAATAGTTACAAACCTAACAACAAGAATTCATACTGTCGGCATCTTGATTCATTCCTTCAACAAGACGTGAAAGGGTAAAGCATGAGACACCTGAACCAATGTGACTGATGCATATTCATGACAGAAAAAAAATGAATAAGGAAAGAAACTAGATGAATGCAAGCACAAGCATCTGGAAGTAGGCAAGAATCCAGCAAAACAAGGACTAGAGAACCAAAGCTTCAAACGATTGATACAACAACTTTTTTTTTTTACGAGCTACAACACCGATTAACAAGGGACAAATGTTTTTGAAATCTTAACATTTTCCAACAGCCAGTGGATAGACCTCCAATCGATTTTTACAGAAGTATTAAGCATTACACATAGAAATCATGCAACTAATAGTTTGCGCTGAAAGGGGATAAACTCAGAATGTAACATTACCTTTTCGAGGGCAACAGGACTGGGCGACAGCGAGAAAAGCGACGACCTTCCCCGCGAGAAACTCAAAAGGGAAACGGTGAGTGGAAAGCTCCTGGGCAAAATAAAGGACTCCGATGCAACAGAAGCAAGAAAAAGAAGAAGAAATAACCTCCCCTTTCTCCTATTATATGTTTCTGCTTCTAAAATTTCTCCCAACAACATAAATATACAAAAACACTCTAGTTTATTCCAAGAGTTCTCCCCCCCCCCCTCAGAATATCACTGTCATTAACTATATCAAGAGAAAAATAAGAAGCTCTTTCTATTTGTTTTTCTATGCGGCTGCCAAAAAATCTCCAGAGGATTTTTTGTGAAGAAGATAAAGAGCTTATATAGAGGGGGCTTTAGGGTTTCGGAAAATAGGGGGGAAAGTGAAGATAATCGGATGGGGTTTGGGGCAAAATTGGAAATCCAAACCTCGTTTTGAATTCAAAAAACCCCTTCCCCCATTTGGACTAACAACTTCTGGAGAAATTTGACTTTCAGCTAGAAACGGAAGGGAGACGGACGCTTGTGATCGATTCATCGTCCTTGGAGGCTACGTGGTGCAATCTCACGTCGTAGAGGACGAAACCGCGTGCTGTCCTTGCTGATGCAAATCGTACGAAATAAAGACGTTGAGGAAGCCGACAAAAAACCAACGCGTTGCGTCCTTCGCTATCTTCCTTCAGACTCGTCATTCGCGTGAACTGAGTCCCACGCGCTGAATTTCTTCACTCCTCTCGCGCGTCGCTCTTGAAGAAGGGGAGGAACGAACGATCTGATTATTGGGTTTTCTCATTTTGGTGAAGAAGAAAGGGGGATGGGTCGGGTATTTGGAAATAAAGGGCTGAAGTTGGGATTTGATTTGGGCTACTAGAATTTGTCATTGGGCTTCTGGTTTTTGGGCTGAATAATTGGACAATTAAAATGGTTGCCTTTAAGGAATGAGTTTAAAAGAGGTGGGCTGGAAATTAAATTGCACTAATAAAATAGCCATATAGGTTTCAAACTTAGGCATTTAAATTTAAAACTTAGCCAACTCGATCAAATTTAGTAAGTTCGGCTATTAAATAAATAAAATGAATTAATATAGTTAATTAGTGAGCCTCTTAATTTAACGAGGTAAAATAACTAACTCAATCAGAAACTAAGGACTCGAAATATGAGATACTAATTTTGACAAAAATTAATTTTAATAAGCGTTAAGTAAAACTAAAATCTTTTGAGACGATTTTCAAGTATTTTTTACAAAAATGAACTAACTATATAAAATCATATATATATATATATATATATACACTAAGAAAAATTATAGAAAATGACTAATGCTGTTTCAAAATGATTTAATAAAGTCAATTGTTTTAACTCGTTAGGAAATTAAGGAGCTCAAGAATTAATTATTGTCGGAGAAGGTCAAAATTTGGGTGTCAACAGTAGCCAATAACACAATCGTTATCGGAAAAATTAACATCATAACCATCTCTCAAAACTTTAGAAATTGAAATTAAATTTCTTCTAATAGTAGGTGCATATATAAGATTTTTTAAAATTAAAACACTACCACAATCAAACAAAAAAATTGATATTTTCTATTGCTAAAACTAAAGTTGTTGAACCATGTGCTTGAAAATACTAATTGCATATCTAATCAGCTTGCGCATTTCTTATAACGCTTGCAAAGTAGTGAAGATATGATCAGTAACCAATGAGGCTACACACCATGAATTGGTAGAAACAACCACTAAAAATGTTTCAACAACGAGGGAATGTGAGTTACCATGATCGTTTTCTTCTTGGTTAAGAAGACTAGACAATGTGCCTTCTAATGGTTTGTCATCTTGTAATGAAAACACTTGCCCTTAGGTTTTTTCATGCCCCCAGTTGGAGGTGCAATGGCCTTATCTTTGTGAGTCTTTTTCTTCTTTTATCCACCTTGAGGTTTAGATGTAGAACCTTTCTCAATATACAATGTCATAGATGATGCCGATAATTTGACAATTGTGTCTGCCGCATGCAACTCATTTAACAATTGTGCCAAACACAGATTCATATTATTCACATTATAATTTAGTCAAAACTATCGAATACAAGCAAGGAGAGACTGCATTATCATCTCAACTAGGGTCGTTGTCAATTTCATCCCTTAAGACTTATAGTTCATTTAGAAGACATGTCATGTCTAGAAAGTTCTTACGGTCTTTTCAAGAAGTCTTTTGCAAACACTTTCAACTTTATTTTAAGACTTAACGTTCAAGTTGAGTAAAGAGTAAAAAGTAAAGAGTGAAGTTCATTTTTTAAAAAAGTATATGGGAACTATGTATTTCCAAAGGGTTTAAAATGTTTTCACATTTAAACAAGAAAAGAAAACCTCAATTTCAAAAGAGTCTTTGAGCTAATTTTCAAAAAGGAGTAAATGCTTTCACAATTAAGCAAAAGGGGAAACATTGATTTCCAAGATAGCCTTTGAGCTATGTTTTTGAGCAATTCTCTAAAATCACAGATAGAAGTACATTTTTAAACATAAGAGCTAGTATCATATTTTTGGGAGTAGTATTGAGCACCAATATGAGAGAGTTCATACAAATCACATCCCCCATAAACCATGTATCCATCATGGGTAGAAAAGGGTCATACTTTTTAGATGATTCTTTTAGTTTTTTTAGCATAGTCTAGTGGATCCACTTAGTAGTTCAGGTTCTATACCCTTGTCAAGGTATAGGACGGCCCTGACAACGTGAGATAAAATATTGTATCATCACAATAGCTCTTACGTGATGGTTGTCGGTTAGAGAAATTCTCACTAAAGTAATTGTATTATTATATACACAATTTGTTTGTATTTTTACATACATATTAGAGTTATATTGTATCTTTTCATATCTACAAAGTTGACATCAATGTGTTAAACATTTTTTCTTTATATTACAATTGTTTTACACTGTTTTATATTGAAATGAGTTCATTTATATTGAGTTGAGTTGAGCCATGTAAGTTATTCAGTTCCTTTCAAGATTATGTCTTGTTTTATAATTCCCTCACATACTCGTACATTCAATATACTGATTTCAGTTGGCCTACATATTATTATGATGCAGACACATGTAACGCATCCAACACATCTTTGAACCAATTGAGCACTCAGAGTCAGTTGGTGAGCCTCCTTGATTTCCAGAGGATTCTTTTTACTTTACTTTCTAGTATTCCAGTTGTTAGGATGATCGTGGTTCTTATACCGACATCCCTTTTTGTTTTAGAGACTTCATAGACAGTTAGTCATCAGTTTTTTTTACATTATTATTTCATATGCTAAGACTTGAGTTGTCACTTTGGCCAAGTTGAATGTTTGACCTTTAAACGTTCTAAGTATTTTATTAAACAGTTTAGTAAAGATGCATTGAATCCTTGTATTATGCTTTTAAGTCTTCCACTGAGTAAGTAAGACAAGTCAAGGGTTCGCATGAGATCAACAATGGTTCTCGAGTGCCAGTACCACCCAGGGTGTAGGCTCGGGGCGTGACAATTTAACTAGATTTTCAGTTATATTTCAGTATTCAGTGTCAGTATGTCATCTTCAGAATTAGTACCTTGTCATTGCATTTAGTTCATTCTTCAATATTGTAGCGCCCCTTTCCGAGAGATACTACATCTTGACAACAAACATAATTTAATACTTGCGACATTTAAAGGAGATTAACGAAGGGCATACTAATTTTAATCTAGTTAAGGGATTAGGTTCATAACTAATAATTTAGTTAAGGATGTGCATCTTGCCCATTTAAATATTTATTTGAGGTCAAAATGGATTTGGCACGAAATTTTAACTTATGATGAAAAAGCCTCCCAAAATCTGTTAAGCAAATAACTGACAAGTTTTTCATGCATATATTGTCCTCACACTTAAGGACGAAACAACAATAATATTACCAATTTCCATATAGTGAAATCAGTCTGTTCATGCCTCACATATACATACAAAACATATACTCCCTCCGTTTAAAAAAGAATGACCTCCTTTCTTTTTTAGTATATTTCAAAAAGAATGACCTCTTTCTTTTTTTGGTAATAACTTTCCACATGGCATGTTTAAAGCCACAAGATCAAAGGACAATTTTGTACATTTGACCTAACTTTAATTTAGGACCACAAGATTCAAAGTCTTTGTTATACTCTTAAACTATGTGCCAAGTCAAACTAGGTCAATCTTTGTGAAACAGAGGGAGTAGTAAATTAGTATATAACAAGTCTTGGGTTTACACTCCCCAAAAAGAATAAAACGTATATGTCATACTTATTTTACAACCCATGGTGACATGACCAAATCATCCCTCCAAATCTCATATAAATATACAACACATAGATCATGTACAAGTCCCAAAGTTTATACAAAATATATATGACTCTATGCAAGTATAATCTTCCTTAACGCTTTCAAAATCTCCATCTTCAATGACCAACTTCAAGCATCCTCTCGAACATTCCATATGATAGAAAAAATTATCGCTAAGTGATTATCGCTAAGCATATACCTTTAGTGGTGTAAAAACTATAGATCCGAAGCCCTTACATTCACCAAGTCATCATTCTCAAGTCAAGGGCAGCATAATTGAAACATAATCAGTAAATCAAATAAACAATATACAAGGAGTATCAAGTTGGATATTTAAAGCTCTAAATGTCAATAACATTCATAGCACCATTTTCCAAGAGGTTAAATAACAAGACTCGCCCAATATATACATCATGTCTTCACACCAAGCACGAGCAGAATCGGGTCGATGCCTTGTATCAAGAAGGGTCAAAGCCCAATAATTAAGAGATTCAAGAACCATATTCAAAGTGGATTTCTAGTTCGTACTTAAAATGGACAACTCCCATACTTAAGATGAACTAAAAATTTAGAGTCAAGATGGCAATTGATCCGAATCAAGAGGCATGCCAATAGTGACAAAGTCACAGCCACACGAAGGACAAAGTCCCAACAAGAATGTCAAATGATCAAACAATCTGTACAAGTGAACGAGTTACGTAAGAGTCTTTAACGTATTAAACGACAACAACACATACAATGCAAAATGACAAGAGGTAACAATGTACCAATATAAACTTTTAGACATACCAGCAGGTAAAAATAGTACAAGTACAAGTTTATACACAAACCTCAGTTCTTTAGACAAGAAACAGTCCAACGCCACTTCAAGAGTTTAAACCGTAGACCAACCAACGTATGAATGTCCTCAACTTGTTCATGAGTATGTACAACCAAGATGAAGTGTGTGTGTCGAATTCCAGCCAAAAGGAGCTAGTTTGTTTTCTTGATTTTGAAGAGCAACTCTTTAGCTAATGTTCTAAGGTTCCTATACTTCATGTGAGATGAAATTCACAAGAGGAGGTGTGAAATATATAGATACATAAATTATCCTTATCACATGGACAAATGTCACCAAAAGGTGCTGCCCAAAATGCATACATATACACCTATATGTATATACTTGATGATAACACATCCAATTTATTTATAATTCTAATTAGTCAATTTACATAAGTACCCCCATACAATACCTTTAATTACGATAACACTTATGTTAAGTATGGTTGTAAGTATCAAAAAATTTCAAGTCCCCAAATGAGAGTAAAACATATTATAGTAATTAAGCAATGATATATCAACGTGTAAATCATGGTCTAGTATTTTAGGGTGTTACAAATATATTCAAGAATTTACATTCAGTTCAGATTATTACTCAGTATGCTTTGTTCAGTTATGTATTTTATTCAGTTACTCTGTATCCTGCATGCTCAGTACATTCTTATTACTGATGCATACTATGCGCTGCATCCTTTCATGATATACGTTAAGGTACTCAACATCTAGATCACGCATAGATCGATTTCCGATCTCCAGTTTAGCAGCTTCAGTGGTGAGTCCTCATACTTTGAGGACAATAGACATGCTTTACATTTAAGTCTTTTTATTCAATTTTTAGTTTTGCTTGCGTTAGTTGGGGCATGTCTCAGCAACTCTAGTCAGTTAGAGGTTTTTTTCAGACATAGTATTAGATTCAACTTTAGTTTTGAGTTTGATCTTTAAGTTGTTATTAAACTCGTAGTCTTTTATATATTCAGATCACTGTTGGATATTCCCCACTTTCAGTTAATTATGGTTTTAAGCTTCCGCATAGTATATTAGTATGCTTATGATATGCCAGCTCAAGGTTAGCTTGCGGTCACTAGTGATCCTAAGTCCCGTGTTTACGTCCAGGGGGTAGCCGTGGAGCGTGACACTATTCTTACAATATACATATACAATGACCGATGATTCGCTCCATAAATGTACACAAACCTAACTTGGAGAGTCTACTGTTAATATAAGTCTAGTAAAAGTCAGAACTCTAGTTACATTGATTCAATCATATATTACTTAGTTTAGAAGATTTAATACAAATTATTAAACTAGTTTTCATGCCCAGAGCATACACCCTGAATGGGACTGGCACTCGAGAACCAGTGTTGGCCCCAAGCTAACCCTTGGCCTAGCTTACTACTCAGCAAAAGACTTTACTCAACATATAAAAGAACTCCAAGATAAAATCATGAAATAAACTTAGAATTTTGTTAAGGAACATTCAACTGACCAATGAGGCAACTAAAGCCTTATAACAAAAGAACTAAAATGGACAAGACTAATGAGCTAATATTGCCTAACTATCTATGAACCCTCTACTAATTGAGATGGACATCGAGACAAGACATATGACATTGATCCTTTAAAAGTAATGAGGCTCACCAACAACTCTGAAGTTCAACTGGATTAACGAAGCAATGGATGTTAATCCTGGTTACCTGTATCTACATCATAAAAGATGAGTCCAAATGGCGTCAGTTGATGGAATTGTTATGCCATAATTTTTACTATCTTTAGAAAAATCACTTTTTTGAAATGTTTCTAAGTATAAAACAATTTGAGAAAAATACTTAGAAAAAAGTCGCCACTTAATTTTTTAAAGAAATTAAGAAAACTTAACTTAAAAAGACTCTAACAGATTAAGTCTTAATAAATTTAGAGAAAATGGGTAAGAGGTTCTTATTTACGCTTCAAGAAGGTTTTTAAGGCATTTGAAGCGCCCGCTAACATGCGGTTATCCTATGACTTAGGTTAATTATTATGATTATTTTTTTAAAAAAATTATTTAATATAGAAATAATATTATTAATTTACAACACTCGAATAACTTGAAAAAATAATTAAGAGAACAATTTTTTTAATTATTATTTTTTAGAAAATGGAATCTTAATTGAAACATTTGAATATAATACAAGTGACTAGAATTTTAACAAGACTAGATTTGTTAAAACTTATTTGACGCGTTTATTAAAATAATATTTTAAACAAAATTGGTCAATTAAAGCATAGAGACTATTTTAAGTTAATTGAAGGTCAAGTAAAGGTTTTCAAATAAATAAAAAAAAAAAACAAGTATTGATAAAAATGAAATTTATTTAAACATACTAACATAAAGAATATAGTTCATCTCTTGGGGATTTAATTAGGTTATTTAATAATTTAAAAGTTAGAGTTAATAAATAAACAATCAATAAATAATAATAATCAAATAATTTAATAGTAAGGGAGAGAGAGGATTTGGGCCCTTTTTGGGCCTGATTTGCTGAAAATTTGGGTTTTAACCCAATTCCCGTTTTTTGTATACACTTGTTGTATCTCAGTGTATACAGCTGGTATATCGACCTGTTCTTCAACTTTGAGGGGCTGGAAAATTAATTTCCAGCGATGACTTTACTGCTTTCGACCTGTACACCAATTGGAGGGGGCTGGACGACTCGAGGAATATATTTTGGAGCCTTTATGGCTCGACGAGAAAGCGCAACGAGATGGATTAAAGTCCATGAGGACTCGAGTAGAGTTTCACATGCAATAAAATAGGAATGAATTAGCCATAAAGTGATGAACTAAGACACATCTTAAACATGATATGAAATGAATCCAATTGGCTATGGCAGATTAATACACACATAAAGTATGACAATAACAACAACTAAATGTTAATACTAATTAAACTCAAGACCCAAATAGTTAGCAAATTGGGTAATTGACAAATTATATATATGTATACATATATGCATATAAAAAATATCTTAAAGCAACAAGTTTACACAGAAATTGAGCTAAATAAAAATAAAGATTAAATAGGCTACGGGAATGCAGATTATACTAAAAATATTACCATAACTCCTAAACTACAATTAATAAACAAATAAATTCCTAAAGAAACATAAGAAAACTAAAAAATAAAAAAAAATAAAAAATAACAATAATAATAATAATTAATAAATAAATAAATAAATAAGTAAATAAAAATAAATAAGTAAATAAATAAGTAAATAAGTAAGTAAATAAATAAGTAAATAAGTAAGTAAATAAGTAAGTAAATAAATAAGTAAATAACTAACTAACTAACTAACTAACTAACTAAATAAATAAATAAATAAATAAATACATAAATACATAAATAAATAAATAAATAAATAAATAATGAAAAAATAAATAAATAAATAAATAAACAAATAAATAAATAAACAAATAAATAAATAAATACATAAATAAATAAATAAATAAATAAATTACCTGATTCTCGGCAGCGAACCGAGACTACGAGTTTGACGGAGACGATTCCACCACCTCTCCAAACTCAAACAGCCGCAAAAAATATTTTATAAATATTAAACTATGGAACCAAGAATTCCCGAAAATTTCTGGGTACTCTTTGGTCTCCTCTCTATATCCTCCTTTGGTGCAATGAGGAGGGGCTTATATAGGACATATTTTTGGTCCAAAAAAGATGTGGGAAGCAATGTGGACAAATGCAAAAATTTCAAAATTTCTATTTGAATGGTTCAAAGTAATTGATTAATAGGATGAATTTACATAAATAAATTTAGCAAGCTTCTTAATCTTAACAAAAAATAAAATAATTAATTTAATTGTAAAATTAGTGATTCAAAATAATAATAATATATATATATACATATATATATATATATATATATATATATATATATATATATATATATATATATATAGATATAGATATAGATATATATATAACTATGATTTAAACAAAACTAATTTAAAAGACTACTTACTAAATTTAAAATATTTTGAGATGATTTTTGGATAATCATAAAATATACTAATTATATACATAATTATGTAAAATATAGATATTATCTAAAAACTTTAAGAAATGGCAAAAATTATTATTCAAAATAACGCAATCGTTATGTTTTTTCTAAATTCACAAAACTAATTATTTTAAGTTGTTTGAGAATTTAAGAAGCTCATGAATTAATTTTTATTGTGGAAGTCCAAAATTGGGTGTCAACAGCTGTCCCTCGTTTGACTTGGATTTATGAAAGAAATTCGAGGCAAATGAAATTGACGAATCCAATTTTGAATCACATCTTCATCTTGGGGAAAAGGAATTTTGGTATGGGCTTTAGGAATTATGGCTGAACCCTGGTATTGGGTTTCTTACATATCTCAGGTTATATGAGAATTCAGGCCACTTATAGTTCGATACGCTTGATTTAACGCACGATTATTAAAGAATTCAAAAGTCATCTCGATACCAAATTATGAAGGGACCGAAATGCTCGAGAATAAGATTTGAAAATAAATATTGGAATACAGTCGAGTTTTCAACATTGAGCCCGCCTACATATCCTCTAACCTTGGGAATTAGGCTGTTTGTAGTTCGACTCGATTGGTTGAAAAGGAAATCTATTATGCAAGATAACCTTTCATTTTGGAGAAGTGACAAATAAACGAGTGTGGAAAAGAGGCTTGCAACCTCTTAGCCATGAATGTGGAGCTTTTCACATTCATAAGTAAGAACTTACACGAACATAATTTCCAAAGCTCTTGGTGCACTGTCACTCAGATTAGAAAGTTGCCTCCGGTGAGAGTGAAATGTTTCACGGATGCGAAATTGAAACCGATGAACTAAAAGAAAACCCACACGCCTTTGATAGGTGTGTGGTTTGATTGTGGTGGAAGTTGCTCCTCAGCTCGCGTCCTAAGAGTTTGATACTTCTCTTTGGACTATGTCCCAGTTCGCTGCTAAGAAAAAGTTCCACGTTGTGCTGCATCCCTTTTGATGTCGTCCGCACCTGTGGTTTGATTTGAGAATTCATCCTCTTGGATGCTCTCGTCAGATATTGAAACAAACTTGTTAGTAGAAACTGTAATTTACATAGAGAGGTGTTATGTTTTACCCTCTTCGGCACACATTTCCATCAATTTTGACACAATAAATGATGAATTGATATGATGCGACATGATGATGACTTTATCAATAATGTAATATTGTTGATGACGAACTTCATTGATAGGATGTTGCTGCTACTTTGATGATGAATGTAATGATGCTTGATTGATAAGATGATGTTGCTACATTGATGATCCATTGGAAGAATGAATGTTGATCCATGATGGGATCATGTTGTCGAAGCTTGATTGGTAAGATTATGTTTATCTTTTGGCGTTGGAAGAAGCAATGACTCTCTCGGCATTTTGAAGATGATGGCCCTCTCGGCGTTTGAAGATGCAATGGCCTTCTTGGCGGCTTGAATGCAATGGCCCTCTCGGCATTTGAAGATAATGGCCCTCTCGGCATTTGAAGATGCAATGGCCCTCTTGGCGGCTTGAATGCAATGGCCCTCTCACATTTGAAGATAATGGCCCTCTCGGCGTTTGAAGATGCAACGGTCCTCTCGGCTTTTCAAGATGATGGCCCTCTCGGCGTTTGAAGATGCAATGGCCCTCTCGGCATTTGAAGATGATGGCCCTCTCGGCGTTTGAAGATGCAATGGACCTCTCGGCATTTGAAGATGATGGCCCTCTCGGCGTTTGAAGATGCAATGACCCTCTTGGTGGCTTGAATGCAATGGCCCTCTTGGTGGCTTGAATGCAATGGCCCTCTCGGCTTTTAAAGATGATGTCCCTCTCGGCGTTTGAAGATGCAATGACCCTCTTGGAGGCTTGAATGCAATGGCCCTCTCGGCATTTGAAGATGATGGCCCTCTCGGCGTTTGAAGATGCAATGGCCCTCTTGGCGGCTTGAATGCAATGGCCCTCTCGGCTTTTAAAGATGATGGCCTCTCGGCGTTTGAAGATGCAATGGCCCTCTCGCATTTGAAGATGATGGCCCTCTCGGCGTTTGAAGATGCAATGGCCCTCTCGGCATTTGAAGATGATGGCCCTCTCGGCATTTGACATTACCGTGTATGTTGTCAACGGGATTTGTGAATATTTTCCAATAGTTCTTGATGCTGAAGAAAAATGTAATTTGATTTTGTTTTGTACATGTTGAGAGTGATGTCTTCACTTGTTCCCATCTTGAACATTTTGTGTTCAATGTGACTGGTGCTTAGTTGGAGATTTGAACGAGGTGTTGTTGCTCGTATTCTGAACTGCTGCTTTTCTTCTAAAGAACTCCACAGAAAAGTTGTCAATTTCAAGGAGCTACTCGCCCTTTTGAATTTTCCATATTCATTGAATGGAGTAATATGATGATCTTGAGGCAATCTTATATACCTGCATCCACAGAAAAATTGTTAGTTCTTAAAACAAACTGATCTGTGTTGATTTCTTCAATCGCTCGCTCCTTCTCTTGATATCTTCAGTTGATCACTCCGATCTCTTTCTTCTCGATAGACATAAGATGAAATTATACCAAAATTTTGACATCAAAATAAATCCTTAAAAAAAAATTTGAGAATCAATTTGAAAAAAAGTCATTGTCAAATGTCATGTCATGCAAGGCTTAAATGAACGTCCTTGGTTTAAACATTAGACGTATCCGATAGCTTGTCCTGGAGAATTTAGAAAATTGCTGAAGCTTGAGAAATTTCTGAATTAGCTCTCCCGAAGTTCTCCATAGTCAGAAAGTTTTGTACTTGTCTCTGAAATCCAACAATGTTTGAGATTGATGAAGTTGACTCTAAACTTTAACGATGCTAGAGATCATTTGAAGTTAGCTTTAAACTTCTGATTATGCTCGAAATGTTCAAAATTAACTACATACTTCTAGTGATGCTTGAAGAAATTTTTGAACTCATTCTCAAAAATTTCTGTCCCAGTTAGATGTCTTGGAGTATCTCAAATATTTGGTATATGAGTTGTAGATTTTTTGAGTCCCTCAAATAAAATTCTGCTATTCACCATGTGACTTTAATCTTGACTCGTTAGAGATCTTCTTGAGAATTTTTGAGACCCTCTCAAAATTTTCGTCTTGATTAGACATCTCAACGTATTTCAAACTTTTGATATATGACTTGTAGAATTTTTTAGATCTCCTAAAAATTATATCCCACTTGCAACTCATAATGAATCTTAAATCTTGACTTGTTGTAGATCTTCTTGAGAATTTTTGAGACCCTCTCAAAAATTTCGTCTTTATTAGACGTCTCAACGTATTTCAAACTTTTGATATATGACTTGTAGAATTTTTTAGATCTCCTAAAAATATATCCCACTTGCAACTCATAATGAATCTTAAATCTTGACTTGTTGTAGATCTTCTTGAGAATTTTTGAGACCCTCTCAAAAATTTCGTCTTTATTAGACGTCTCAACGTATTACAAACTTTTGATATACGACTTGTAGGAATTTTTGAGACCCCCTCAAAAATTCTGTCCCAGTTGCAACTCACAATATATCTTATGTCTTGAGAATTTTTTTAAGTCTCTTCTTGAGAATTTTTGAGTCCCTCTTAAAATTTCTGTCCCAGTTTCTATTGTAATGAAAAATAGAAATCTTACGGAAGATATGACCGAACCCTTGTGGCGCCTACGTATCCCGTTGAGGCAGGAATCGGGTCATACGTAGTTCCCCTCTTGAGAATTGACAGAAATAAGAAAATTGATAAGGAAACGACCGAGGCCCATACAGGCCGCCTACGTATCTCATTCTTGAGAATTCAGGTCGAACGTAGTTCAAGTACAAAGATAATTTCCTAACTATAAAAGATAAGATGATTACAAGCAAATGATGCGATTACAGGGAAAGAAATATAAGAAATATAAATCTTATAACATCTCTTGATAACACCTGAGTTGATTAACCACTTGAGATGAATGTCTATGCTCAAACTTATCATGCCATCAAAATAATGTATCGATATATTGCCTGAGCAAGATCTTGAGTTCTCTTTCTGCGCTTCTATCAGATGAACCTCAATTTTGTCTTCTTTGACACATTCATCCTTTGGTAAATTCACTCATTCTATATCATCCAAATCCGACTTATCGTGATTCTCAAACCATTTTAGATATTTGGCAATGTATCATGATCTTCTCATCATACTCTTAGACACATCAATATCTACTTCATTTGTTCATTCAGCTTGTGACATGACATGATATTGACAGATTTTAAAATTAATTTTACTAAAACAAACACAAAGGTTTTTAGATAGAAAAGTTAAACCAAGTGGAATAAATTTTCGCATAGAAGAGGCTTTCATCGAAAATAAGGAAATACGAACTTTGAACATGATCATGGGCCATTTTGCCTTTTCCAAAATACTACGAGGAAAAATAAAAAAATGTAAAATTCATCTTTGTCTATCAAGATGAACGAAGAGTCAAGAACGGCGTGGAAGTCCAATTAAGAACTTGTTCCATTGGCTCAGCATCTCGTACGCTTGATGTCTCCTTCAATTCTTCCAGTATGACATGGCCTTCTTAAAGAACATCCCTAGTTCCTTCTCTGAGATTATCATCATGGCATATTCTTCTACCAGAAAAGACAGATACAAATAGCAAAACATGATTGACCCCCTTCTTGCTCTGATCATCAATTTTCTTCGGCCTCGACCATGTTAATGGTACATTCTCCATGATTCGGCATTGAATCCACATTAGCATTGCCTACGACATCTTGAAGAGTTACAACCTTTTGATCAATCAAATCTTGAATTTTATGCTTCAAGTTGATGCAATCTTCAGTAGTATGTCCGACACCTCCTGAATGGTAAGCACAATGAAGATCGGCCCTGTAATGTCTGGAATTGACATTTTTTGGGTCAACTGTTTGTATCAGACCGGCTACTTTCAATCTCTCAAAAAGTTGAGTCTGGCTTACAACCAATCGAGTAAAAATTCGAGGTTGTTTTCTCTTAAGTTTTGGACGAGGAAGATCTTGATTATTTCGTGGAGGTTGAGGTACTTGATGATAAAGTGAGGGATTTTGGCGAGTAGGTGTCGGTGTTCGAAGATTTGAATATTGTGGATTTTGGAAGATTTGAGGAGCATTTGGGTAATTCGGCGATACAATTTTGATACTCGATTGTACATTTGGATAATTTGAAAATGGAGTTTGGTAATTTGGATAATTTTGTGCTGGAGCTTGGTAATTTGGATAACTTAGTGATGGAGCTTGGTAATTTGGTTTGACATAAAAGACGGGGTAAGGATTTTGTGGAGTTAAGGGGTAGGTTTTGGATGGTAAAGGATTTCGAACATTGTGACCGGCATGCCTCTTTGATTTTTGATTCGATTCAAATGAGATAGAGGAAACATCTTTCCTCTTCCTCCTTAATGGTCTTGAAGATTCACCTTGGGAAATTATTGCTATGATTTTTCCGGTCTTCAGACCGTCTTCAATAGCTTCACCAATTTTGACTATCTCACTAAACTTTCCTTCTAAAATGAGAAACATCCTACTATAGTACTCCGGGTCTTGAATGCGCACGAAAATTTCAATAATCTCTTTCTCAGTCAGTGGAGGCCTAACCCTTGCAGCCTCTCTTCTCCAACGGTAGGCATATTCTCGATAGTTTTCACAAGACTTCTGTTTGATTCTCTCCAAATAGTATCGATCAGGAATGAATTCCACATTGTAACCTAAGCTTTCATCGAAGTGTGTAGTAGATGCAATTTTTAGAGGTATGGGTTGAGTTGTTAGAGTAGGAATTTGATAATTGGAAGGAAAATTCTGAAAATTGTTGGTGTTTGGATTTTGAAGAGTAAGTACCTTTTGGCGTGAGGAGCTAGCTTGATGTGGGTTAAGGATGATCGAGTCGATGATGGGAGGTTTTGAATTTGAAGCGGTGGTTGAATTGTTTGCAAAACATTTGGAGGCTGGATCGAAAGTAGGAAAATGGAGTGGAGGTCTTCCATTGTCTGAAGTAGAAGTGTTGGCAATGATAGCCATATTTATCGAATCTCGGGACTTTTCCATTTCAGCCCTCATTTCAGCAATTTGTTGGAACAATTGTGCAATCAGCTTGTTTTGTTCAGCGATGATAGGGTTGTTCACAGTGATTTTGCTCAAATCAGTGTTCTCGACATTTTCAACCACTTTTTCTTTGCCTTTTGATGAACTTTGGTCAAAGAAGGATTCTTTGGGACCTTTAGACCTTGTGAAGTATGCATGTTCAGTCATTTTTTCAACACAGATCAGTTTTATGAACCTGAAAAGGAAAATAACTCAAAAGACAAATGTATTAATTTGTGTCTATGATAAATAATATAAAATATCACACACATGATCCACAAACACATAAGAGTTGCTCCATTTGAAGATAAAAGAGCCCACATATATGGAAAGGTGACTAAATAGACAGGAATTTGTCTATTTAATTTTGGAAATAGTGAATTGGAAAAGTTAACTTGCGTGGATTCAGTGGACTTCTGTATGTGTAATTGACATACTTTGATTTTGATAAAAAGAGAAACTCTAATTTTTATGGGAGAACGGAAAAAAGTAAAAATTTTAAATATGCGGACCGAGTCTTGAAAGACTGCCTACGTATCTCACGGGGAGAATTCAGGTCCTACGTAGTTCGACCTTCATTTTTGAATCTCTTTTTGATCTGAAATGAAAAAAATTACCCCTTTTTTTTAGATGAGAGAGTAAGATTTAGGATTTGAAAGAGAGTTCTGAATATATGTTGTTGTTTTTTTGTTTTTTTTTTGGGAAACTAAAGACTCGAAGAATATTTGGACGCACTTTTGATAGTGACTTGATATTTATGCTTAGAGGTTTCTAAAAATTATATGAAGAGGAGTGAGCTACAATATCTCCAAATAAAACAACATTTTCACATAAGCAGTTATAACACATAAATAATTATTTCGTATTCTAAATAAATATGTGACCCTTTTTTGCCAAGGGTAGGCCTAACGATTCAAAGAATGTGATTATGATAGATTGATCTGAGCCATTAATTTGTGACAACTCGAGTTTTCATTGAATCGAACTCACTATGTCAAAATTAGGCTTGGGTCCGTCTATCATTGTCACTTTGCACAAAACATGCTTTTGGTCGTTGGATCGTGAAATCCGACGACGTAAGGGTGGACTTCTTAAATGTGGAATCGATACCCAAAATCGATCCCCCTAAGGCATATGCATGCATGACTTAAACTGATGAGTGATTTAGCTCTATCTTATGTTTTCTAAGATTTGGCTTTCTAAACACAAGGTTCCCGAGTGGACAACTCGAGTGAGAAGGCTACGCGGTTACACGGAAAAAGATCCGGACACCCCGCGCATATGCCAACTCTCCTAACTTTGAGAATTTTGAAAGAAGTTTGCGGGTGCACAAAGCACACCTCACGTGTACGTGTGATAGTGTGAATTTCCAATAAGTGGAGAAATATGAACGGAATGACAGTTTATAAAGCAGTAACAAATATACAATTTATGAAAACAATAACAAATAAATAGTTTATATCACATAAGTATAAAAATTAAGGCATTAGGCATGCAATATAAGCAAACAAGTAAGCATATGCTAAAAACATTAATAATTAACCTAAATCTATTATGGTTAGAACCTAATAATTTCCCTAGCAGAGTCGCCATTTCTGTTATGCCATAATTTTTACTATCTTTAGAAAAATCACTTTTTTGAAATGTTTCTAAGTATAAAACAATTTGAGAAAAATACTTAGAAAAGAGTCGCCACTTAATTTTTTAAAGAAATTAAGAAAACTTAACTTAAAAAGACTCTAACAGATTAAGTCTTAATAAATTTAGAGAAAATGGGTAAGAGGTTCTTATTTACGCTTCAAGAAGGTTTTTAAAGCATTTGAAGCGCCCGCTAACATGCGGTTATCCTATGACTTAGGTTAATTATTATGATTATTTTTTTTAAAAAAATATTTAATATAGAAATAATATTATTAATTTACAACACTCGAATAACTTGAAAAAATAATTAAGAGAACAATTTTTTAAATTATTATTTTTTAGAAAATGGAATCTTAATTGAAACATTTGAATATAATACAAGTGACTAGAATTTTAACAAGACTAGATTTGTTAAAACTTATTTGACGCGTTTATTAAAATAATATTTTAAACAAAATTGGTCAATTAAAGCATAGAGACTATTTTAAGTTAATTGAAGGTCAAGTAAAGGTTTTCAAATAAATAAAAAAAAAAAAACAAGTATTGATAAAAATAAAATTTATTTAAACATACTAACATAAAGAATATAGTTCATCTCTTGGGGATTTAATTAGGTTATTTAATAATTTAAAAGTTAGAGTTAATAAATAAACAATCAATAAATAATAATAATCAAATAATTTAATAGTAAGGGAGAGAGAGGATTTGGGCCCTTTTTGGGCCTGATTTGCTGAAAATTTGGGTTTTAACCCAATTCCCGCTTTTTGTATACACTTGTTGTATCTCAGTGTATACAACTGGTATATCGACCTGTTCTTCAACTTTGAGGGGCTGGAAAATTAATTTCCAGCGGTGACTTTACTGCTTTCGACCTGTACACCAATTGGAGGGGGCTGGACGACTCGAGGAATATATTTTGGAGCCTTTATGGCTCGACGAGAAAGCGCAACGAGATGGATTAAAGTCCATGAGGACTCGAGTAGAGTTTCACATGCAATAAAATAGGAATGAATTAGCCATAAAGTGATGAACTAAGACACATCTTAAACATGATATGAAATGAATCCAATTGGCTATGGCAGATTAATACACACATAAAATATGACAATAACAACAACTAAATGTTAATACTAATTAAACTCAAGACCCAAATAGTTAGCAAATTGGGTAATTGACAAATTATATATATGTATACATATATGCATATAAAAAATATCTTAAAGCAACAAGTTTACACAGAAATTGAGCTAAATAAAAATAAAGATTAAATAGGCTACGGGATTGCAGATTATACTAAAAATATTACCATAACTCCTAAACTACAATTAATAAACAAATAAATTCCTAAAGAAACATAAGAAAACTAAAAAAATAAAAAAAAATAAAAATAACAATAATAATAATAATTAATAAATAAATAAATAAATAAATAAATAAGTAAATAAAAATAAATAAGTAAATAAATAAGTAAATAAGTAAGTAAATAAATAAGTAAATAAGTAAGTAAATAAATAAGTAAATAACTAACTAACTAACTAACTAACTAACTAAATAAATAAATAAATACATAAATACATAAATACATAAATAAATAAATAAATAATGAAAAAATAAATAAATAAGTAAATAAACAAATAAATAAATAAATAAATAAACAAATAAATAAATAAATACATAAATAAATAAATAAATAAAAAAATTACCTGATTCTGGGCAGCGAACCGAGACTACGAGTTTGACGGAGACGATTCCACCACCTCTCCAAACTCAAACAGCCGCAAAAAATATTTTATAAATATTAAACTATGGAACCAAGAATTCCCGAAAATTTCTGGGTACTCTTTGGTCTCCTCTCTATATCCTCCTTTGGTGCAATGAGGAGGGGCTTATATAGGACATATTTTTGGTCCAAAAAAGATGTGGGAAGCAATGTGGGACAAATGCAAAAATTTCAAAATTTCTATTTGAATGGTTCAAAGTAATTGATTAATAGGATGAATTTACATAAATAAATTTAGCAAGCTTCTTAATCTTAACAAAAAATAAAATAATTAATTTAATTGTAAACTTAGTGATTCAAAATAATAATAATATATATATATATATATATATATATATATATATATATATATATATAGATATATATATATATATATAACTATGATTTAAACAAAACTAATTTAAAAGACTACTTACTAAATTTAAAATATTTTGAGATGATTTTTGGATAATCATAAAATATACTAATTATATACATAATTATGTAAAATATAGATATTATCTAAAAACTTTAAGAAATGGCAAAAATTATTATTCAAAATAACGCAATCGTTATGTTTTTCCTAAATTCACAAAACTAATTATTTTAAGTTGTTTGAGAATTTAAGAAGCTAATGAATTAATTTTTATTGTGAAAGTCCAAAATTGGGTGTCAACAGGAATGTACGAGCATTTGAGGGGAAATATAAACACGACATAAGATTGAACTAGAATATAAAATAATACACTTACCTCAACTCCACTCAACTCAAAGATACTCAACTCAATGCAGAAATAAAACAACAATAGAGATGCAGTTTATATAAAGCATTTGGAACGGTAGATAACATCTCGAAGTATAAGAAAATACAATAATATCTCAGTTGTATGTAAAAATACAAAATAAACCTTGTTTGGGAAATTCTCTAACTAACAACCATCACTAAGTGTTATGTGATGATACAACGTCTCGCCTACGCTACCAGAACTTTTCTATACTTTGTTGTGGTATAGAACTACTCAACTAAGTGGATCCAATAAGTTATGCTTAAATTAATAAGGAACCATCTAAAAAGTATGACCCTTTCTACCCACATTGTTACATTATTTATGGAGACATAAGTTATCTAAACTCGTCCCTATATCGGTTCTCAATACAACTTCCAAAAATATACTCAGGTCATATGTTTAAAAACATAACTCTTTCTGTGGTTTTAGATTATTACTCAAAATATTTCTTTTCAAAGAGATGGTACTCAGAACTACTCATGAAAACTCTTTTGAAAATTAGTGTTTCCTCTTATCTTAAATGTGAAAATATTTACTCTTTGGAAACACTTAGATCTCAAATAGCATTTTGAAGAAAATAAAATCGACTATACTCTTTCTCAAACTCAATGCTTAAGACTTAAAACAAGTTTAAAACAATTGTAAAAGACTAAGACTCTAAAAACCTCTCTAAACTTGACTCTTAATTCTTCATTGAATTTGAATTATAGATTCAAGGGTTATGATCTCATGATGTTTATATGTACCATAGAGTGTATAAATCAACTAGAAAACATAGATATGATTCGAGGGAATTCAAACATAAATTAAAGAAATGGAAAAGGGTAGAGGACCTGGCGATCCTGGCGTATTAAGTGGTGTGGCGCCCCAGAGCCAAAAATACAAAAGGAAAGTGGTAGCATAATGAGTGATGTGGTGCCCCATAGCCAAAACTACAAAAGTAAAGTGGTGGCGTACTGAGTGGGATGACGCCCTACCCTTTTTCCCAGAAAACTTGACGAATTTTCTTACTTGTTTTTTCGACCCTAATTTATTAAGAATAATGATTTCTTCCCTAATCACTTAGATTCAAATACCCAACCAGATATACAAAAATCTACCAAAAACAACTCTTAAATCCATACGATTATCTGAAGAACTCATTGAAGACCCAACAATCAAGATCACGAAAGGATTTTCAAGAAAACGCATCAAGAACTCAAATCCTTCTACTTTAAGAACAAATTTGCACTGAAAATAACAAAATTGATGTGTGGGTGAACAAAACCAATACTACGACGACTCACATACCTATTAGGGATAAACCCATTGGCAAAATCCGCAATAAAAATCCTCAAGAACTGGACGAACACAATTGACTTTAACTCATTTTCTCCTCTTCTTGAACTTCTCTCAAAACCCTAGCGTAAATTCGGATTCAAAACAGAAAAAAATCAGTTTAGACCTTGGATATTACCAAATTTCATACTTAATTTGGATAGGCAAAAGACCAAAATACCCTTCTTAATTCTAGATAATTTTCCTTAACTAGAAATCCCCGACTTCAAACGGGCATATATCCTTCATACGAGATAAAAAAAATAGCAAACTTAGTGATGTTGGAAAGAGGATTTCAAGACCTTTTATTTGATATCTTATGGGCCACGTAATTCATTTTATACTGAAAGTTATGGCCGTTTGAAGTTGACCAAAAACTCATACTTAGCATTACTTGCCAAAAATTCAGATTTTATCTTTCCAAAATAGTTCTTCCGAATTCTAGTTCTTTCAAATACCGAGGTGTTATACTAGCGATCAAGTACGTAGTGGCTTGTATTAAATTCATCTGACAAGGAGGAAGGTCTAAGCCAACACATAAACTTAATACTTCATTACTATTTAATCTTGCTAATTAAAAGGAAGAATTCTAATCACCATGTAATATATTCTTTGTACCAACTTTTCTTATATAAATAAAAAATAAAATTCAAAGACCTACGGTTTTCACAAAGTATCATCACACACATATATATACCATTACATGTAAAGGAATATTTGAACATAACGTTGTATTAAAAAAATTATGAAAACAAGCCCCTATTTTGATTTCTTGTTGGAGAGTTTTTATTTTTCAAATATAAAACTATCAGTAAAAAAAAAAAAAACAATTTTAGGTGCTGGTTGAATACACTGCATTTGGTTCATATCAAATGAATTGATGGGACCAACAAGGGTTGTGGTGGAGTGGTAAGTACTACTTCATTCTTAACCAAGAGGTCTCGGGTTCGAACCTCCTTGGGTACAAAGTTGTCTTTGTTAGGGAGCACTTTACACTCCAATGTGGGACTTCCCGGCGCGAATCTGAATTTATACTCGAGCTCCAATATGGGTAACGAACACCGAATAGGAAACTAAAAAAGGAAAAATTAATGGGACTTTTTTCGTGAATTTTTTGTAGTTCAAGGTAATTCAGTAATATTCTAATTTATCTATATTTATTTTAAATAAATTTACAGAATTATCACAAAAAATTTAAAATAAGAGAAGTAAACGTAATATTATAAATCACAAGGAAAGTTAGCGTAATAGAGCAAAAACTGGAGGGAATTCTCTCAATTATCCTTTTTTTTTATTGAGATTCTTAACTATTTTAAGAAATAATTTAGAAATAGTCAAAAGAATAATAGTGGAAGTAACCTTTAAGTATATCTTTAAATGTATTTTCTTACTACTATTAATTCAAGGTTAAAAAAAGATAGATGTAATTTCTTAGTACTATTCAAGGCTGGAAATAAAAAGATAGAGACAACTATTACTATTAATTGAAGGCTCAAAATAAAAAGATGTAATTTCTTAGTACTCTGTTAATACAAGGCTAGAAATACAAAGATAGAGGCAACTATTACTAGTAATTCAAGGCTATAAATATAAAGATATAATTTCTTAGTACTATTAATTCAAGGCTAGAAATAGAAAGATATAGACAACTATTTTTGTTTCTTTTATTTTTTTAAAAAAGGAAAAAATTGTGCACTACAAGGGAATCAAACTCGGGACGTCAAACACTCAAGCGAACAAGCTTACCACTGCATCAACACCATTTGTTGTGTACAAGAGTGTTCATTTATGTATATACTCGAATAATAAAGAATATTTTGCCTATATATATCATTTCATTTTTTGGCGAAGAATATTTAATTAACCACTCTTAGTAGATTGTAGCTCCGCTCATGCTTAAGTGAAAATGATAAAATAGTAATAAGTTGAAGCAGATGTTGAGGGCATAGTGGACATTACCTTAGCTAGATATTTTGGTAGAAGTTTTTAGGAATATGGAAATACACGTGTAGTTAGTTAGAATATCAATTGTTAATTGTTAGCTTTATAGAATAGGATATGTACTTTGTAGTGGATGCACAAGTTAAAACATCTCCAATTCTAACTCTATTTTACTTTTCATTCTTTTGGAGGATAAAATAGAAAATGAGTTCTTCAACCATCCTCTATTTCACTCTTTGTTCTCCATTTATAAAGACTATTCACACTTTCTGTTTTACTTTTTGATTACTTTAGTATTATTTGTATTATTTTATAAATAACACATTATTTTTCTTATAAGACCATTAATTAAATATTTAATATGCGTAATTCTTTTACGATGTAATATAATATTTTAAAATATACATTATTTTCATTCAAGATTAAAAATATTTTAAATTTTTAAATTTTCGTCACTTTAATAAAATTTGATATTATTTTTAATTGTCACTATGATAAATGCACAAAATTAAAATGATAAGATGAAAATTTTAATTTCAAATACCGTCAATAACAGAATAATTTAACTATGAGATGACAACACAATACATAACATAATAATTTTATCACAACAGTTCTTGTTGTAATTTATATTCACTAATTTCTATATGATATTATATTTATTTGCAATTTATGTTAGTTAAATATATATAATATGATTATTTGAAAGAAAGAAAGAAAGAAAGAAAGAAAGACAATTATATTACGAAATACAAAATAAGAATGAAGTAGAAATACTAATATAATATTGAGAAGAGAGACAAAATATTCTTTTTTAGAGAATAAGATAGAAAATTGGATTGGATTAATTGTCTGAAAAAATAGAAAATTTATATTTGGTGTAAAATAGAGGGTGTGGTTGGAGATGTCCTAACTAATTCAATTTTTTCAACATGTGTAGAATTCAGTTTCTCTATAGCTATCAATGGTGTGTAAGACTTTTTTACATAGTTTTTTTCTCTATGGCTATCAATGGTGTTTAAGAATTTTTTACATAGGTTGTTTTTCAATAGTGTATAAGAACACATGATTTAATTTTGTCAAGATGAAATTTTAAGTTTTTTTCTCTATGGCTACCAATGGTGTTTAAGAACTTTTTACATAGGTTTTTTTCAATAATGTATAAGAACACGTGATTTAATTTTGTCAACAAGAAATTTTAGGTATCTTTGGATGCTCAAATATAGCAGTGTGCTCTATTTTTCTCTCTTTACTTTATATATAAATCTATAAATGCATGCACTAATTACTTGATTCCTCAATGTAGCATGTTCACATTAATTGAACCCATTAATTACCATTATTGTGTAAATTTTAGGATTGATGAAGAGTAAGTGATCCATCTGCTTCTTCTGAATATTCAAACTGTTCGAAGATACATATGACCATAATTTTACTACAAGTAGTCAAATATAAGTTTTCTATCCCACAAAGATTTAACATATATTTATTTTCCCTTAATTCTACTTATAAAATTACATTAAATATGTTATTTTTGTGGTTATTTATTTATGCCCATTAGTTTTTGGGAATCAAACATAATTTCTATCTTTCTTGTATTACTTTATTCAAGAAAATTACATTATTATTCATCCACTCTTGTATCACTTGTATTAAAAATATTGCATCACTTGTGTTCATGTAACACTCGGAAAATTTCTGACATATGACCCGAACATTCTTTATTTACGTGTAAAGTTATATCAAGTGAATTAAGTGGGAAAAACTTAGCCAATTACAAAAATACCTTCAAAATCTGGTTGTCACGTGTACACATTGTAACATCTAGTAAATTGAAATAACTAAAAAGAAGTTAAAAATTGGAAATAGTCATTTTTGGAAAAAATATAAAAAACTGAAAAATTTGTACAATATGTTAAGTTGAGTTTTGGTCAACTTCAAACGACCATAACTCTTAAATCGGGAGTTAGGTGTATTTCCAGATATAGTAGGAACTATTTTGGAAAAATCTATCCAACACCGTCGAGTTTATTCAATTCTGAGTTTGTATGAGTGAGATATGTTCATTAGAAGTTGGGTTGTCTAGTGAAGGAAAATCAAAATCAGATTTGTGAAGGGTAGTTTGGTCTTTTACTTACCCTTTTACTTTAATTCGTTCTTGGTAATTACATAGGGGTTTAAACTAAACTTGGTCAGGTTATGCTTTTAAAAATTGTGTTAGGGTTTTAGAGGAGAGAAAAGAAGATGAGAAAGGAGAAGGAGAAGCAAGAAATCGTCAAGTTCTTCAAGAATCGCTTGTGGATTTCGTTAAGGGGTGATCCCTACGAGGTATGTGAGATCACATAGCGTTGGGTAAGTTCACCCATGCGCCAAACATGTTTTATTTGAGCGAATTTAAGTTCTTGAAAGCTTAAAAATTGAGTTATTGATGGGTTTGTTGAAATTATATTGAATTCTTGGTTCGTTGAAATTGTTGAGGATTTATTTGATCTGAATCCATGATTTTAGGTTTGAATTAGTTAGAATCATAATATATTGATGGTATAGTTGATTCTAATTGTTTGGGGAATGAACAGAGACGAAATGGGGGGTTTAGAAATGAAAAACAAAGAAGAAAAGTTGAGTGCACCTGGGTAGGGCCCTAAAGCGTCCCCCTCTCAGAGTCCCCTTTGAAAGTTGACCAATATGGGTGCCGCACAAACCAGAGCGCTCCAAGTCACTCTCTAAATTTTAAGGGATGGCACCCCGCGCCTCTCTGAACGCCAAGGACGTCAGTTCTTCCCATTTCATCCTCATCCTTCTGTACTAGTTCCTTAACAACGTACCTATGTTTTCTAGTTCATACAACACTCTAAGGTACGTCTAAACATCATGAAACCATCCATAAACAAGAGATCATGAACCTTGAATCCATAATCCAATTCAAGGAAAGTTAAGATTGAAGTTAAGAGAAGTAAGAGTCAAATCAAGAAGAGTTCTTAGTGTTTTCCAAAAGTCTTTACCAAATGTTTTAACTTTATTTTTAGACTTAAAATTGAATTTGAGTAAAAAGTAAAGAGTAAAGATTGAGTTCATTCCTTCAAAAGTATATGGGGACTATGTATTCCCAACAGTTAAAATATTTTCACATGTAAACAAGAAAAAGAAATCTTGATTTCCAAAGAGCCTTTGATCTAGATTTCAGAAAAAGAGTAAACGCTTTCAAAATTACGCAAGAGATGAAACTTTGATTTTCAAGATAGTCTTTGAGCTAAGTTTTGAGCAATTATCTAAAATCATAGAAAAAAGTAGTTTTTATACATAAGACTTGTTGACACCCAATTTTGGTCTAACATTTTCAAAATTCGTAACTTTTAAGTTTCATTTATTTAATAGTTCAAAATAAATTTTTATAATTTTAATAAGTTTATCAATAACTATCCTTATTTATAAAAATTTAGATTTTCTTATCGATTAATTTTTAAATTGCATTTTTATATGTCATTAGTTACGTTCATTATATTTTTTTTAGTTTACATTTTATTTGTTGCATTTGTTAATATTCAATTTGATATTTTACACAGTCTAGAAATTAACTCAAATACGAACAAAATTTGCATACACAGATTGACCAATGATTTTTGGCCACAATCTCGAGCCCATGACTTAGGCCCATTGTATAACAACTCTCTATTTAAGCTTTATTAGGTCAAAAAATAAAGGGGGTGGTGGAGAGGATTTAGGGGGTAATTTTTATATTATTAGAGGCTAGAGAGATACTTAAGTGTTCATATTTTTCAGCCACCACCCTCATCGGAGCATTTTCCGGTGAGTCCAAAAACCCCATTTTCTTTCTTCTCATTTCTTCACCAGAAAATAGTAACCAAAAAACAGACCAAAACCTCGTTTTCGTGATCCTTCTTTTCCAGTGAAACAACCACCCAAACCCCCTTTTCACTGCCTCCAGAACGCTTGCCTCGTTGTTCGTTTTTTCTGGCGAAGCAACCAGCTCAACCACCGCATCAGACAACCCAAAACAACCCCTCTTCCTTATTGTTCTCCCTTAGAAGACCCCTTCCAAATCCACCAGTGACACCAAACAACCTCAAAACCCATCTCCGATGAAACACAATCGAAAACCTATGGCCACCACAAAACCACCGAAAAACACCTCCATCACCATCAGATCGACGAATCAGCCACACCACCCCAAAACTCTTTTTGTTTCTTTCCCTTTTTTAAGCGAGTGGCAACTCCAGCGAGGAGCTCAAAGCTCCAATGAATCGGAGCAAAATAACGACAGACAACGTTTTGTCCACTCCCTTTTCCTTTTTCCCTTTCACGATTATTTTTAATTCTTTTCCTTTTTGTAGATTACACATGAACCAGCAGCTCAGGTACAACAGCAGCAGCAACCAGGAGTTCTAAGGAGCAATGAAATCAGTCACGAGCAATAGTGAGAACAACAACGATCTTTGACGGTCATGTACCCCGGAGTCGCTTTCCGTTGAAGTTATTCCAATGGAATTCGAATTATAATTCTTTATTTATTATTGTGTATATAGTTTACGATAGGCAAACACTAGGTCGTTGCTCATATTATTTGTGTACTTTATTATTGTGTAAA